>VNJO01007540.1:0-359021 GCA_008042535.1 Drosophila tani
TATATAGGCTCGTTTCGCTGACCGCGTTCCACCTTACGGGACTCTTTTTAGCGCTCAGTGCAACGGCCCAGTTCAAGGGCAGCGCTCAGAGAGAGCGATGTAGGAGCGAGACAGCAGATCGCTTACCCCTGCCATCCGACATTTAGGTGGCGCCACCAGCTTGAAGCCTACCATCGATACTTCCCCCCCAAACTATCACCTCTAACCTATCGCCTACCTATCGATACTTCCCCCACGACTACCACCTCTAACCTATATGGCCATTTCAGCCGATTCCAACTTGAAATGCAACAAACAAATTTAAACAGCTTTCATTTTTCTGTGACCGCTTTCCAGCACTGCCGATACATCCGATATCGTGGATATCGATTTGATTTCTCTGCCTGCATCCCATCCCGAATCAGCTGTTCCAATTCAGGCTACTTCGATTAACAACTTCTGGCGAAAATTTTGTTTTGAAGTTTTTGTTGAGTGTGCGTGGAATTCGATTCGATTTGGCTCAACTTGCCATTAGGAACTACCACCATTCCGCAGGATTCCTGGCATGCATCGAACAAGGAGCTAACTAGGCCGCGCAAGGATTCCCGCAGCATCAATGAGAGCAGAGCATCAGCAGCAGCAGCCTCAGACGCACGCCTCAGGCCCCTGAGTCACGTTCTTGGCCTGTTTCGCCACGGATCACATTCGACCGCCAGCCGGAGTTACGCGCTCTTTCTCTGCGATAAGATCTCTGCGTCAGAGTCTCCCCGTCGTTCCCTGCTCCGCTTCCCCCGGAAGATTCTTGATTGCAAGAAATAGGCAGAGCTCAACGTGCGTGTGACTCTTTGGATTCTCCATTGTTCTGCGGTGGAGTGACTGCATCTTCTTGCAAATCATCATGATGGAGGAAGAAGATCGGATTAGCCTGCGCAATCAGCTGGCGAGGGGTAAGTGGAGACTTCCAGTGCATCTGTAATACAGATTCTGTATCTCTTAAAGTCTTGTAAGTTCAAGACTTCTGTTCCGATTTGTGTGTAAATTGTGCAGGTAGCGGGAGTAATTAATTACTTATACTACTTTTATTTTATTTATTAGTTATTAAGTGGAAATTAAAGCTCGGATAGGCATTAATGGGGTTCCTGTGAAACTTGTTTTCAATAAAAACAGTCATAATTAATCTGACATGCATTAATATTCAATGTAAATGTTTCTAAACTCGAAGACGGCTTTTTGTTAAAATTCGCTATATGTTTCTAAATATTCAGTCTATGTTTTACATTATTCACGTAAGAGTACACTTTTTGGCTAAGATATAGCTTCAGTTTAATATATTTCTTTCTGTATGATAGTTGGAACTTGGGAAAATGCTTTTTGCACAAATAAAATATTTTAAAATTTACTTTCAAGGGATATAAAGCTTGGATAATAATCAAGCTCTCCGACATTCCGAAAAAATTTAGTTCTTTCATAAACCCCATTTATTAATAAGAATAAAATTGGCACTATGACTCTGAATGAACGGAATTGGCTGAATCCAGCCCGAAAATGGTTTATTCAGCAAATAAGCGACGATAATTACTGCATACTTCATTATGACTGTGATCTATATACACGAAATCATTAATGATACCCTACGTGAGATTTTATGCTATAATTTGTGATAAGATTTGGCTTATTAATTAATAAACATATACAACTCACTAAGCTGTATATAATCGAAATCAGTGTCGGCATATGGTAATGGTAATTCTCCCGATCTCAGCTCTCTGATTTTTTTTTGAGAGTTTGGAATTTGCTCAGCAGATTTCTAATCGTTATCAGGACCGCCTCTTCAGACTTATCACGCCCTCTGCGCCTGCAGAGAGAGTGTGCGATTGGAAAGAAAAGGCCACAGTCCGGCCATGAATGGCCAGCACGGACTATGCAGAAGCTAGGAATTTTTCCAAGAGCACCCAAGAGCAATATGCAAACGCTGACGGACGTAATAGCCGATCCACAGACGTCGTAGGGTTCACACTGGGTCGACGCTGCCTGTGGCAGTGTGTTTTTTAAATGTGTTTTCGTAATGATTAAGTTCGGTTCGGCGCTGGCCGTTCATTAATACGAGTCTATATGTGTGTGCTCCATGTACGCGTACGCCTGTCTGGATGTATGTTAAGAGCTTATACATATGCGAAAGCCGCGACGCAGCCGCCGCTTTTGTCGCCGCCGCTGCCATTGCCACTGCCGATGCCGCTGCGACAGTAAAATTTCATTCAAACGCGTTTCACGTCTGTTTTCGAACGGTCAACAAACGGATGGGATCGGATCGCGCGATCGCCAGTCGCCGCCTCCCAACAACTCACAACTCTCAACACTCACAATAGCGATTTAGAAACCTATGAGTTGAGCAAACAGACCGCCAATGGTCCATCAGCTACTGCTCCCCCGCCTGTGATAAGTGCCCGTCGTCTCTCCCAACTCTCGCAGTTGGTTCCCCTTTCGTCAGCAAAAAATAAAAATAAATAAAGCAAGAAAATGAAAGTCCCCACGCGCAGCAACTCGAAATATTCATTCAATTTGAAAATATTCAAATTGCATAACGATAAGAAAACGACGACCAGCACCAGCACCAGTCCACCAACCTCACCTGTGATCTCAGCGAAACGGAACTCATGGCGCGCTTCGTGGCGATCGGCATTGGGCAGCGGTTCCAAGTCCAGCAAATCCATCCAACAAACCCCTTCCGCCGCTGAGCCCGATCCGATCGATGAGCTTGAGCGGAGCAGCTGCCACAGTTCCTGCTCCTCCTTGTTTCCCGCCATACAAATTCCGCAGGGTGATGAGCTCATGTGTAAGTTTTTTCGAACAAATTGATGTTTTCACTAGGGTTTCTCCTAAAAAATCCATGAAATACTTGAGGTTCTACATTTTTTGTTAAGTTTTTTATATTTTTTTGCTTGAAAGAAAGCTTAAAAATGCTTAAAACTGTTATAAAACTGTTATAAAAAAAGATACAGAAAGAGAGTAACAAGGACACGGAGCTGAGTTAGAAAATCAGAAAGGCTTAGACTTAGTAAATTTTTCTATAGAATTCCCAACTGGGAACTTTAGGTTAAACACGCTAAGTATTGAGATCGGTCAGCTAACAGATACTGATGACAGACATGGGCCTATGTCTACAAACAGTTGTAAATGCAAGCTCTTCAAGCAAACAAACAATGAAAATTTCGATTTTTGGCGGAATTCGGAGAACATAAAGCACCCAAGATTGTAAACACCGGCGTTTCCCCTAACTGGCTTCAAGTGTAAGATCCGCCAAGATTAAGTGTTAAATTTGTGTACAAAAATAGAGTACAAGCTAAGTGAGGATGGCTGATTAGATATATGCACATGTGTACACAGACGTGCCAGGGGACCTCGGCAAATGTTAATCGACATGTGAAGATCGAGGCTGTTTTTAGCGGGAATATATACATCCAAGTCTAGTGGTGAAGTGGTGCTCGCCGAATGGTCAATTCCTGGTCAAATCGGGCAATACCACGGCACGATAACCGGCGCGCCATGGAGGGCAGATAAGGAAGGTGTGTGTTTACTGTTCACTCACCTGCGCACATGCGTTGGATCCCCGATACTGTTTGATTCGGTTCCCCATTTCGCCAGCGTTCAGCTGTTTACGGCTAATATGTTATCCGGCAGCCAGTCAGAGTCAGTTAAAGCCATCGACGTGTCGCGCTTGGTTGTTGTCTACGGCAGCGTCCCCGTAAAATGTTTCCGGTTTAGGCAATCCAATCTACATACATAGCACACACATTGGTGAACGAGTACTCGTAATAGACACATCCACATCCACAGCCACGTTGAGGCGAAAGCTCCGGAGCTGAACTACACCTAAAAAATAAATACGCATCGCCCCCGAGTCGCTGGGGCTGGGCGAAATCAAGTAAACGCAATACCAGTGATTACAGCGACCGTGTGTGTTATGTGCAGCAGCGGATTCTATACTCGAACGGAATAAACCAGCTCCTAGTTCCCCCCGTCTCTCCACGCTCTCCACGGGTTACATCATGCCGGAGGCGTTGCATTTTACATCGATCTTTGATCTCATAATCAAGAGCGGTGCGTCCCACTACCAAAGTTCAGTCCACAGCAGTGGATATTAGCACAGGAAACACACTTTGTTGAGGGAAAACTATTAACTAAACGCTTACCCTATGTGCGCACTAAAATAGTGTACTCGAAAATAGTCTAAGGCTCTGAATTAATATGCAAGATTGTGTATTTAAGGGTCATTAAAAAGTAGTATATTAATATTCAAAGCAAATAATAGAAAATGCAAACTTTCAGTTGAAAATTAAAGCAATTAAAAAGTACACAAAAGCCTTAATACGCGTTGTCTTAAAAATACACTCAATCAGTGTAACGAGTTTAAAAAATCTATTTTAAAAATCTTATTCTTAATAATACCAAATGTATACTCAATAGTATAGTTTTTATACTCTATAGTTTCGAGTATTATTTGTATACGAACCTACATCATAAATTCGATAATTTATCGCGTTAGCTTGCATTTAGTACTTTTTCGTTTGTCGCGTTAGTGATTTTTTAGTATAAAATGTATACTTTCGTAGTATCAAATTATTAAGCATCTTATTAAGAACTTTTTAATACTCAAGAATATAGAATTTATGTAATAATAATAGTTTCTATGACGATTTTTTGTTTTCATTGGTGCACTCAACAGATTTACCTAAAACTAATACTTATACCACCACAAATTTTACTCATTATATAGAAAATATAATTGCTACAGCTTGTTGCTTAAATTGTAGGAAATTCATACTCTTAAGTTCCTCCTAGCCAAGATCCACTGTATATGATAAACCGATAATGTGAAGTACACGCGATACAAGGAAACCTTTGTCTTTATACCTGTATTTGTGACATAGTTTGGCGCACCGATTGGCCGATTCGATCTTGACACCGTGAACATGAACATGAACCGCTTTCAAACATTTATTTAGCTTCAGCCTGAACGTTCGATTTCTTTTTGCTCTTGTAATGTTTGAAAACTTGTTGTCAGTTGCTGTGACGAAAGCCTCTCCGATGCGAGACTAAGTGGTTGTGGCTAGCGTCGTAGTTAGAGAGCAGGCATGCTTTGGAATGCAGCCCTGCCTTGATAGTATGTGTAAACTCTATAAAGAAGCCCATCAAAATTTGACAGTTTTTTTTTTGTGTAAAAAAATTGATTCGTTTTGTGAATTGTTTTAATCAAAAGTATAACGTTTATTGTAAGCAAAATATATCCGTTTTATAAGTGGTTTTAATTGTGGGAGATGTTAATCCAAAGGGGGCGCATTAGTTACGTCTGTGTTTGTTACACATCCAAAGGTGTGCAGGTGTGCCATTGTCATGTTAAGATTGGGCCAGTCACAGGTATTTTTTGGTGGTATAATGCAGCTATATTTACTAACAATTTTCTCAAACTAATTGTTTCACAATTAATACCAAATCTTGTCCCCTTTCAGCGATGCCATGGTTTGGCATGGACATTGGCGGCACCCTCACGAAGCTGGTGTACTTCGAGCCCAAGGATATAACGCCCGATGAGCAGGACCGCGAGGCGGGCATTCTGCGGAATATAAGGCGTTACTTGACCAAAAACTCGGCGTATGGCAAAACCGGACACCGGGACACACACCTACAGGTGAGGCGAACAATGATGATGATGATGACCCGAAAGCAACTATAGAAATGTGGAATGTGGATGTGCGATTTGTGTAACAAAGCGCTCTCTGACGCGGGGCCATTAGCATCGGGCATTATCATCTAAAATATTATCAGTGCCAGCGGGCGCGAGTCGCGATATTTGCGCCTCCGCATCCTCCTCCTCCTCCTCCAGTCAGTCAACAAGTCATCTTGAGCGGGTCGGAGCGGGGTCGTCTGCTGATTCCACAATGTTCGAGTGACCTTCACTGGCACGGAGAGAAATTGAGATAGGCTGTGTTCGATTCCATTCATAAATACACATCGTGGTCGTGAAGCGATGTACGAGTTATGTTTGCAATACCAACAGTTTATATGAGGGTTAACACATACTTATATCGAGGTCTTTTCTCCCAAGACAAGCACAGCTTCAGTACTACTTCCTGATGATCGCTCAGAAACTGTTATTAAATCTTTATGACTGGGAACTTTACATCTTTGAAAACTAAAACTAAATCTACAATAGTTTTACCAAGTTCTTACATTATTTTCTGCTGTGTATAACACGCTAATAAGATTCCTTTATTTACTTTTCAAACCAAGTGATTCACTTTTAGTTTATTCGTTTGCTTTGTCTTAAAATCGTTTAAATACAAAACCCTAAAACGGATGCTCAAAAATAGGTCATTCGTCGATTTTTTTAAATAAAAACAAACAAGAACTTGAATGAGCGATGTATACAAGTGGAGAAAGCTTAAAAGGCACGCTTTTCAGCCGTTGCTTCCTCTTGTTAAAAGGGAAGCCTTAAATCTAGGTGCACCAAATGTTATGTATTATTTAATTATTTATTTCCCTCGCATACTATTATTTTAATTGTCTAATTAAATACCCGGGGTTAATGCCCCGCAAACCCCGCGCAGAGTTAGATATTATTCAACAATTTCGCACTTTTCTGGTTAACTAACTACGTCAGTTCGCACGAACGACACCTTGCTGCTTGGCACTTTCGTTGGCATTGTACTAAGACTTTGGATACATGAAATAAATGGCGAATTACATATACATATATACATGCACGCTTTTACTCTAGGAACACTTACAAAATAAAGCTTACGTGACGTGGACATTGGACGTTTGTACTTGCGTTTAGTTTTATTTTTGTACTGAACTCTCAAGAGTCTAATTTTCATATTTATGAAGCTTATTTCTTCTAAATTATGTAAGGGGTGGACGTAGACGAGTAAAATATAAAAGTTTGCACTTGGAAACAAATTAAGGAATATTTTAAGAATTAAAAATAGTAATGAATTGCCTAAAAAGGCTAGCAACAGCTTTGAACTTGGGATTGGGAAACTATATAATATTTGTTATTAAAGAAATAAACTCTATATTCGTCTCGCTATATAATATCCCTTTTTTAATTAAATTATTTAACCCTCCCAGATGGACAACGTGGAGATCCGGAAGCGGCGTGGCTCTCTGCATTTCATTCGCTTCCAGACCACCGACATGGGCAACTTTCTGTCGCTGGCCAAGCAGAAGGGCATGGCCGAGCTGGTGACGACGGTCTGTGCCACCGGCGGCGGTGCCTTTAAGTTCGAGCAGGATTTCCGGGATCAGGTCAACATGAAGCTGGCGAAGTTCGATGAGCTGGACACGCTCATCAAGGGCATACTCTTTGCCGACCTGCACAATCGCACCGAGTGCTACTATTACGAGAATGCACGTGACATTATGTAAGTGGGATCAAGTGCCTCTGTCCGGCTATCAGGGGAATAAAATATAATGAATAAATTCCAGGAAAAGCGAGAAGCGAGAGTTTAATTTCTCGCAACCATTTCCGTTCATTTTGGTGAATGTGGGCTCCGGAGTCTCCATCCTGGCCGTCTACGGACCCGACAACTACAAGCGCATTTCGGGCACAAGGTGAGTGAGGTTCGGTTCCCAATCCCAATTTTTTAATCCCAACTATTTATTTCCCTTAGCTTGGGCGGCGGTACATTCCTGGGACTGTGTTGCCTACTCACCGGCTGCACAACCTTCGAAGAGGCTATCCAACTGGCCACCAAGGGCGACAATCGGAAGGTGGACAAATTAGTTAAGGATATTTATGGCGGCGACTACAACCGCTTCGGTCTGCCGGGCGATTTGGTGGCCTCAAGGTAGGAGAAGCCTTGAAATGAAACCCCGAAGGAACCAGTTACGAATTGCTTACCATTTCCAGCTTTGGCCAGATGCACATCAATGACAAGCGTTGCTCCGTGTCACGTGAGGACTTGGCCAATGCCACGCTGGTCACCATAACGAACAATATTGGCTCCATAGCCAGGATGTGCGCGCTGAATGAGAAGATCGATAGGGTAAGCCACAACCCAGTGCTCAAGCTCACTTTAATTACTAAATACGCGATCCTTAGGTCGTCTTTGTGGGCAACTTCCTGCGCGTCAACCCCATTTCCATGAAGCTGCTGGCCTACGCCATGGAGTTCTGGTCAAATGGCACCATGAAAGGTCTCTTTCTGGAGCACGAGGGTTACTTTGGCGCCCTGGGCTGCCTGCTGCAGTTCAACGGCGAGCTGGCCGCAGCCCTGCAAGACCCAGCGGCGGATACAGGCGAGGTGGATGCGGATGCGTGTCCGGATGAAACGACGACGACACCACCGGCGCCGGTGGATGAGCCCCCAGAGAAGTCGCTAGCAAGCAAACACTCCACTAGATAGTCGCTCTGTAAACAGTCGCCAACACATGTTCCTCCCGATTGTAGTGCACATGTACAGTAGACCTAAGATCAATAGGGCAATGATCCTTCGCAGTTTATCTCTCCTCCCCGGTATTTATCGTACTTCTTTCTATCTTTCTCGTACTCGGCTTTAATTGTTAACCCTGAGAACGCACAAATTACTGAATGGATAAAGAGTGCCAGCCAGCGCAAGCAACGAATTTCTTGGCCCGACCACACAAAGTTATGTCCTACGTTCGTACGTTTCGTTTCGGTAGTTTTAGTTTCCTTTTCTACAGTGATAGTTGGCTAGCTCTCGGAAAAGTATTACAAATACTTGACTCTGGAACCGCACAAGAACATGTATTGCATCTGAAACAGCTCTAGCGAAATGCCCATGTGTCCTAGTGGCAATATATTCATGCATATACGTATAAGTTTTTTTAAGTGGATGTGTGTTTTAAAGTTTCATTTTCCTAGAAAATAAGTTTGTGGTCATTATGTTATGATATAGGATCCAATTTGTCGGCAGGTCAATAAACAACTTGTTTAAAATAAAAGTCTTGCTTGAATCGCTTAGGTTTTTGTCCGAAATTATCCTTAACCTTCATAGCAAAAGAAAAATCGATTGAAATCCCTTGAATAAAAGCCCCAAGCTCGACACATCTTATAGCCTTGTTCCACTGCCCCGTTATTTCGAAAATGAATCGTCGGTTGTTCCACAGCTCCATTTACATTCTCCGGCGACATGTGAATGGGACGAACAGCTGATCCGGCTTTGCTTACATTTTAATTGGGACGGCGTCCATCATTGCGCGGCCGAAAGCGGTCATTTCAGACTTTCTTTTGCGACTCCCAGACGACGTCCTCTTCAAAGTTAACCGATCCATTCATGGACTTATTATCTATGTATGTTTGGAGCTTTGAAATCTTAAACGACCACGACCGCAAATCAGAAATATTTCCCTGCAACAGCTTGAGGAACATCACATCATGCAGTGGCGACAACAATATGCTGCGCCGGATCTAGTTTTCATTAATCTTTTTGCTAATATATTCATAATTTGAAAAGCAATAAGAAATTAGGGATAAAAAGGAAGGTTTAGGGAAGGAACTTAAGAAATATCGCATAATCGATATTTTTCGATATTTTTTGGTATTTTTTGTAGTATGTATAGAAATCTTCGGGGCGAATGGTGAATTGATGGTCCGACGATTTTAAACGGACCATTTTTCCCCAAGTAAAATAATGGAGCATTCTTCAGAATGGAGCTGAATGGAGCAGTGGAACAAGGCTATTAGTCTAGATTATTGTCTAAATCAATTGTATTCTTATTTGCTCAAATTTAGAATTAAACTTAGGATTTATACAGTAGGATCTTGACACCGTCGCCGCATTCCGTCCGTTGCATTGGGAATTGGACTGCCAATGTTGCTGTAATCCCTTCGGGTGCCACAGCTGGCCTTGAAGTCGAACACGCGCAGATTGTGATCGGTGGCCACGAACATGTATTGGCTATCACAGGCTAAACTATAAACGGGCGAGAAGCCATTGTGCTGGCGCGTCCTCCCGGGGAAGTACAGCTGTACATATTTTGGCATTCTTATATCGTAGAGATTGACCCGAGCATGCCGGTTGCTGCCGACCAGCACCGCATACAGGCCATCGTGCTCCAGACAGTAGAAGGACGAGTCAAACGGATCCTCCCAGATGGCAACATCACGATTTATGCGTCGGTCAAACATTCGGAAGGTGGTGTCGAAATTGGCCGTGAAGAGCACTTGATCATCCTTCATTTTCAGATCGTATATGGACTTTGTTTCCGAATTCAGCTGCAGCTCCTCGCCACTGTTCAATGGGAGCAGAGGAAATTTGTTGACATTTAGTGCCTTATGTCATCTTGGACCAAAGATTACCTTTCCACGTGAATCGCTCTCAAGGCCTGTCCGTCGTCGTCCGTATAGAGACCTCCGTAAAGCCACTGGCCATCCGAACTCAGCTGCAGGGCCTTAAAGGCGTGCGGCAGCCTCGACACCATGTCGAAGTGGGTGAGACCAAACTCCTGGGATCGCTGCCACAGCTTGCAGCAATGGTCGGTGCTGGTTACAAACAGATCCTGGACAAAGTCCACGCAGAACAGATACTCGTTGGCCGGATGCATGCGCTGCTCCGTGATGCCTTCCGGGTCGTAGTGGAAGCACGATCCGCACACCCGTCCCGCAAAAATGGTATTCTTCTTCTTGACAAAGTGGGAGATGTCGCTATGGGTGGACGTACTGATCTCCTCCTCGAACCGGCGGTGGAGTACGTCGCAGCTGGATCGGCGGTATTTGCGCAGATAGCCGGTATGCGTGATATGCAGGGCGTCATTCTCGAGGCACAGTTTGGTGGGGAACATTTGGGCATGATGGAAGTAGGGGCGCTCAAAGTAGGTGCCGCTCACCCAGTTCTTGGACACCTGGATACGCTCGTAGTTCGTGAGGCGCTTGCGGTTCCTGCGGGTTTGCGGGATTAATCAGGACACTATATATACCGTGTAAATGTGGATCAACAAGCCAACCTCTTCTCGATGCTGGGCCGATCCCGATTGCCGCAAAGCAGCAGATCCAAGGTGAGTGGATAGAAAATATGCCTGTCTATAATATCTTCCAGCAAACGGTTGGCGAGGCACAAGCACAGCAGATCCCCTTCCGAACAGTACTCAAAGATCAGCAGAAGGCAGTCCACGTTCAGATCGGTCAGCCTCAAGCGGGTGTCGTGCATCTTTTGTTAAATAATGGAGAAATTTCTGTTTTGAGGCCACAATCATCATGAGGAAGTTATCGGCGTTAACTTATCGCCTTTCAATTCAGCCCCAGCAGTGTTGACAATATAGCTTTTTTGTTTTACATGTTTCTGGGGGTTTCAAGCACTTGCAACAACTGAAAACCTTGATAAGGGAGCGCAACAATTTGGGGCAGGGGGGGTAACTCCATTTTCTGTGGGAAACCGATCGGAAACACCTCAAAAAGGCTCAAGAAAGGCCCATAACCCTAAGGCCTCCTAAGCGCAGTGTTGCCATACTTTTCGGGGAAGTGTCTTGTGGCCAGTTTTAGCTATTTTCTAGCTGTCATGTGACTTTCGATAGTTTCTTATCGATTAAAATCCATTTCCGCTTGGCGGCTTTTGCAACACTTTTACCCGTTAAGTTTGAAAAAGGTGTCTTGAAGATTGATTATGTTTAATTTAAGATAGCTTTTCAGTTTCTAATGAAAATGATTCATATTTAGAGTCATGGGAGTATACAGATTAATCTGCATCACGCCCCAGATGCATTCAGAATATAAAGATTAAGAACATCTGTTCATTCGAGTATATGTATATTAATGTGAATCACTTCGTAAGAAGCTAACGTAAAATGAGCTGGAATTCTGAAATCTTAAGTATTCCCTTCGCTTCTGCAGTTTTCTTTATATTCTGACAATGATTAAGCAGAAAAATAAACAAAGAAACAGACAATTGGCTGGTCTATTTAACTGCTATCTTATTTAAACCTGAAATGCACATTTTTTAAATATTGTCTGTGCTAGTAACAATGCCGAAGTAACACTTAACAAATGACGTGGATTATGATTACCTAAAATATTTTTCTTTGTTCGAAAGTATTAATACAGAACGCATGGAATACTGTCTATTTATAATTTAAATACGATAAGACTATGTTGCATTGTGATTTTATAGTTATTTATTGCCGTTATTGGGGCTAACTTGGATGGTATTACTGCGGATTTGTTGTGTCAGTTTCGGGATCACAGATTGAATGGATTGCCGTCGCTCTATTCACAAGCCTTGTCATTATTTCCGCCTGCCAAGCACTCTATCATCTTTTTTCCGGCACAGGGATTATCTGCAGATGATGCCGCTTTGGCGGCGGCGGCCAGTGTCTCTGTGGTGCTGTATATGTTGGCCACGCCACCCGATGGACCAGCCATGCCCACAATTATCATGGCACCAGCCGTTCCCTGAGGGCCGCTAGCCGGAACTGAAGCTGCCGCTGTCTGGTCCTCCTTGCACTCTTGACAAGGCGGTGAGCACTGCTGGCCGGGAATCTCAGGGGGAGCACACGCCTTGCTCGGATGCGGACCAATATAGAAGGGATTGAAGGGGGTATCGTCCGACTGGAGGGGGGGCATGGTGCTGAAGATGATGGCGGTTCTCCAGAAAATAGTAAACGACTAACGGCAAAACACGGTTTTAGTCACGAAGACAAATTTTGAATTTAGGTTATTTGTGTCCCGAACTGTTCTCCCTGAGGTCAGCCCCAAAACTGAACAAACTATCAAGTGGAAAACATTACGTCTTTGAGGTACATTCCAAGGCCTACTAAGGGAATAAGTTGACAAATCAACAAAAAATATATTTTCTAAAGAATGGCAAACTTAAAGAAAGCATAAGTATTTATTTTGCCTTTGACAAAACGTTTAAAGAAATGTTTAAATATTTTTTCTTAACAACTTTATCAAAAATTGAACATAGTCAACGGATGCGATGCATATTTTTGTACTATTTTCTAAACTTATGACGTGGTTTTTAGTAAAAAAAGCTTTGTTTGTTTTTTTTCCATTTCTAGTCACAAGAACATATTTTCTAAGAATCAGACAATTTGCTGGTATATTTAACTGTTATCTTATTTAACCCTGAAATGCAATTTTTTTAATATTGTCTGTGCTAGTAACAATGTCAAAGTAACACTTATCACTGACGTGGATTACGATTACCTAAAATAGTTTTCTTTGTTCGAAAGTATTAATAAAGAACGCATGGCATACTGTCTATTTATAATTTACATAAGATAAGACTTTGTAGCATTGTAGTTTTATAGTTATTTATTGACGTTATTGGGGCTAACTCGGATGGTATTACTGCGGATTTGTAGTGTCAGTTTCGGGATCAGAGATTGGTTTGATTGCCATCGCTCTATTCACAAGCCTTGTCCTTATTTCCGCCTGCCAAGCACTCTATCATCTTTTTTCCGGCACAGGGATCTGCAGCCGGAACTGAAGGTGCCGCTGCCTGGTCCTCCTTGCACTCTTGACAAGGCGGTGAGCACTGCTGGCCGGGAATCTCAGGGGCAGCACACGCCTTGCTCGGATGCGGACCAATATAGAAGGGATTGAAGGGGGTATCGTCCGACTGAAGGGGGGGCATGGTGGTGAAGATGATGGCGGTTCTCCGGCAAACAGTGAACGGCTAACGGCAAAATACGGATTTAGTCACGAAGACAAATTTTGAATTTAGGTAATTTGTGTCCCGAACTGTTCTCCCTGACGTCAGCCCCAAAACTGGACAAACTATCAAGCGGCAAACATTACGTCTTTGAGGTACATTCCAAGGCCTACTAAGGAAATAAGTTAAAAAATCAACCTAAAATCTATTTTTTAAAGAATGAGAAACTTAAAGAAAGCACAAATATTTATTTTGCCTTTAACAAAATATTATTTCTTAACAACTTTATAAGAAATTCAACGTCGTTAACGGATGCGATGCATATTTTTATACTGTTTTCTAAACTTATGACGTGGTTTTTAGTAAAAAAAAGCTTTCCTACAATATATAATTTATTTGATTGGTTTCTACACAAAATAAATTTTAATTACTTCCTAATTCTAGGCACAAGAAATTATTAGAAAATATATTTTTTTACGATATATATAAAATTAATATAAGATAATTAAGCCACCGGAAACTGACACAAAAACCAAACCTTAAAATTTAAATACACCATCAGCGCGTCGATCTTATCCACAAAGCTCTTTTGAAATTATACTATCAGAGCTTTCGAATCGTTAAAGATTAACAATATCACACAGAATAGCAAAGGCATTAAATGCGAAATACGATTCATGGAAAATGATTAATGATTATTTACCTTTCTTGTTGTGGAATTTCAGTTGAAGAGACTAGACTTCAGGGAACCACTTTAAAGTATGAAAATAGAGAAAGGAAATCAATTTGGCGATAAAATAGTTCTGGTTTCCGAATCCATTTCATTAGAAAGACGTAGAAAAAGCATTTCACACAGTTGCATCGATTGATGTAAGCCGACGACTAAAATACTGAAATACCCGAGAATAAATAGACAGGAACTGCACATTTTTTGGGGACACAGAAGTCGAAAATATACATATCTATGTTCAGATACGAATGCGTACGGCCACGTACTTACATACACACGATCACAACAATTTAAAGTTATTTAGAACACTGTTTCCGCAATTAGGCACGAAGCTACCGAGAGATTTTTGCGCTAAATACCTTAACTGAACATTTGATTGACTTGAAATGGCGCATATAGAAGCAGCTTTCTAGACGTATCAGACAGTTTATCCGTCTCGAAAGCAACGTACATCTACGCACTGTAAAAAAGTCATAGATATTGGAAGATTTATATTAATTTAGCGACTTCTGGAGTGAGTCAGACTGCATTTGTTTGGCAAAAAATTACACTACCTGATGGGCGCTCGAATGAATAAACATTAGATTAGCATAGTATAGTAAACAATTCTGATTACAATAATTTCTCCGCACATAATCGCTTTATACTATAGATAAGACAGACAACAGTCCGGAAAAACAAATGGTTCATGAAAACAAACAATTAAATATATAAGTACAAAAACCTAGGGAGTGCCTCTAACAAAGAAAAGTGTAACGGCTATAGTTTTGGGTCAGGGAAAGTAGCAAAGCGTAGCTGTGACAGTTCAGGTCTAGTTTATGGTTAAAGGTTTCAAGAACCTTAAAAGTGAATTTCAACTGAACTAGATCACCAAGTACTTTTGCCGTTAACGATCATATCTTTGTACTTTCCATTTAACCGACAATAATCCGTATTATGACCTCTATTAGGGGCTTGTTAGGAAATTTGTACAGTACTTTTCTGTGGGTTGTCAAGAATCAGAGGGTATATTCTATAAGAGAAAAGTATCGTGACTCTGCTGTTAGTAAAGAACGCGAATTTTCTGGATCGTTCGTTCCAACGCTCCACAACGCCTGTTAAAACTCTTATCACACTTGCACATGACAATGAGTTTTGCCATTTGAATTCTTCTATTGAAAATTGGACAGGACCCCGAATCTTTAAATACTCTTCTTATTTTTTAACTTCCATTATAATAAAGAAAAGTAAGTTACAAGTTAAATCTACTGACTTCATATTTGAAATCCTGAGTTTTTATCGGAAGAAAGAAAGAAATTAATAAAGGCAATCTAAATAGTTTCTTATTTTGCAGTGTTTTGATTTATAAGATCTCAACATGGTTGGGCACTGAATTTCAAGATTGGAGCTTAGAATCTGTGCTATTAAATCGTGATTAAATATAACAATTTTTACGACTTAATAAACAATTCGAAATTCGTATAAAATAATTTCACAACGCTATGAAAAATATAAGATCCAGTTCAATGAATCCGAACGCTATAACTAGAAGTCCCCCTACAAAGCACCCAAATAAATATTACAAAGAATTCCACAGTACATGTATATAAAAATCTATGGGTATTTTCCAGTCGGCTCTGGTTCGATCAGCCCCATATCGGGGGAAAAAGTTCATGCGTGGCAATGGAGCTCCAAAAAATTTGATAGTCACAATCTGAAGGTGACGTAGCCGTCAGCAGTATTTCGCGTTTTGCGCAGTTCTCGTTCTCGTTCTCCCCGTCGGCAATTTCATAATCTGAACAAAGTGCTCGCTCGGCGGCCACGGGCCACAGGTAGAAATGCTCGAGCTTGGAGCACGAGAACGAGCGCTCGAACACCCGAACACTGGGGTGGAATACATGCGAAAGCCCTCGTCACGTCGCCACATCAGATGACAGTGGTGGTACTGCGTCCGACCGACCTCTCCTCCGTTCGCAATAATACTTATTAGCTTACTGTTGTTTTTGGGGGGAGCAAAGTCACAAATATTTCCGCAACGAAAGTCACGTTCGCCAGCTGATAAGTTGAAGTCACTATTCCCATTATCAAATATGGGGAGAGTCTGCAGAGTAATTAGGAATCCCTCGGCCTAGAGCAGCTAATAATATTATATTATTGCTCCAAGAAGTCTCTCGATTTTTCGCTATTAAATACATAGGTGTGAACTGCTAATTTATCACCTTAGATTAGAATTAAGATTGTTTTTGTATAGTTCCGATCAAAATATTTTTCTCATCTTACTAAAATGTTGTATGTCGAATTAGTAAACAATAATGACGCATTTCAGACTCTTAAAATCTTGTTTTTCCCTGACTCATTATTGTTTTCAACTTCTGTAGCTGTAGCTGTAGTTCTGTGGAATTTTTGATACCAGACCCAGAACATATCAACAGTTTATGCTAAAATCATGAGTAAATGTCCAATATCTAAGTTTTATAATCAGCTATCACTTATGGAAATTTCTGCGAGATATTGTTTTCAAACCACCCCTACGATTTTTGATGAAAAAATTAATTTTTATAATGATTTTTAAAAAACTTGCTTAACTATCCAACCATATTATGCCTCAATTATTTATGATTCTCCAAATTAACTTATTGAAAATCCCCTATTTTCTTATCTATTTGTTTGTGTTCTAAAGGTAACGAATATTTAATTTAAATTCTTGTGATCAATTTCCATTTTGTGATAAAACCGCATAAAAGGTAACGAATAATATTTAATTTAAATTCTTGCGATAAATTAACATTTTGTGATAAAATCGCATAAAAGTTTTCTCTTGAATTTGGACGAGCTAAAAAAATACGCATCCATTAAAAAAATTCCTCCATCTTATTACCAATATTAATAAGGTCCCTTAAACTATTTTCTCCCCCAAAGGAAAAAAAAACAACTCTTATTCATTTTTATAATTCTTGGTGAGATCAAATTTCAATGTATTATTTTTTTTTCTTTTTCTTTTTTCACGATTTTCTCTTACAAGATTTTTCATATAGTAGACGAAGCGTAATACAGAAGTATTAAATAATAAATAACAATTTGCATTTGTTGCATTTTTTAACATGGAAACTAATGTGTTGTTTTAGAGCCCAAAAACAAATCAGGGCGACTGTCCTTTTTGATCAAGATCAACAGTTTGCAAAAAAAATTAAAAAATGTTACAATGTATTGTACATAGGTAGGTTTTTTAGGAAGAATCGGTTGCAGAGAGGAGGCTGCGCGGGGCGGCGCGATTCTTGAACGGATCGTAGCCGCAGAGCGCGATTGGAAGGCAGTGAGTTCTTGTGTGTTATCTAAAAGAGAGTGTCTAAGCGAGGCTTTAAGTCTTTGTTTGGCAGTACCACCTGCAGGAAGACGACGTGGAACGCAGTCGGAGTGGGCGCGCGCCCAAAAAGGCCCAGGATGTGTATTCACAGTGGCATATCGCCCGATATGTCCCATGTCCTGGCGGCTATCAAGACCGGTATTCAGCCAGAGTTGAAGCCAACGCGCCAGCGTGTCCCAGAAACCAACCCTTGGGTGACTTCTCGAGCCTCGATCAGCCCATTTCCACATCCGTATCGGGTTCGGGCTGCGTGGTCAAGGCATTGGCGTTCTGCGACATCTGGAGTGTGGTGCGCGTATAGTCTAGCGGCTCCACGCCGATATCCTCGTACTCGTGCTTGTCTCCCAGCGGACAAATTCCGCTCGTCTCGTCCTCGTCAATCGCATCGGTGGCTGTGCCCTCGCTCTCCTCCTCCGCATCGCTCCAATCCTCGGCCACCTCCACGTTGACGGGCAGGTACATGTGGAAGGGGCGCTGTTCGCGCAGCCACGGCGTCAAGAAGATATGGCTAGCGGTCATCCGTTCCGTGTAATCCTTTCGCAGCAACGATAGCAACAGCCAACGGACCGACCTCGACAGCGTCATTGGGATCTGGACGTTGCCGTGCCGGATCACCGTGATAAGGTTGCAGTTGGCCTTCTCGTAAAACGGATACTGACCCACCAGCATCGTGTAAAGGATCACGCCCAGCGACCACATATCCGCCGGCTTGCCCTTGTACGTCGGCTGGGGGCAAAGGAGCTCCGGGGCGGTGTACAGCGGACAGCCGATCTTGTCGCTCAGCGTATCATCTTCGCCGTCGAGGATCATCGAGCCCTCAAGCGATTCGTACTGCAGCTTGGTTCTGTAAGCACGAAAAAAAAGACAAGAGGACGTCAAATAAAAATGCAACACAATGAACTGGAAGGTCTTTGGTTTATATTTAGTTTATTGGAATTTATTCAGGTTTTAAATTTGAATAATACAAAAATACGGTCAAGAGAATGTTAAGAAGATTGAGAACTAAATGGAAGGATGATATATTGACCCCTAGAGAGCATGATTTACTTGATAATGAGATAGAAGAAGTAACTCTGAGCAATGCATTCACTACTTCCTTCCCAGAGACTGGCACATATTAAAGCCATTATGATCAGCAATTATTCTGATCACAGACTGTACCCCCGCCAATTGCCCAGAGCCACAACATCGGAGCTCTACATCATGTGCAATCCCTTGGCGGCTTGCGTAACCCCCGATTTTGTGGGGCCATTAGCTATAGCGCAATATCGAAGAGACTTGAACCGATCGGATACGGCGCAGCAGTGGCAGCAGTGGCAGCAGTGCCAGTGCCAGTGGTTGTAGTTGGCGTTGGCGTTTTGACAAGTCAAAAGGCGAAATCGAATTCGGCCGAGAGAGAGACAGAGAGGAGAGCATTGTGAGATTGGTGACGAAAGCGCAGCTTGCGACCCCCGACACCCATGAGCGAGTGCCTCCTCCGCCTCTCCCACTCCCTTACTCCGCCACTCCACTCCACTCCATTGACATTGGCCCACATTCGAATGCAAAAAGTAACAAAAAACAAAAAAAAACGGCAGCAAACACGGCGAATAGAGCCAAAAGAGAGCCAGAGCTAGGGCCAGCCGTCGTCAGCTGTGAGTGAGTGAGTAAAGTGATGTGACGTATCGCAACTTGTTGCTGCAACGGCGCTTCTGCTGGGATCCAACCACCAATCTTGGCGGCACAATAGCAAACCACCGAGAGATACACAAACACACGGCCGCCTTGGTATCGGTGGTATCGTATCCAAACATCCAAAGAGCCAAACACACAAAAAGCAGGCCAAAAAAACCTCGAGCTGACCCTGAACAAAAAAACAAGCTTTGAAAACGCGCCTCTCCTCGTCACAAATTACACGGCACACACTGCTAAAAACAACCGTGCATCTCTTCGAACATAAGGTCAGAATCACAAATTGAATTGGCATATCTTTGTCAAAGTGAACCTTTAAGATCAAGGTTAATTTATGTATTTGAATATATTTGCTGATATCTTTTCAGATTAAGGTTTTTTTTTGTAATACAAAATTTAGCACCTTCCCGATGGCTACAAAAACCGACTATTAGTAACATTTAACAACAAGATCAAGGCAAATTATTTTAATTTAAATATGGTGTACTAAATCGAAATGAACAATGATTCTGGTGATTGTGATAGAAGATTTTTTCTTTTTCATTTATAAACAAGAAATTTCAATACATTTTTTATGGTGGTGGTATATAAGTGGAGAAGTAAAGTTAAGGAATAGGTAAATATAATCATTTGTGATCACTTTTAAGTTCAGTGCTTTCTTTTACAAGTCGATGAGGAACCTAAAAATATATTTCTGTGCACAGTATCCCCAAGAGAATTGGAGAAGTAAAGAAGTTGGAGATTGGGAGTAGTTACAGCCGGTGACCTCGATGGGTCTTCAGAGAGGGGCTTTGAAGAGCGTAGCGTCTTGGGGGCGGGATCTCTCTCTCTCTCTCGCTGGCACAAAATGAACGTGCGATAGAGGTTAAAAAAATCAGAAACGAAAATACGGAAAACCGGCGGCTAAGTGTTCAAACACCTTGAAGCGTTTTAAATAAAAGTATGACTACCGATTTACATGCATAAATAAATACTCGCTCGTATGCTTGTATATAGGCGCAGGCATACATATATTTATATGTGGTAAAAATACAGAAGATCAGAGTCAGGGCCACTAACCGCAGTGTGCGACCTTAAAGATTTCGGCTCGTCGCTTGGTTGTGCGTGTGTGCATGTTCGAGACTTCGGATATGGATACACACAATGTACACAAGGTACATAGTATAGTTATAGTATCTTTCGAATGGATATGAGCGTTAATATTCGCATTGAACACACTTGTTGTTTATTCCTTTTTCGCCAAGGTGAGAGAGCCAGGGTATAGTAGACGCAGAGATCTGTTTATTGTTGCTGTGTGTTCTCTTCCTTCCGCTGTTATTTTTGCACTTGGCTGAGAACAAAAAATGATGAAAAAACAGCCGATATTGCGCTAATTGTAAGCCATACGGAATCGAACAATTGTTCACGTCATTCCCTGCTGATGTCAGTAGTAAAGTCGCGGTGATGATAATCAGAGCGGCAGAGAGCGCGGAGCAATCGTGTTTATTTGCATATGCGAAAAAAATATACAATTTCGATGGCGAGAATGGAAAAGAACACAGAACCAATATTAGTTCAATATTTCGTCAGCCACTGTTATACACATACAGTAAAACGACCACGTTGCTCTTCTCTCACACACACATATGGTGAACTCAAGAGAACCCGTAGTAGGTGGCCTCCGCCTCAGCTACCACCTCCCGCCCCCACCTCACAATTGCACATGCCGTATTGTACAATTCTTAAAATGTGGCAATGCCTCCAAAAATGTGTAGAAAAAATTGAAGGTGGGCCAACATCTCGGCCACCAGTGTGGCACATTGGCCCTTGTCTGAATAAGCTTCGTGACTGGCCACAGTCGAGGTCAAAACTGTACGTCCCTATTATCTGTTTATTAAAAGTTGCAAAAAGTAAGTATTAATCACCGAGTAATTTCAAAAGCTATGCAATATTTTAAGGAAATTTCTTTAAAATGTCAAGTAATGGTGAAATATTCAGAACAATTTAATTACTAAGGTAATGATGACAGAAAATTTCTTATCTGACCGAAAATGAATGGTAAATTATACACAAAATTATATTACTTTAAAAATCTTTTGGAGGTAACTCAAATTATTTTAATCAAAATTAAAAAAGGGCAAAACTTTTTAAGTATTAGTTTAACTTATATTTTAGATTACTTTAAACCAAATTTGTATTTTTAAAATTAATAAAATGGAAAACATTTCTGTTAGTAACAAAAATAATATTTTTTGTATATTTATTTATTTATTTATTATATATTTTGTAATAATATTTTGTAAGGGAATGTTCTATACTAAATTTTTTCGAAAAGTTCTGATTTTTAAGTTTGCATTTATAGGTTGAATTAATATAACTAAAGTTATTATAAATAAATAATATAAAAATAACGTTTAAGTGATCTTTTTCAATCTAGTAATTAGTAAATTGAGATCATTAAACTTCAAACTGGAATACATATATTATTTAACGATTTTCGGAACTACAATTTGGACCTGTGCTGTGTTCACACAAACATACATTCATACCTACATACGCAAATACGCCGCGTGCATGTGGCTGTCAGTATAATTGTTTTTGTTGGCCTATTGGTGATTCGATTGCAACACTTGTTAAATGTTCAATGTTACCCACAACGACAACAACAACAACAGCCACAGCAACAGCATAGGCCAATAACAAGAGCAACAATTGTGGCACCACCAACACACACACACACACAAGCACAAGCGAACACAAACAAGATCTCTCGCTCATAACGAGTTTTTATCGAATTGCAAAATAAAGCGACCAAAAGTCAGAGACATGTATGCAATTGAGCTGGTTGGTTTTTTGTATATGTAAGGGGATTTTGAAGGTGTCACCACACCACACCACACACAACTCACCTGGCCTCGTCGATGAAGTAGAACCGCTTGAGCTTGAGGTCCCGCAGGATAATCCCGTTGCGATGGCACACCTGGACGGTCTGGCAGATCTGATGGAAGATTGCCCGCGCCTCGGCCTCGCACAGTCGCTTTTCGTGCCGTATGTAGGTGTGCAGGTTCTCGTAGACGCCGCTCAGGCCTCCGGTGGCGTCCCGCTCCTGCGGCACCGGCGCTATTAGGATGTAGGTGCGATCCTTGGACAGCGGAACGATGTCGTGGACGGGCCGAATCAGCGGATGGCCGTAGATGGTGCTGCGACGCAGCTCCTCGTCCTGCTGCTGCAGCTGGAAGTAGGCGCGCTGCACCTTGTGCAGCGGCTCGTTGACGATCCGGCAGAGGAACTGCTCCCCGGTGAAAACGTCCAAGCAGCGCAGGTTGGAGGCGGTGAGATCGACGAGGTGGCGATACGAGGCGGGCGTCTTGGCGGCCACGGCGGCCGAGATGTGACTAGGCTGGGCACTGATCAGATACCGCTGCTGGATTAGCTTCACCGGCTGCTGGTCCGTGGGCTCCGCGGCAATACCCAAAGCCAGGAGTTCGCAGGCACCGCCAGGGGTCATCAGCTTCTCCCGGATCGTCTGCAGCACCTTGGCGTTGGGTGGGAAATTCTCCTTCTTGGGGGTGAACAGACCGGACCCCGATGGTACTCCGTCCTCATGGCTCATGCTGCTGGAGGACGATGCTGATGCGGGCGAGGCTGGTGATGAATAGTTGACTACTTTGTTGGTCGCCGCCAACGACGCCGACGCCGTACTGTTGTTTTGGCCGCTACTGTTATCCATGCTTGCTTGTTTACCACTTAACTTTATCACAGTTCTTGCTCTCGCTTCTTCTTCTTCTTCTTTTTCGTCGTCGCTCTGTTCTGCTTCTTGCTGCTTAGCTGTACTTCACGATTTCTTGCTCACCGCGTTTGTTAATTGTTTTGACATTTAGCGACGCGCCGTTTAGCGTGATTATTTCGAATTCGATTTTGAGCTTAGTACTCCAAGCTTTTAGTTGATAGCCATGCAACGCGGGCAACTGCTAGTGCTGACGAAATGAAATGCGAAAGCGCGTTATTTCTCAGCGATTTTAAAACAAATCGAAAACGCGCCCGACTTCTTCGCAGTTTGAATTTCGACTGTTCCGATGACTCGCTGCTTCGTGCCGTTGTCGCTATCGTTAGCAGCGATGGTGGAAGCGGAAAACGGAGAATCGCTCTCTTTCTCGCTCTCGCTCGCATTGTTTCTCTGTCGCTCGCTCTCTCTCTCCCGCACAAGGTTGTGTGCCCATGTGTGTGTGAGAATGTGGAAGACGCAGAGAGACAGAGAGAGCGCAAGAGCATCGTTATTTTTTAAACAATTGCGCTGAACGCTGAAATTCCGACTTTGCCTTGCCATGTGTGTGAATGCTCACGCACACACGCATGCGTCTGGGCTTGCGACGAGAAACGAGACGTTTGGATTTGAATGCCCGCGATAACTCTTATTTCGAATATTATCTTTACAGCAACCCTTAAAACTGAATATGATTTTGCATAACAAATAATCTCTGAGCACTAAATTAGAAAGAGGGAAAGTAAACAATATGAACTTGATATTCACAAATCCACACTGCGTCTTTATGTTTCTAATATCTAGTCGATCTTGTGACTGAGCTCTGAGAATTTATTATAGTTTTGAAATTCGGTTATTTTTATTGACACTAGCTTCTCAAAATATTCATGAAGTATTTATGCATATCTGAAATTATTATTATCTTTAAAATTAATAGTGGTTAATTTTTGAATATTATTCGTTATACATAATTAAAATTGGTTTATATTTAAAAAAAATTTAATTTTGCCTACTTAACAATAATTGTTGTTTTATAGTTTTTCAGAATTAAAATTGAATTCAGAATTTATAAATGATTAAAAACGGTTCTAGAAAATGGAATTCCTGTTTATGAGAATTATAAAACGTTGTACTCGGAAATGTCTATTTCATAAAATTTTTGGACAGAATAGCTAGAAATATTTATTGGATCTTAGGATTATTATGTATTTTTCGTATTCTTCAGCAAGTCTATTTTATGTTCAACCATTAATTAAGTTTAAAAAAAATAAGGTTTCTAAAATAATAATAATAATAATAATAATAATCAAAAACGATCGGGAATTAACAGCTCCTCAGACTTAAAAGCTCATACTATAGCATAATAAGTTCCTATAGTTCCTCTAATTTTAAGTAATATCTAAGATAAATTTATTATCATAAAGACAATTAATATATCCATGATTTTATCAACTTCGATTTTGATTCATCGAATCGATCTTCAAATTTTTTCCTGTGCGAGATCATTACTCACTCGATCGTGTGTGTCTGTATTGGTATTCGTGTTCGCAGTGCAGACGATTTCATGATTTTTGCAGCTGTCCCGAAACGAGGATCACTGGGCTACGCAGGAATTACGACAGCGACAGAAGGTAGTGATCAGAAGAGATCTTCGAGGAGCAGGAGCAGGAGCAGGAGCAGGTAAGAACCACTGAGCGGGCATTATGTCGCAGGTAGATTTCTATGTCAGCTGCACTATTCCAACCCCTAAGCACCATATAGTGCACCGATGCAGGGCTGTACATGCGCTGCAGTTGCATTTGCAGCTGGCGCAAGGTGATTTTCCCACTAAAGGCATCCGCCTCAACACAGATGCGGTCAAAGTAATAGCAATACTTTACCAGCTACCTAAAATCGTACATAATTTAGTTTTTATTTAATTTAGTTGTCTTAATGATAGTCTCTTTACAGTTCATGATGCCATAATTCCTAATTCAAATTTTACCTATGTATAGGAAAATAGTCCCAAAGTAGAAGTTCCATCTGAAGTGTTAATATGCGGGTTTAAATTCATAGGTAAATTCATCTTCAAATCTATATTTAACATAATAAACTTCAATTTATAATTAAATTCTGAAAATATCAGACTGACACTTGCTATTGAATAGCATCATACAAGTTTTAATTAAAAATGTCAATTTGAAAAATATATTTCCAATGTGAAAAAGAAAGGCTTATTATTCTAGCCGCGGCTGTACTTAGTTTTTGGGCGCTTTTCACTGAGCTCCCAATTGAATATAACGCTCATTTTGAAACGCAACGTCTGTTTCATTTTCTCCTGCTTCTTCTTATTATTTGCCCAAAGCAGCCGATAAATACGAGTGAAAAAATCGCGAACAACGGAACCGAGAGAGAGGTAACAGAACGAACAACACAAACCAAACGTCGTCTCTCTCTTCCTTCTCCGTCCGTCCCCTTTCCACGTTTTCGCATCTGTTTCTCATAAATGTAGATGTGAAGATTTAAATGAGGAAAAATACTGGTACCGTGACACAAATCTGATCAAAAATGGTGTTCAATTTCGGGGGTGGCGAAATTTTATTGATATTTAAAAATTAGTACATATGTACATATATGCATACAATGCATATGACACATTTATATTATTTCGCCAGCTTTCAATGGTTCGTTCTGGTTAATGCACTACTTATATTAAAAGAAATACATACAAATGCCAAGTTCCAGAAAAAGTCAATTGCAATAATCACGTACGCAAAATGTACTTTGTATACTTACATATACATACATAAATATATTTCCACAAAATCGCTTCCAAGTTTCATCATAGCTTGAAATTATGATTATCTTAAGCTTACCAGTAGGTTTTATATTTCATTATTATGAAATTACTCAATATAAATTGCATTTATTATTGAAAAATAAATTAATATGAAATAAAGTTTGTTTCTATTCTAAGATATTTCATGACAATTTAGGAATTTTGATTTAGATTAAATAAGAGTTTGGGAATTCTTAGTGGAAAAACTGATAATATTGAACAGTTCCGGTGAGTTTTGTACTGGCTCCTTATCTAAATATTGAGGAGCCGGTCGTCTTAAGGACCGAATCAGACCGTATGGCTTCCGGCATTTACAGGTAAAAAGCGGATGAGATTTTGCCATCTATTAAATCTGAAGTCTTTAAAATCTATTGATAAATCCTATTGATTAAGTTTTTTGATAAAGTTCCGCCGTGGAGCCGCCCCCTAGCCCCACTGTGCCACCCGGCTCCACCAAGAATACGTTACATTTTAAATTTAAATTCGAAAATATACGTTAAACTGGTGCTGCGACCGAAACAAAGTCGGATGAGTTCGCCTCCGAAAGCTGTTGAGGCTTTTTCTGCGACACGAGACGTTCGTATTTTTGTTGTTGCCAAGCCGCCGGCGGCATGGAATCTAGATTTCTCTCTCGGCAAAGTGGTTAACTCAATGCGTCATCGGCTGCGTCATCAATTCGGGATGACGATTCCGATTCCCCTTCCTGAATCGCCAGTTGAAGCACCGTCACAAGGAACGACATTCCCCCGAAAGCTGACACACAAACAACTCGACGCACACCTCGCCTGGTAAGTAAATATGTTTGTATAACTTGTGTATCTGACGGGTTGGAGTTTTATATTCGCTCAGTGCAAAGTTTCAGATTCGCACGAAATTATGGTAGGTGAAGTTCTCGAAGTGAAATGGCGATTGGATGGATGGTTGGATGGGATGCACGATGCAAGGCCATGAAATGACTGCGGGAAAAGTAAAGGGAGATTAAACCGATGAACATGATAAGCAATTACACTTGCAATCGAATTTCTAAAACCAGAAAGTGACAATATGAAACGTAATGTTAATAATAATATTTAAACACTTTTCTTCGTCATATTTATCGTACTATTTTGAAAAGTAAAATAATTATAGGTACGTACATATAGTACCTTTGAATAACCAGATTTCGATATTTCACCAGAATATGAAGCATCTTGCTAAGCCACATTAGTAAGTTTAGTTCAAAATCGATTAACAGTCTTGATAAATCATAGGAAAATGGGTTCCAATTGGTGAATATAACTTTTAGCTTGACAAAAACAACAAAAGTTATTCAAAAAAATAATTTAATAATAATAATTACTTAATAATTTTTAGGTCTTTTTTTGATTTGCTTGGAATGAAATTGTTTTACATTGTTTGGTATGAACATTTAAATTTCTTTGTATTATCTTAAGAAATAGTTGGTTCCTTTAAATATAAAATTTGAATTAATCAGAAAAATCGTAATCTTGAACGATTAAAGTATTGTATTTTAATTTGATTGAAAGCAATAATAAGTATCAGGCCCTGTTCCAGTTTTCACTCGGAAGTGAATTTGATAACATTTTCGGATTTCCCTTAAAATTTCCCTTTGGTACCTTTTAGTACCATTTAGGTATACGGCTTGTGTCTTAAAATAATTAATTACTGCTCTTGCGGATATGAAATCCGCCAGAAAAATAGCAAGAGGAAAGTTTCCGATAGGTTTCGTTCGAAAGATATTAGAGCGTTAACAGAGAGAAATTCATATCCGTTACGATTTTTCGGAATTGAAAACTAGAACAGGTCTGGGAAATAATTTTCGGAAGTGGAAACTGGAACAGGCCTGTATATATATCTTTTTATTATTGTACTCTTACCTAGAGATTCATATAAAATGTATATTACAAATTACAATTCACACTATCTTATTATACCGAAAGTACACAAAACTAATTTTAAGCAATGTTAATTATATTTCCTGGGTTGACTTACAAGACTTCAAGCTATGAAATCTATAGAGAGCTCAAAAGGTGTTGTGATCTCGATGAAATTTGTTGGATCGGTGTAAATACGAACGGTAAATCGAACTGAAGCATCACACAGAAGATACACTCTCACTCTTTCGAGCGTGCAGTAGACACACAACAACAGGTTGTCGGCGGCGGCGGCGTCTGTTTTGGAGAAAGTGCTTATTGCCAACAATAATAACATCAGGTGCAATGACCACATATACTACACCTAGGCGGTGGTTGGTTTGAAACAGAAATATATGTATAAATTTCCATGGAAACGGGACGCTCTGACGGCGGCGAAACTTATAAGGGAACTTGATCTGATTTAAAATTACGCTATAAGTGTGGATTTTCCAACAAAACAGACTTAGTGTGAACTTACTAACAAATAACTAAAGCTTGTCCAACATTATACAAGCTGCTTACCGTTAACAATAACCATTAAAACTTTCTTTTCATTACAAAGAGAAAAAGATTTCCAATTATGTATGCGATGTCATTGAACTTTGGTTTGTTTATCAAAGACAAAAGTTAGATCTGTAAAGGCAGTTTTAGATTTTGGCGAAATTATATACAGTAGAGTATTTGTAAAAATGTATATATTTTCTAAGTGATATGGATAAGTAAAAAAAAAGTAAGTACACCATTTTCAGTTTGAAGGACATTGTATAATGGCCACAAACACTTTCTCGGTACACACATTTATGCGTAGGAGGTGAAAATTGTTGCCCTTTTCCAGGTCTCAATCCTCTTCCCAGATGCGTTTCCCAGATGCCAGCATGCTGAGGACTCGGGCTTTGTTCAAAATATTTGTAATGAAAGAGATACCCGGCCGAGAAGTAGTATTGACGTTCCCTCACAGCACACACACATGGCTTGGAAGTAACTATTATTACCAGTCACGGCGTGGGAACCGGCTCAGATATGTCCTGGGATTTATGTAGAATATTTGCAGTTTATGTGGGTAGAGAGAGAGGTATTGGTAATTTGCGGCAGCATATTTATAATACGGGTAGCACTGCCAATTTTCCCAGGTGAAAATTCCTGATACCTTTCCACACATCATGGCGAGTTATAAGTGCGTTATTCCGTCGCCAAAATAGTGGTCTGTCCTGTCCTCGTCCCTGTCCCTTACACAGATCTCAGGCAAACAATTAGTCCGTCATGGAAAACGTTTGGAAATGAATTTTTCAAGAAAAAATTAACCCCTTATGATGCTCATCTCGGACACAAAAGAAAGAAGAAAGGTACAGGCTGCGGAATACCATTAACCCTGTCAACCCCTAAATGACAATTGCCTTCTGCTATCAAAAGGATATTTTTCAATAAAATATTAACCAAAATATGCAGTTCCATCAGGAAAGCATAAATACACTTTTTCAAGAGACTGGACTTTGAAAGGGTATAACAATTTCGTTTTTTTTTACAAAAGCAAAGAAAAAACTTTAAGCCGATCCACATTTATGACTGGAAAATATCCCTAATCGTATCTTGAATGGGGTGGGTTTGTCCCCGATTTTTTCATCAAGTTTTCTCACTTTTCACGTTAGATCTAAACGAACTTTGGCCCTTTTCTCCAATTTTGTAATTGCGCCATTTATTTGTCTATTGTATTTTTGGGCGACCCTGTTTCACCCGGAAGGAGCCCTCTGCGTCCATTGTTCTTTTGTGACACTAAACTAGCTGGAAACCTCTTTTTTCCTCTGTATATTGTCATCATTGTTACACTTTCAAGAACGGGAGAAAAAACTTGTAATTTTTTAAAGGAAAATATGCGCTTTAAAGGACGATATAATCATGCCATCAGCAATCGAAAAAAAAATTTTTTGTTTACATATTTAAGGTTTTTGTGTCGATTTTAATTAAATTTGCCTAAAAGTTGGCCACGCTTGGCTCTGAATGAGACTTATAGCCATCTTTCGAGATCCGCGCCGTCGCGCAGTAGCTAATCCCAAAACAAGTTCGCGGCCCAAGAGATGTTCAAGTCCCTCGAGCATCGCCAGTCCAGAGCAGCATCCCTCAATGAAACTCTACGCTTCTACGCACTAAGTATGTCCTGCAGCCGCAAGGAGCGATATTAAAGGTCCTGTGCACCACCTGCTTCCTGTGACTGATGCTGATGCTGATGCTGAGATTTCGAGCCAGAGATATCCCTGCAGCTGAACATATGTATGCGCCTACGCTTCTCATTAGGGTAGGTTCTCCTTTTGTGGGACTTGCTGTGTGCATGGTACAGGCTCAGATCTCAACTGTCCTGGGAGTTAAGAATGTGTTTTTTGGGTCCTAAAAAATGTGATCCACAACTGTACCACGCGCACGCTATGCCAAGGGTAAATGAGTTGGTCATTTTGGTTTTATTTCTAAACTAAAGCGACGCAAAGGTATCTGAATATCTTTTGATTTTTACAATTTTTATATTGTAGAGTTTTGGGTTAAATTTTCTCAAAAATAAAAAGTTCAAAAAGATATCGATCCCAGAAGTAAATCATAGAAAATCCAGAAGAAATAAACTCATTTAAAATTGAATTTTAAGTAAAACAACTTCGCCACATCTGTATACATGAGTTTTTAATATAATTCCAATCATATATATAATATTGTATATGTTTATTTACACAGTTATAAATATATATATATGGTATATCTGTATATTTGTAGGTATTTAAAGACATGTACTATTGTTCAACAAATGCCGTGTGCGCGCATAACGTTTAATAAATATATTTGTACGATTTGAAAAGTAAATATGTTTGTATATGCAATACGATTTCTTTAATATTGTTTGGGAATAACACTCAGTAGACAGCTATACGATTTTGGAATAACATTCAGTAGACAGCTATACTATTTTTAGTGGTAAAGGTACTCCGTTATAATAGTTACCAAAATATTTTCCGATCATAAGGTATAGCCATATGTCTCGTTCAACGTTGGGTTTTAGGAATGCATAGGAATTCGAAGAGGTTTAAGTACTTATAGAGGGATCTGTAATAGTGTAATAATACCTGAATAATCTGAAAGAAACTAAGATTCACCTAAAGAATGGAAACACTGAGGAAAAGTCTTTACCAAACATTGAGGGAACGTTCTTAAATGTGAATTGTACTGATTAAATATCGAATTACGCTTATTTCTTGATTTTTATAAAGGAAAATAAGCACAACTTTGCTTAAATTAAAATTTTGAATATAATTTAAGGGGCTTTATCTATTTACATTTAAAATTTTGATTGAACAAGTTACCAAGAACTGAACCAAAGAATTTCTCAGTTTCTCCCCCTAATGTGTTAAGTTTTATAATGAAATTCAGTTTTAGAAGCTGATCATTAAATTTAAATAAACTTCTTAAATATTTTGTATCATATTTCGATAAAAGACTAGAGGATTTCCGAGGCGAAAGAATTGCCGAACTTGAGAGAAAGTTCAAATGTCAAAGGCTACGGAATGCGTTTCGGAAGAACTGACTTAGGAATACCCAGAAGCTTCGTTTTCACTCTCCTCCACTATGGACTTCTTGTCGTCCGCCTTGCTCCGACCCGTGAATCTCTCGAAGATGGTGTGCTTGCCGCCGCTCTTGACCTTGCCACCCGAGGAAGCTGCTCCCTTGAAGGATCCCCACGGCACCTTGCCGGCTTCCGAGGTAGTCATCAGAATGGAGTACGAAGAGCACACCTCTCCCTCCTTGCTGTTCCGGATGCCGTAGAGGAAGTACACCACCATGCCGATGCACACCCAGACAAAGAATCGAACCCAGGTAACGGCGTCCAAGTGGACCATCAGGAGGATGTTGCAGAAGATTCCGAGGGCCGGGACGAAGGGAACCAGCGGTACCTTGAAGATCAGACCCCTGGTGTTCTGGTTGTGCACTGCCATTACGGCCACACAGGTGCTGGCGGCGAAGATAATGAAGCCGTAGATGAGGAGGGCCCACCAGGTGCCAGTATACAGCTGCGTCCACGACACCTTCAGCTCCACGCAGATGGCGAAGCTCAAGCCGATGAAGAGCATCACGGCCACGGACACCACGGACCCGGGCTCAAAGCGACCCAGTAGGGGCTCCAGGCACCGGAACTGCGCCTTCAGCCTGCCGGCCAGCACCTCCTCGATCATCTCGCTGGTGGGCGACGACGTGTCCATGCTGGACTGCGAGGCCACATCCTCGTCATCGTCGTCGTCGTCGGGACTGCTCGGCAAGGCTGGCACCCGAATTGTGGTGTGGATCCGCTCCATGGGCCTGTACCGCAGGATGATCACACTGGCCGAGACTATGGTGTAGGCCAGCAGGGTTCCGATCGACATGAACTCCACCAGCTTGGCCAGGTCAAAGACCAGGGCGAGGCAGGCGCTCAGGACCCCGGAGACCACCAGGTTGAGCAGAGGTACCTACGGTTGAAGGAAGAAATCGTATAAAATTCCCAACTAATTCTAGCAAAAAGCCGTTTGAGTGTCCTTGCCTGCGTGGTGGTGTTGACCTTGCCAAAGCAGCTGAAGAGCAGTCCATCGGAGGCCATGGCGTACATGCACCGGGGCAGGGCGAACAGGGAACCCAGCAGAGTGGTGGTCATGCCGCACAGCGCCCCAATGGAGATGAGGTACTTGGCCCAGGGCAGGTTCAGCTGGCCAAAGGCCTCCGGCAGAGAGGCGGCCGGGTTGATCTCGCTGATGGGAATCATGAGGGTGAGGGCGGCGCTCACGAGGATGTAGCCCACGGTGACCACGAACAGGGAGAGAACGGTGGCAATGGGTATGGAGACCGAGGGGTTCTTGGCCTCCTCTCCGGAGGTGGCTATGGAGTCGAAGCCCACAAAGGCATAGAAGCAGGTGGCCGCTCCCGCGATGACGCCTCCAATGCCGTAGGGCAGGAAGCCGCCCTCTGCCTCCGACCAGTTGTTGGTGTCCGCATACCAGAAGCCTACGCTGATGACCAGAACCATGACGGCTATGTTGACCAGGGTAAGTAAGCTATTAAACACCGCCGTAGCTTTGACTCCGCCGGCCAAGGCGGCCGCGTAAACGATGCACACCAGGAAGGCCAGGACGTCCGGATATTGGGCCAATCCAGGCTCATGGATGCCTCCAGTGAGCGCCAGCGTGGTGTTGCCAATCCAACCGCCCAGCATCGAGTCGACGTAGCCGCTCCAGGCCCGGGCCACCGAGGCGGCGCCGAGCATGTGCTCCAGCAGGATGTTCCAGCCGATGACAAAGGCCCAGAACTCGCCCATCGAGATGTAGGTGTACACGTACGCGGATCCCGCCTTGGGCACTCGCGTCCCGAACTCCGCGTAGCACAGCGCGGCCAGCATCGAGATGAAGCCGGCCAGGACGAAGGAGAGGATGATGCCGGGCCCGGCCATCTCCTTCGCCACGGTACCGGTCAGCACGTAGATGCCAGCGCCTACCATATGGCCAATGCCTGGGGGAAAAAAACGGGGTACAGAAGGGTCATGTAGCATGTGTGTATATGTATATCCATGTCTAGGGGTTGCTTCCAAATCTCTGGTTTCAAGTCAAAGATAAGGTGCGTTTCTCACATCTCTGGAGGGAAGGGGTTGGTATTCTTTGCAGGAATATTTATGGGCTTGCTCGAAAAGGAATTCCCTTCGGACCAGTTTCTCAATTATTATTTTAATTAGCTTTAGCTAAGATTTGTCAAATCTGGAAACTAACAAGTGTAATGCTAGATAGTGTTTTTTTTTGTAATTTATAGTGAGAGTAAGTCTTTACCGGAGTAGAAGAACATATGGACAGGATATAGATCTTGTATGTAACTTCAAAACAATATAATAATGATACCATAATATAAATAGATAAGAATTATAAAACCAAAATATGTCTCTAATTTAGCATTTACGTTTGTAGGTTCCTAAATACCTAAATTCCTTATGCAAGCTAACAGTATCTTTTTACTTAATTAAATTGAACAGCAAAATCTTTTTTGAATAAGATATTTTCATAGAATTAAACATACTTATAATAATATCCTTAGGAGTAAGTAACAGTTAAAGTAATAGGTAATTTTAATGTATTAAATAGGTTTTAGCTTAAGGGTGTCAACTTAAGGAGAGTTATATTAATATGACCTTTGCAAGGAGACTAGGTTGGATTTTATACCTAATAAAAACTTTAAGAAAATGTATTTGAAAAACAGTCCTATGTGCACTCCTCTTCATATCCTACCTTTCCTACACACCTATTTTACATTCCATCCTTCTTTTTAGATTTTTAATAATTAACAGTGAAAGTTAAAGTAAAAGGTGTCAAAAGTCTCTCCCTAAATGCAGTTTAAAGCTGGCAGATGTTATGAATGTCACCATATCCGTTCCTAGCAGACTTAAATAAATTTGCAAAGCCAGAACTAATATAACCTAGGAATCTATACTCTTATCATATAATTTTCTATACTCTTCCATTACATATTTTATTTAAAGTAAAGTCTTGAAAACAAAAATAAAAGCTGGCAGTATGGTCTCCCAAATCGCTGTTATGACTGTCAGCATAGAATTATCCCTTGTCATACTCCTAAACACCCGAGAAGATGCTCTAAAAGCAGTAAGGATACCGGAAATATGCCGGCACTCAATTGATTTATCTCAAGTACCCAGTAGAGCGATGTCGAAGGTGTTGAGGCATCGGTTGAGCGGCGTCTCCATGACGTCAGTGGGCACCGACTTGGTTCGATTCATTTTGGTGCACAGACCCGACAATATGTGCCTCAGAATCGCACGTCTTGAGCTCGGCATCCTGGCTAATTCGATTGAAACCAACTCTGAAGGAAGTTACGCCGCACACCCAACACGATTTTAGATCGAAAAACTATGGGAGTCTTGGTATATTATTTAATATTATGCGGCACTTTTTTGGGACACTTTCACTTGTTGTACACAAACAGCTGTGACTGTATCGATTTTTGCATCAATCTCGAAAGCTCCACGGAGCTCCGTAGCTTGCAGAATGTTTGCACTCCGGCCAGGAGGCAGCTTTCATCAGAGAGCTTTTTTGGTTTGAAAAGTGATTCCTTGAAACAAATAACATTTAGCAAATATATACAGGAAATAAATTAAAGGAAAAAATAAAAATTCAAATCAATTAAGTAAAGATGCACGAATACTATAAAAATGCTCTTTAATAACATGTAACCTTTGGTTCAGCCTTAGAAACTGTTAAAACCATTTAAAACATTAAAAGCTTTAGTAAATACCTTTAAGATAATAATTTGCAGATACTAAAGATCACGGAATTCTATATATAAACTCTTCTAAGCTCACCTCGAACCTGCAAATCAAATATGTAAATAAAAAAGATATAAGCATCAAGTAAATATTGATTATATCAACGCCTTTACTTAAGAACTTGGCCTTGAAAACAGCCCTGAAGTATACAATGTGATTTATTGTAAGGCAAAATCTTAACTAAGCTAACTAAATTATTATGAAAGTAAACACAACTTTTAATAGCATACTTAAGGAAACTGCCAACTATGTCTTTGATTACCAAATCCGGAAATGAAATAGCTGAAGATAAATTTCTTTAGGATTTATGGTTCTGCGGTTGGTAGAATTGATGTTTTAATACAAATGATAATTACGCATTAAAAACTACACAACTTTAAACTTGAGTAAGCGAACTTGACATCAATGAATTTTTAATGAAAATCTTTCAACTTAAAACGTTTTGGTATTGCTCTTCTTGTGTTTCATTTCATTTTCAGTTATTTAATAATCGGAAATGCTTGCTTTGTTGGAAAATTATGATGACCTTTGCACGCTTTAAAAGCTCTAATTGTATTTGCTATATTAAAAATTTTATATATGGACGGACCTCAAACGTCCGAAGTCTCAAGCATCAAGATATGTAATTATTTGCCTCTTCATGAAGCATCGAAATTAATATTGTTCGCCTGAAAGGTGTGTCCGAACTTTTAAAACTTGTTAAAGAACAGGTGATCTAAGCTTTAGCTTAATTTTATTACAAACTTTGTGGCCTAGGCTGCCAATGCCGACTTGCAAATCCAAGAAGATGAGAGTTTCGCTGATCTTCGTAATAAATATTGTGTCACACCCTTGATGAGGCCCAAGTTAAATGTTTTATTTTAACCATAAGTCTGGATGTTTACGTTTATGTTCATTATACTTTGAACAAGCGTAATCAACTGAAATTGAATGCAATGTATTAAGGCAAGTATATGGTGAAGTTTAAATTAAATAACCGGGGGCCTGTAGTCGACTCGGAGATACCGGTAAGTAATCTTTTGTTAGGGGGATTTATATTTTAAAAGTATCAAATGATTTATTCAAATTTGAAGTATACCTAAAATATATTTAAATGTATTATTTATTTATATGTTTTAAATGTATTATTAAGTATCCGCCAGGCAAATCAAAGCAAGTTTAAAAGTTGCACTTTTTTCTATTGTTCATTTAAATAAAAACGATTATTTAAGATGATGCATTCTTTTACATTATTTTAGATAACGGACAGATAGGTTTTCTATATTTACCAAGAATATTAAGTCTTATCCAAATGGCCGTAGAAAAGTACATTCGGGAAGACGGACATGGCGCTAGATCGACTCGCCTGTTGCCGTTGATCCCTTAGTTGCAAACTTCTGCCTATTATAATATCACGCGTATAAATTCTACGAAAATGCCTCAATCCCAATGATAGTTGGCTGATCTTAAACAGGATCAACTTATTTAAACAAAATCCGCTTTCTTCTTCTTCTTCTTGACTATTAAATTTTAATACAATATTCTATGTACAGTACGAATACCCGGCGAATACCGGGTACAATCAAATCGCAGTCTAGGTTACGTGATGTTTGTCAAAGGCAGAAGCGGCTTTGTCACCTCTGCTATCGCGGTATCGGTTCGATCGTGCATGCACTCGGGCCTGCTAAGGGAATTACCACTACACAGAGAGAAAATGTCACATCAATTTTTTATTAATTATATTTATACTATATACCAATTTGATATCCACAAATTTATATTATCTTATTGAATTAATATATTTTATGTTTGTTAGGTATTTGTAAATAAATAATGAAAAGAAAATGCTGAATAAATATTAATTAATATAAATATCATAATAAAGGGAATGTACATTTTCGAAACAGTTTTGCTGTGATTAGAAGCCTTATCCTAAAGACTTTTATATTCGAACTCAGATTTCAGAGCTATGGATACGAAGCAAGGTATTCAAAAGGGTTGCAATCATGTTTTTTTTTTATGATTTGTGGCAACTCTATAGCTCTATATGTCTTGCATAATGAAAAACATATTAGACGTCTTCCAAACTTGAATACTTGTCAGTGATATGATTTTTGAAATATAATTTTTAGATAATATTTAATCGACCAACTTACCAAATTTTCTCAGTGTAAGAGTACAAAGCCTACAGTACCCTATGATCCATTCATCCATTCCATCCGTATTCTTCAGCACGCCCCGTACCCGTTCCCGTTCCCATGGCGACAGCTCCGATAGCCAGCTTACCATCTCGCCATGACCGTTGCCATTTGGCTAAATCTATCGGCATCACGAAGCGGACGCTGGGCTTCCAAAAGTCGGAATACTATGTTAATACCTGTTAGGGATGACCAGGCGCATCGGCAACCTGTCCGCTATGCCGGCTGCGGTTGCATGACAACATCTCCATCGCCACATATCGCATCCCACTCCCGAGCCGACTCCGCCACGACCAATGACGGATTTTGACTCTTTGGCCCTAAAAGCACACCAGGCGAAGGTGCAGTTTTTCAGCTCGGCTTTCGGCTCGTCTCCGAAATGTGCCAGTCGCGCGCTTGGGTCAAGTCAGCGGCTAAGACGGCGGCCAAGACGGCGGCCAAGACGGCGTGTGGATGCTGCTCACGCGTCCGCTCTGCCCACGAACTCCATATGAATGGAAAAAATATATGACTTTAGTCCATGGGCTACTAAATGCTCTATCTAAGTTTTAAGTATTTAATTTCTAAGTTTATAATTAAAATAATAAGAATTTTGAATAGGCAAACGGTCTCTAGAATCAGCAAAGAATAATATCTAAGCTTAAGATATATATTGTTACAGTTTATAAAGAGCAAAAAGGTTGACTTACCAATTTAAAACCATAATAAATATATATAATCAAATCCCAACTGTTAATGTAAATTTAAAGGGTGTTTATTATTAATTAAATTGGCTTGAAGGACATTTTTTCATAAACTGATAATATTTAATGCTTATACATAAACCTCCTAATTATTTAATATTCAAGACTCAATTATCACCTTATTGCTAGTGTTTGCTTTCAATACATATAAAACCAAGATCCTGAAACTTGTTTTCCTCCGATTAAATTGAAACAAATGAAGATTTTAATCGCAATAACCCCTAACATTTTTAAACTTCAGTCGAAAGCCCGTACTGTTTGACGTATTATTTTTCTTCATTTTTTTTATTCTTTGCAGTGGTTAGATAAATCTTAATCTATATTCCATTCTTATGGGTTTATATTGGCGGCTGTCACAGTACTTGTTTTTGGTTGCGGAATAAATTAGCCCAACTTGCCAATAAATCGGAATAGCCCCGCTGCCGAGAGCTGAAAGAGTGTGCGTGTATAAAACACCGAGCGAGCAAACGTGAAAATAAACAACAAACAATATATAAAAGCTACTAGCATTGGTGTTTTTCTTGCTGTTTTTGTTGCTGTTACTTTACTTGCCGCGTCTTTGGATTTTTGAGGCAATATTCGAAACGATTTTTGTTAAATCATACGGCCATACGGCCGTGTGTGTATATAAACGAAGACGAGTCTCCTCGGCGCTTAGTGCGGCAACGTCCACTTCGCCAGCTGCATCCCAGCGACTTACTATTTCCCCCAAGCACGAGTCCCAACCAAGTGCCGTAAGTCCTCTCCTAGTGCTATGTGTGTTCCACTAAGATCGAACTAAGATCGTTCAAGTGAATTAATGTGACCACCTCGAGAAGTGCCGCCAATTAAAGTGCGAGCCAAGTTAATAAACTGAACTGGATAATGTGAGCGCAGTGACAAACCAAGATCACTTGACAAATAAGTAAAATTAAATGCAAGCCACAAATCTTATTACAGAATCAATTACATAACTAAACTAAAACCCCTGTTTGGTAATTTATGCCGGCATTCGACAAAAGAAATTCGTGATCAAATCAATAAGCTCTGAATTTTATGGTTGGTTCCCTTAAAGCCGATATTGCCTTGTTTGGAGCATTTGTCAAGTCAACTGAAATTTGTCATATGATCATACTTATATGCATATAATGATTTAAAAAAAGAGACATTTATTTAATGAAGTTATACAACATTTTATTGATTTCCCTTTCAACCCACGCACAAAGGCCATTTCTGTAGCTTTAGCCGGCTCAATTGACAATTTAAATTGGCCAAAATTGTGCAGCCTCTTAAATCCCAACTGCAAATAAATATGTTGGTCCATAAAGCAAGTAATTATAATCCCAAAAATATAAATAAAATCCAGACATAACGTAAATAAATATATTTGGTCTGTTTGTTCCGGTCCTCAGACATGAATGGCTGAAGATTTGATTTTAATTTATGTGAATTTAGTCAAATTAAAATGTGATAAAATCTCAAATTCAGAAGCTTTATTGACTATTATTTATGGCTATAGAAAAAAGATGTGGATTTTGATTTAATTAGACATATGTATGGTTATAATTAATGAGTTTAAATGTTTGATTTATAAAAGGATATTTCTTATAATTGAGAGCCTTAGTCACCTTTGGTTTTAAAGGATTTATAATAGTAATTATATAAATTGATGTTACATTTGTTCAATAACCAGTCCAGCCTAAATTTTAATATGCAATTAAATTAAAAATATTATAATGTATAAAATGTATAAAAGGAAAAAAACATTAAACCCACGCACAGACTGACCTTGTTTTTTGAACTTATTCTCACCGAATTTAATGCCTGTGATGCAAGTAATTATATCCTCGCGAAAAAAATAAGAAAATAATACTTTATGACAGAATCATATTACTAAAATAAAACCGCTCGGCTTCGGGTTAAACCAGAATATAATACGGATTATAAAATCTCACGGATTCTAACTGCGTACCTTTTTTTGTTCGAATACTTATTTCGTACAAATGAGCTTCGGGGAAGATCAATTGATTTAAGCGTTTCGGGGTTATTAAATAGCATTCTTTTTGTAAATTGGCTTACCCGTTTTTTCTGCGTTTGTTTGTAATTATTTAAAACGCGAAACAAGTTTCGCAGATCCGGTGTTCAAATGCCATTTGCATTTCGTTGTTTATTTGTCAATATTGCTAACTGTATTTTATTTACTTAAGTACCCAGCAGGCGCGAATTAAGAATATGACACTTTTACGGCCCATTCGCGGGTCACTTGCTCATACTTGAACACTAAAATATGGGTTTTAGCTTAAAAAAATACATATAATTTATGCTAAATATCATTAACAAACTTAAAATTCAAATCAAATGGCTTGTTAAATGCCTCAAAACGAGTAGTGCTTACCAAATCCGCGCTCATCCCAAATTGGCCATTAAACGAATCGCCATCGATGTGACCATAAAAGATAGCCAACAATGCAAGTTAGCCGCATTTCACCGATTTGTCAATCAGTTGAAAGCCCAATTATGAGAACCAATGGCTCGGAGCGTCTGGAAATCAATCGCATTTGGACATACTACACATAATATACATACTACGTGCCCATGCATATATTGATAGCTCCGATGCGGTCCGATAGAGTGCGGCCCGCGGACTAATCACCTGTTCGCCGTGATTAATACGAAGATATACGCCTATGCCAGCCGCTGAAATGTCAAGAGTTCAGGGTGAAGCCATCAATGTCCAACGCTCAGAGGCGACGACGCTGTTGTTGGCCAACACACAATTGAATATGATTGCTTAGACACACACTCCGGGAGATCTCGTTCCTTCTACCTTTCGATTTCGACACCCAAATAATGGCCTTTGGAAATTATAATTGACCAATTATAATTATATGTGAAGTCCCCCCAGAAAAATGAATCTCTAAATTCTGTTTAAAATAAGACATTAATGTGTTTGCTTGTTTAGCAAATTAATAACCTAACAGGTTGAGCAAATAACTATATCATGGCAAGTAGCGAAAAAAAGCATGGTATACTTAAGAGTGGCCCACAAATAAATGGCCAATTTTTTGACATAGTGAACCAATTTTTATCAAATTGGAGATATAATTATGCGCAGTCGTATAAAAAACAACGTGCAAACTGAGATATATCAGGCCAATGCTGTGGGCTACCGCTAAAAACCTAATAAAAAAATTGGGTCGGCGAGAAGCAGGGACCAAAAGAAATACCATATTAATCGCGTTGAATATGAATCGGATGTATGAATGGATGGAGGGAGTTTCATCATAATCCGTTGGACATCTTGCTAATTTTTATTAACAACCGCGACGAGGTTTTAAGCTTGTACAGGGATTATAGTAATTTTTAGTAAAAGGGGAAAAGCACATTAAGGTGTAGTTATGGGGGGTTTCCCTTTTAATGTATATTGATTGGGGCATAATTGATCCCAACATTGAAATTATCTGTGGAGTGACGCAAGACCCGAGAAGAACAAACACCAGAAGAAGCCTCCTCACATGCCAATTCATCCGTAATCAAATGGTACTCTTTTTTCACGTCTCGTTAGCTTAATGCTTGGAATAACCTAGACAAAAGGGGCCACAATGAAAAAGCACCTAATCATCCGGGGCTAAGCACAGCCACATCCAACATTCGGTTGGTAAAAACAAGCCTCCGAGCGGCAGAAGCCAATGCCACAAACAAAAGGCCCCAAAAATCGAAGCCCCTTTATTATCAACTGCGGCTAAGCAAATAGGCACTAGGCACAAGGCACTCGTCACTATTTGTTTCGCCGCTGCTCCCTTCGCTTCGTGTTGAATTTATGGATTTTGAAATCCGCCACACACTTTTTCTTTTTTCATTTGTCTTTTTCTTTTTAAAGGTTAGTTGTATTATTTAAAAAACCAAACCCGTTTTAGTGCCGCGACGCGGTGCAGCACCCTCCGTTCCATTGGGCAAAAGAGGTCCGGCTCATCTCATCTCAACTCGCGGCTCGTGCAAATACTTGTCGTCTTCTCGGACAGCATGCACTCAACCGTAATTAGCGATAAAGAAGATCTTACCTCACCCGATGTGCTCTGGAGATGGAGATTGAGTTGACAAAACTCTCGGCGAACGCCTATACATGTATTTCGTTTGTCGCCAAAAATAGTTTCTTCATCGCTTTTACGATGTTTCTTTAAGATAATATCTCTCAACCCTTTTCCGCCAAACTCATGAATGAGTCACGACCCACAGGTTGGTATGGTCGGGAAAATAAGTTCCCACCTCGAGATCAACAAGTCTAAGTTGGCCATAAATTAAAGGCCATATTATTAAGACAGTATAGCAATAATTTTAATTTATTTGAAAAGCTAAACTTGAAAAATAATATTGCCAAACAGTATAAAGTTACTTGGCCATTAATTTGCCTATATCTTATTGTTTCTAAAGTATTTTAAAAATCAATAAGAGATTTATGTTTAGTCGTTTCAAAACAATATTCCATAAAGTAAAGCTATAATGTTTATAGTTTTAATCTTGTGATTAGCTGAGCTTGCCAATATTTTTTTACACCTTGCTATAAATTTATAAACTATAAATATGTACTTAATGGAACAGACTAAATTTATTCTATTGAAGAAGTCTAAATATAAATTCTAAGTGGTGAACTTTAAACGTTGTAAAAGTTAACCTTTAATATTTAAAATTTTTTTAAAATTAATTTGCTACATGAGGGATTAGTTCTTCGATGACAGGCTTAAGTACAGAATGGGCGATTACACAGCTTTTTATTATAGTATCACCTATAAATATATTTTTACCACATTTTCATTCACTTGATTACAGAATAAAGCTTAAGACTTATAAGATAGAAGATGGTCAACATCGGCCACATATTCGTGTGGGCCTTGCTCTTGGTGAGTGCAACCACTTCGCATCTCTAGAGATCGCAATCAATTTATGATTATTATTCCGATTAACGTTCAAGGCCATTACTTCGGGCACTGATCTGAGCGACGATGACACTCTCAACGACGTTTTGAGCGAACTTGAGTTTGACGACGACTCTTCGACCAGATTAATCCGCGACACATCTCTGTCGGCCAAAAACATCGAGAAGATCGATGTGAAATGCGACCAAGGTAATGGCATGTTGGTCGAGGTTGAGTTCTCGGAGGACTTCGAAGGAGTCATCTACAGTCAGGGATACTTCAACGACCCCAAGTGCAAGTACGTTTATCGCTTCATAGATTTGGGAGTTTCTTAATCAATGTTTTATCCCAAAAGCTATGTGAAGGGCGATAGAGCTGGACGCAGTTTTGTATTCTCTGTGCCATACGTTGGATGCGGCAGCAAGCCCGCCTGCTCCGTGTGCTCCTCAGTCGAGAACATCCTCATCATCCAGGATGACAGGGACATTCAGAACAGCTTCGATATTGCACGGAAAATATCCTGCAGTCGGGGCGATGAGCGCGAGAAGACCGTGTACTTCAAGCCATTTGTGGTGGACATGCTGGATGTAGTTTCCGTGGACACTCCCAGTGGTCCCGTGGAGTGCTGGATGGAAATCGGCATTGGCACTCCGCCCAATATCAAGCCCATTGTGGGCACATTAAACCTCGGAGCCGATATCACGTTCACCATCAACGTGAAGCACTCGGAACAGTCTTGGGACGTGAATATTCTGCAGTGTTTCGCCTCGGACGACATGGACTTCGACGCCCGAACTACGAAGAGGCTGCAGCTGTCGGACAAGCGAGGATGCTCGATAAAGGAGAAGATTTTTGGGGAGTGGAGAAGGTACGAGGCGGGCTCCAGTCTCACCTCCACCTACTACAACACCCTGAAGGCCTTCAGGTTCCCCGACCGATCCCAGGTCTATCTGAAGTGCGACATTGAGCTCTGCAATGGCGCTTGTAAGAGGGATTACTCTTGTGGTGGTTCCAAGAATATCTTGTGCCCCGAGGACCCCACCGACCCGCGCAGGGATCCCTCCTGCGGCAGTTCTCAGACCATCTCATGCCCCGAGGATTCCACAGACCCGCTGTGTCTACAGAATCACCTGAAAAATACTACGCCAAAGCAACGCTGCTATCCAGGTTCCAGGGATCCCAGTTGTCTCCAATCGCCGCAGACAACCTACGCTCCTCCGACGATTAGAATTCCCATAACTACTTCCAAACCAAATTGTTACCCAGGCTCGACAGATAGGCGGTGTCCAAAGGAACCAGCCACGTACACTCCTCCGACAACAATCACTTCCAAGCCAAGGTGTTTCCTAGGATCATCAGATCCCAAGTGCAAACCAGCAACCTATCTTCCTCCAGTAACTGCAAGGACAACGATTCCAACTGGAAGGCCAAGGTGCTATCCAGGATCTGATGACCCTGAATGTCAACCGGCCACTTACGCTCCTAAGACTACCAGGATTCCCATAACTACTTCCAAACCAAATTGTTACCCAGGCACTACAGATCCCCGTTGCCCGCAGAATCCACCTACCACTCCACAGAATAAGTGCTCTCCAGGCTCTTCAGATCCTGAATGTCTTGACTGCTTCCCTGGATCGCCAGATCCAAGATGTCCCAAGATTCCACCTACCATAAAAGCAGGATGTTACGAAGGTTCGGATGATCCGAAGTGCCAGCCCGCCACCTACTTACCGCCTTCAAGCCGTCGCCCACCCACTAGTGCACCTAAGCCAAATTGCTATCCAGGATCTACGGATCCAAGGTGTCCGGCAATAACTCAGCCAACAACAATTAGAACTCCAATTACCACACCTAAACCGAGGTGTTTCCCGGGGTCTTCTGATCCTGCCTGCTTGCCAGCAACCTACTCGCCCCCGACGACGAGGACACCTGCCACAACGTCTAAGCCTAACTGTTATCCAGGCTCGACGGATAGGCGTTGTCCGCAGGAACCCCCTTCAACGCAGAAGCCTAGGTGCTATCCAGGATCTACGGACCCCGAGTGTCAACCCGCTACTTATCTGCCACCAACGGTGCGAACTACGATTCCGACGGCTAAGCCAAGATGTTATCCCGGTTCCAATGATCTCGATTGTCAACCACAGACAACAAGGACTCCTGTGACCACGTCCAAGCCCCGTTGCTATCCTGGCTCAAACGATCCTACCTGCCAACCTGCCACCTACTCACCTCCTACATCTAGGATTCCATTGACTACTTCCAAGCCCAATTGTTACCCGGGTTCGAAGGACAGGCGTTGTCCGCAGGAGCCCCCTCCAACGCAGAAGCCTAGATGCTATCCAGGATCAAAGGACCCCGAGTGTCAACCCGCTACTTATCTGCCACCAACGGTGCGAACTACGATTCCTACGGCTAAGCCAAGATGTTATCCTGGTTCCAATGATCCCGATTGTCAACCACAGACTACGAGGACGCCTGTGACCACGTCCAAGCCCCGTTGCTATCCGGGCTCAAACGATCCTACCTGCCAACCTGCCACATACTCGCCTCCTACGACTAGGATTCCATTGACTACTTCCAAGCCCAATTGTTATCCGGGTTCGACGGACAGTCGCTGTCCAAAACAGCCAGTGCCGACACCAAAACCTCGTTGCTATCCAGGCTCCTCAGACCCTGAATGCCTGAACTGCTTCCCCGGATCGCCAGACCCAAGATGTCCCAAGGTTCCAACCACTAGGAAGGCAGGATGTTTCGAAGGTTCGGATGATCCGAAGTGCCAGCCTGCTACTTACTTACCGCCTTCAAGCCGTCGCCCACCCACTATTGCACCGAAGCCAAACTGCTATCCAGGATCTACGGATCCAAGGTGTCCAGCAATAACTCAGCCAACAACAATTAGAACTCCAATTACCACACCTAAACCGAGGTGTTTCCCGGGGTCTTCTGATCCTGCCTGCTTGCCAGCAACCTACTCGCCCCCGACGACGAGGACACCTGCTACAACGTCTAAGCCTAACTGTTATCCAGGCTCGACGGATAGGCGTTGTCCGCAGGAACCCCCTTCAACGCAGAAGCCAAGATGCTATCCAGGATCTAAGGACCCCGAGTGTCAACCCGCTACTTATCTGCCACCAACGGTGCGAACTACGATTCCCACGGCTAAGCCAAGGTGTTATCCTGGTTCCAATGACCCCGATTGTCAATCTCAGACTACGAGGACTCCTGTGACCACATCTAGGCCCCGTTGCTATCCTGGCTCAAACGAGCCTACCTGCCAACCTGCCACATACTTACCTCCTACGACTAGGATTCCATTAACTACCGCTAAGCCAAGATGTTATGACCCAGACTGTCAACCACAGACAACAAGGACGTCTGTGACCACGGCTAGGCCCCGTTGCTATCCTGGCTCAAACGATCCTACCTGCCAACCTGCCACATACTTACCTCCTACGACTAGGGTTCCATTCACTTCGGCTAAGCCAAGGTGTTATCCCGGTTCCAATGACCCAGACTGTCAACCACAGACAACAAGGACGCCTGTGACCACGTCCAAGCCCCGTTGCTATCCTGGCTCAAACGATCCTACCTGCCAACCTGCCACATACTCGCCTCCTACGACTAGGATTCCATTGACTACATCCAAGCCCAATTGTTATCCGGGTTCGACGGACAGTCGCTGTCCAAAACAGCCAGTGCCGACACCAAAACCTCGTTGCTATCCAGGCTCCTCAGACCCTGAATGCCTGAACTGCTTCCCCGGATCGCCAGACCCAAGATGTCCCAAGGTTCCAACCACTAGGAAGGCAGGATGTTTCGAGGGTTCGGATGATCCGAAGTGCCAGCCCGCCACCTACTTACCGCCTTCAAGCCGTCGCCCACCCACTAGTGCACCTAAGCCAAATTGCTATCCAGGATCTACGGATCCAAGGTGTCCGGCAATAACTCAGCCAACGACAATTAGAGCTCCAATTACCACACCTAAACCAAGGTGTTTCCTGGGGTCTTCTGATCCTGCCTGCTTGCCCGCAACCCGCCCGACGACGAGGACACCTGCTACAACGTCTAAGCCTAACTGTTATCCAGGGTCGACGGATAGGCGTTGTCCGCAAGAACCCCCTTCAACGCAGAAGCCTAGATGCTATCCAGGATCTACAGACCCCGAGTGTCAACCCGCTACTTATCTGCCACCAACGGTGCGAACTACGATTCCCACGGCTAAGCCAAGATGTTATCCCGGTTCCAATGACCCAGACTGTCAACCACAGACAACAAGGACGTCTGTGACCACGTCCAAGCCCCGTTGCTATCCTGGCTCAAACGATCCTACCTGCCAACCTGCCACATACTCGCCTCCTACGACTAGGATTCCATTGACTACTTCCAAGCCCAATTGTTACCCGGGTTCGACGGACAGGCGTTGTCCGCAGGAACCCCCTTCAACGCAGAAGCCAAGATGCTATCCAGGATCTACGGACCCCGAGTGTCAACCCGCTACTTATCTGCCACCAACGGTGCGAACAACGATTCCCACGGCTAAGCCAAGATGTTATCCCGGTTCCAATGACCCAGACTGTCAACCACAGACAACGAGGACGCCTGTGACCACGTCCAAGCCCCGTTGCTATCCTGGCTCAAACGATCCTACCTGCCAACCTGCCACATACTCACCTCCAACGTCTAGGATTCCATTGACTACTTCCAAGCCCAATTGTTATCCGGGTTCGACGGACAGTCGCTGTCCAAAGCAGCCAGTGCCGACACCAAAACCTCGTTGCTATCCAGGCTCTTCAGACCCTGAATGCCTAAACTGCTTCCCCGGATCGCCAGACCCAAGATGTCCCAAGGTTCCAACCACTAGGAAGGCAGGATGTTTCGAGGGTTCCGATGATCCGAAGTGCCAGCCTGCTACTTACTTACCGCCTTCAAGCCGACGCCCACCCACTATTGCACCGAAGCCAAACTGCTATCCAGGATCTACCGATCCAAGGTGTCCGGCAATAACTCTGCCAACAACAATTAGAACTCCAATTACCACACATAAACCGAGGTGTTTCCCGGGGTCTTCTGATCCTGCCTGCTTGCCAGCAACCTACTCGCCCCCGACGACGAGGACACCTGCTACAACGTCGAAGCCTAACTGTTATCCAGGCTCGACGGATAGGCGTTGTCCGCAGGAACCCCCTTCAACGCAGAAGCCAAGATGCTATCCAGGATCTACAGACCCCGAGTGTCAACCCGCTACTTATCTGCCACCAACGGTGCGAACTACGATTCCCACGGCTAAGCCAAGGTGTTATCCTGGTTCCAATGATCCCGATTGTCAACCACAGACTACGAGGACACCTCTGAGCACGTCCAAGCCCCGTTGCTATCCTGGCTCAAACGATCCTACCTGCCAACCTGCCACATACTTGCCTCCTACGACTAGGATTCCAGTGACTACTTCCAAGCCCAATTGTTATCCGGGTTCGACGGACAGTCGCTGTCCAAAGCAGCCAGTGCCGACACCAAAACCTCGTTGTTATCCAGGCTCCTCAGACCCCGAATGTCTGGTAGCAACGACGTCAAGGACGCTGATCGACGCTACCACTCCAGTTTACTGCTACCCGGGATCAATCGATCCACGCTGTCCGGACTCCGGATACAGGGGTACCAGCCGAATCCCTGCCACGTATCTTCCGCCACTGAGTGATCCTGGCTACGATAGGACCATTCGAAACGCGAAGACCTCCTTTTTCAAGGAGATCAACCACTTGGCATTCACGGACAACAATGTCTTCGAACTGGACGACGACGAAATAGAGACTTCGCGAGTGAAGCGCGAGCTGAGGTCCGATGATCAGGACTTGGCGGAGGATCTCCTCTCGCGGAGGATTGTAAAGCGCGAGGCAAACGAGCGGCCATCAGAGCAAGAAGTGATTTCCCTGACCCTCGGTGTGAGAATGGGCATCAGTGTAAAATAGTCGTCGGAGTTCTAGTAGCCGTTAAGCATAACCATATTATGGTATCTCCATACACCGATATGTATTTAACCTAGAATGATATTCATTAAATATAAACCTATGTACAAATGTACAGCTCGGCCTAGGCGCTAAATTGGAGGGGTTAAGTTGTAACGTACAGCTATTTATGCCGCGGAGTGCTTCGCACCGATTTATCGGAAGAGGAGTGCGGTGCGGTTGCCGGTCTAGGCCTCCTCGGCTAGTTGGTGGAGTTCAGATACTCCATCCTCTATCTATTTCGATGATTTGGAGTGAACGCTGTATATTGCAGTTGTCGGTAATTAAAAAAAAAAGTGGGAAAAATGAAGCCAATTGAAGACGAAGAAGAGGTTAAAGCACTTTTGAGGGATTCCGATAACCAAAGCAACCATGTGTTTGCGCCTTACAGCACAGTTCGGTGAGTTAGGAGAGTAGTTAACAGCAAAATGTTATTTTTTCACATTCAGAATCTAAACTACAGATAAATTTTAGGAGGAAGAAACCCAAATTGCTTTATGATAAGTTTATCTGGTGATTATCTTTTTCGGACCGATGACTGTTAGGCTGTTTGAAATTGAGGGCAGGTACCGGTTTCATTCCTATGATTAAAGTATTATGCACCGATTGTACATTAATAATTTAATTAAATATTTCAGTAATTTTATATATGTATGGGAACAAACGCTAATTGAGCTAATTGAGGGAGCTGCTCTTAAGACTCCGGATAGCGGCAATAGGAGTTGCTCTCGATAGACTCGTGCGGTATCCATTCCTCGTAGAGCGGCAGTCGGTTCTTCAGGGTCTCGATCTCCCGCAGAATCCGCATTACATTGCCGCCCACCAGCTTCTTGATGGCTGCATTGCCCCAAACCCGATCCCTGGCTAGTTCGGCTAGCAGCAGGGCATAGCTCTTGGGAGCTCCACCCAGCCCAATGTGATCCACACCGGCCACCTTACGTACATAGTTGATGGCAGTGATGGCCTCCCGGACGCCCAGGGTCCGATCGCCACAGCGCTCCAAGTTGAGCAGTATTACTCCTCCGTTTTCGGGCAACAGACTGAGGTTAAGTAAGAGGGATTAAAAAGGCTTTGATGCGTAGGTGCTAATGGAAAATTACCTAAGTACGTGGTCGGGAATGGAAGCTATGTTGGTACTGTTGCACATGGAAAGCGGCGTGGCGTTTGTGAGCAAAACGGGCGCCTTGGCCGTTTTCAAGACGGCCAACATGGCAGCCTCGCTGAGCATCGAAATCTCCACCAGCATTCCCAGGCGATTCATCTCGAAGAGCATCGTCTTGAAGCGGAAGGATATATTTAAAATGCTTAGAAAATAATGGCAATATTCATTTTAATAAAACCTACCTGTCCGAATTCGTTGAATGAATTCGTCACATTCTCCTCGACGAGGTAATCGGGCCGACGTATGGCTGCCGAAGCCCAAGGAGTGGTGCACTCCAGGCTGGTGATGGACACGAACCGGGCTCCTAGCAGGTAGATCGACCTTAGAACCGCCGTGCTGGTGCCTAGGGCATGGCCCCCACTGATGCCCATGAGGACGGCCACCTCGCCACGGATATGCGTCTGCTCCATCTCATCGGCGGACTCCACAATGTGCATTAGATCGCTGGCGGCGGTAATGCGCTTGGCCCGATCGATACCCTCCAGCGTGAGCTGCACTGCATCCAGATACTGGGCTCCGCACGGCACGGCGATCGGCCAGAGCACAGCCCCGATGTGATTCTGCCGCACTTCGAACAGGTTGCTGCTGTTCAGATTCATGGTGCTCGGTGGCTTCCAGGAGCCCTCGATCAGCGGCGACTCCGTCAGCAGGCGGCGAATGAAGGCGAGCCGGGCTTCCAGCAACGACGAAGAGCGAAGCTGGAGCGCCAGCGGTATGCCACCGGCCATAGCGATGCAGATGAGCACCACACCCACGCCCAGTAGAATCTTGCGACCCCGGGATCTCTCCGGACGTTCGCCCGACGACTCGCTGCAGGAGTCCTTCTTGGTACTGTAGGTGGGAATGCCGCCATTGGAACACCTGATCTTCTCAGTTCCGCCACCGAACTTGGTTATCTCCGCTGGCAGCTCGATGTCCGCTATCTCCGTGAATACGAAGCATTGTTGCTTGCAGTGCGGCTGGTGCTGGTGCAGAGGATGGACCTCGAGGAATTCGCGGCTCGGCACAGGATTCATTGCATCATATATGTATGAAATCCCTTGTGATTTCCGCTTGCGGAAGCTTCCGAGCGACGGATTTGCTTCTATTCAACAAGCTTGCACCGCGACGATAGCCTGAAACTGGAATAGTATTGATTTTTTCCACCTCCCTGCAGGTCCTTTTAACTGCTCGTTACTTACTGTCAAGGACATGCGCGCTACACCATTACTATCGGCATGGCAGCAACCGGGCTTGGCGGGCCAAGGATATTTTTGAAATTTTGTTCACACGAGTGACAATTCAGTGCTTTACAGCAATAATCGATAAATAACAGTGCTATGTTATACTTTCACGTTCAGAAAAATTTTGGGATGAAAGAAAATAGAATTGCTTTTATCTTTTCCGGATAGCTGTCTGGAAGTTTGGCAGTGAGGGCAGGAACCGGCCCTAAACTGTTAGCAAAATAAAATTAAATCAATTCTGTTTTAATTTTTTGACGAGCATTGCCCAGTTAAAGATATTAGCTTTTTAAGCTACAACTAGGAGGTGAACTTATCCCCCCCTACAGGATTTTGGGAACAGATAAACCCCGCCAAAGTGCTCTCCTCTATCCTCTACCCTTATCCTACAGACCGGCACAAAAGGCCTAACATCTGGTCGCGGTGCAACAAGGCCCATGTAATAATAAAAAGCTACATATATCTGTTGGTAATTAATATAAAGTTTTCTAAATAAATTTCCATTTAAAACCCTGGTTTAACTACTAGCTCCTTGCTTTGTTAAATTTAAGAAAGGTTTTTATGCCTTTGTCTTTTAAAAGCTCTTTATATTACACTTCAAGTTAAAATTCTACTATTTCTTGTGAGCGGCGATGACGATTTTCATCAGCTTATGCGAGGGCAAAGATTCCAGGAGGCACAGCAACTGTATCTGATTGGTGATGCAGTTAGAGCTTAGGGCGATTTGCACGGCTTGGGCGAAGCGCTCCATGCACTTCTGGTACGCTGCATCCGTGTCCGGATCCGTCTTGGACTCGCTGAGACGGGCGCAGTAGTTCTGCAGAGATTGCACAATCTGCATAATGTCCTGGATGGGCAGAGCAGTGGACTCTCCGCTGCTAACCAGCTGCTGGAGGGTTCGGAGCAGGGATAGATGCAGATTGCTGTAGGCGGGCCTGTTGGAAACCAAGGGAGCCAGCACCACCCAGCGCAGGAGACCCGCCAATGGGGTGGCAAAGGGCATCGCTATGGCCCCTGCTGGCAGAATCAAGGGCTGCTGTGACGCCTGACACAACGTGGGATTCTCCGTCATCCATTCGGTTATCGTGTCCAGCAATGCATCTGGCGGCGGAGTCAGCACAACGGATCGCTGCTCGTTCAAATAGAGATCCGCCACGGCCACCATAAAGTTGGCCGCAAAGTGCGGTCCCACCATCGGCAGCTGCTTCAGTTGCTCGGGTGTCTTGCGCGAATAGGATATAAAGTCGCTGACTATATTCTGCGCCACATCCAGGCTGAGCGGGGTCTTGCAGCCAACCTGTTGCATCCACGTGCCGGCGGAGGAGAGCAGCGGCGCTACGGATCCAGAAACCGCTGTGCTTATCAGGCGGGACAGCAGCTTGGACCGTTGCGGGGTCAAGTGACTTCCGAACAGCGAGAGGAATATGGCATTGCGGGTGGCATCCCTGCCAGGTCGGGAGAAGTACTCAATAAGCGCTATAATAAGCTGAAACTCCTGAAAAAGGTTCATCTGGCTGATTGGCAGAGCCTGCGACTTTAAGGGGCCATCCTTGGCGCTCCTTTCGAGAAATATGTACTCCGATATGATTTGCATCACCATGTTCTGCTTGTTCCGGCTAGCAATTAAGGTTTCTGCAATTTTAACTGCTTTAACTAAATGCATAAATTAAAATAAATATGAGTTTACCCAATCGAGTTAGTGCCTCCACGGCGCATGTGGGATAGTTTTCAATCTTCATGTCCATCTTTCTATGCCCCGGCTTGTGGCTATCCAAGGATAAAGACATTTTTCGTTCTACCTATTATGTTAATTAGTCATAGATGCAATTTTAATATAAAGGCGTAGAAAAACAAAATAAAAACAATTGGTTAATTTATCTGTTTTGGAGATGGGAGATATTTCGATTGGCTGTTCGATAACTGCAGAAATTCCTACTGCTAGGCTACGGTCACACTGTCACATTATATCCGTTATCCGCAAGCCTACGGATAAAATGTTGAATTAAAATATGTTCGTGGCCAATAAATTTAACAAAAATTTATTGTAAACACTTGTGTATATAAACACATATTTCTTAAAAATTTAAAAATTTTAATTTGCTTAACTTTTTTTTTTAGTAATAAGAGTATTTTCTTAAAATCTTTTTTAAAATACATCTAGAGGATATCTTAAATACTTGCATTAGATTGATATATTATTCAAACTACTTAAATATTTAATTTGGAGAAAGATTAGTCAGGAATATAAGTTTAAAACCATAGATTAAAAAAATATTAGGTAGACTCAATACTTCTATTATCCAACAAGTTTAATATAAAATCTTTATTTAAATTTGTTTTTCACAGCCGATTTTAATACTGTTTTATAATCCTAAAAATGTTTTGGTTTTACTTAAATTCTTGTTTAAATGTACATACATATATGTACAAATACATATCAGTATTGATTCGCCGTAGCGCAGGTAAGAATACGCTTGCTAATTACATTTTTGTGTAATAACAAAGTTACCTTAACTAAATAAATTAATAGATACCAAACAAACACATAAAATGGACCAAATTAAAACGAATACGAGCCATGCACTGGACTTGAACGGGCTTTGAAATTGATTTAAAACGCCGCTTCCCAGAAGCTCCGAACACGTTTTTCTCGCAAAATAAACCAAAAAAATAGGGATTATATACTGTATTCCAGTGCCCGCATATGTACCAGTAAAAGCCACTAAACTCGACAGACTTTCGGTGAAATATGTAATACAGAACGGCGGAATAATAGCGAATAAGGGGAACATTAAGCGGACAAAGAGACTATACGACTCGTATTGGGACATGTCCAGAAAGAGAGCTTGCAGATTGTTCTTGAGGGTAATGGCCACAATGGGAAAGCTGGTTGAAAGGGTAAAGATGGGGAACAGCGCCAGGAAATAATCAATGCAAATTAAAAGACCTGACCAAAAGTCTACGTAGGTCACATCGTAGGGGAGAAAATCCAAGGTGTACAGATCTTCGATTCGTTCAAAGGCAAAGATGCCTGTCATGGCTAGTAAAATGTAAAAGGCACAAATGATAATATAATCAAAGGACAGAATTTTCGATACCATCGACTTGTGCTTAAGCGGCGCCAACAGACTGGGCAAGGAATGGTGGCACATAAAGGAGTAGACACAAGCGCCGAAAAGCGACGGAATTCCATATACATCAAAGCTCACTGGGTGTCCCTTGGGACCTTGAGTGATCAGTAGCTTTAGGGAAATGCAGATCATCAGGGTGAAGGCTGTATGAAACATTCATAATCATAATTATAATTCAATCATCAATCAGAATTAGTCTTAACTTACCCATCCAACGGAAGGCAGCGGTTAGCATTTGCAAGTATTTCGTTTTCTGTACATTAAAAGCGGCAAATGGACCAAAGATCAAAGTAAATCCAATTAAAAATACCCTGTACATGCTGAGGCGAGATATAGTGTGCTCCCTCCAACAGGGCCGAGATGTATTGTTCATAAAGTCTCCCGGCCAATACATTAAATTATTAGCATCCGTTCCATTTGTTTGATCACTGAAATAATAATCATTATATATATAACGACTTGGGAGGATATGACAGCAATCAGACTCACCACACAACGTCCCGCAGACTCCTTGCCACGGCGGCGGAATATATGCTCAGGTCGCCGTACAAATACACTATCAGGCAGAGATAAAACATGGTGCGTCCGAATTCGTTGAAGAAGAGCGACGCCATTTCGCCGAGTTCAAATTTGTGCGACAGCTGATAATAGTGGAACTCCCTGTTCTGGATGGTCAGCGGCACGCGCTCAAAGTCGCCCACCTGATCCGTTCCAGATGCCAGGGAAACCTCGTCGGCATTGTCATCGTTCTCGCTGCTCTCGGCCGAGCTTCTGCTCTGGCGCAGCGCCTGCAGGGTTTGCCAGTTTCGAATAGCATTGGCACAGGCCATGGCCTCAATGATAAAGGTGACGGTCATGTAGCTGATGATGGCCAGCAGCACGATGACAATCAGGCTCAGCATCCATCCCGCCTTCGCGAATACACCGGGCAGGGTCAAAGCTCCAGTTCCCACGATGAGATTAAAGATGAATATGAAGCCCACCTTAAAGGAAAATGTGTAGATATAGTATGCATTACTCATGGCACAGGGCAAAAAACAAGCAACAGATGTTTTGTTTTAGGTATCAGAATACGCTGGTATTTTGTCTACGCAGCAAATAATTGTGCAATCTTGTTGGCAGACACATATTTATGCAATTGTATCCACTACACGTTCTAAAGGGAATGTAGTTTAAATAGATAAGTATATGTATGGCCATTGAACCTTTCAAAACATGGAATTTATGGTGCAAGAGAGTTACACAGAAGCCAGTGCATTTTGTCTTTGTTTTGAGTTTAAAGTAATCCCAGCTTTGTTTTGGAACTTACCAAATTCGAGTAAGTGGGTGCGGCCTCTCTTCCGTTCACCAAGCGGGGCATCTTGAAAATGCTGGCTTCTTTGTCTTTGTTCTAGGCAGACTTCTTGCGTTCAATTCAATGCAATCACCGCGCAACAAAAAACAATAATAGACGAAAGAACTGATAGAGCCTTTCAAATAAGTGTGACCAGGAGTGTGTTTTAGAGGTGTTAAACTACCGGTGGCACTATCGATATATCGATGGCTTGTACTCAGCTTGCACCATCGGTAGTTTGAAAATAATCGCAATAGTATCGCCCCCATACATTATTATATTTGTTAGCTTGAAACCAAACCAATTCTAATTAAAAAATGAAAATATAATTCTAGTTCTAATTAGAAAATGAAAATATAAATCACAAGATACCAAAACTGGAAAATTTGTCTGACTATTTTTATTAATTTTAAAATTATTACTATATTTAATGTTTTTTAGCTTATTCATTTCGATTTCAGCCACTTTACAAAGCTTTGTTGACTCAGAAATTCTGGCAGCACTGCGCCAAATAATACTTATAAAATAATTTAGACAGTTTTAATTTCAATCGGAAATAGGCGGTGTTCGAATGGCTTGACAATCAATAAATCTTAATGTGCTTTTAATAACATTTTTATTTTATTCAATTTGATTAATGTTATAAATATAACTTTTCGGTGCACTTGCAAATTTTAGACTCCGTTGGTCCACATCAAAATCTGAAAGTGTACTCTTTTGTTGAATAGGAAAAAGGAATTTTAACAAGGTCATTATATACTCACATATTTTAAGTTCTGAGCGATTACAACACAGAAATTTTGGAGATATTTGGAGAAAAACACATTAGCAATTTGGAATATAAATGTTACCGAACAACTTTGATTGGAAATCCATTTTTTAGTCATCCCAGCGCTCTCTTATGTATGCGCTTAATTGTAACATTGCACAAACATGAACAACTGTAACAAGAAAAATAATTGTGAATATATATATATAAATATAAATATTTATTAACTTGTATTACTCAACAAATCTAATAATAATTTAAATTTAATAATAATAATAATAAAGCTCCTTCTTAATAATAAAATAAATAATTTGGCCGAATTAAATTGAATTACAATTCACTTAATGTCCCGATGCTTGCGAATAAAAAAAATTATTTCTTCCTTCTTACTTATTTTTTACTTTCGCAGTTCAGTTTTATTGTTTATTTATTCTTTTATTTTTCTAGATTCAAGATTTTGTACATTCTGTAAATAAGATTTTGTACATTTTATATTCAAGATTTTGTAGGGTATGTATTAATTTTGTAATTTTGTTTAGAAGTTTGCAACGTAGTGAAGGTTGCATTTCCGACCCCATAAAGTATATATATTCTTGATCATAATCACCAGCCGAGTCGATTTAGCCATGTCCGTCTGTCCGTCTGTCTGACTGTCTGTCCGTTGCTACGTTAACTGGTCTCCCAGTTTTTGAGCTATCTGAATGAAACTTTGCAGATAGTCTTCTTTGTATTGCAGTTACTATATATGTCGGAACGGTTGGAATCGGACCAATATATCTTATAGCTGCCATAGGGATGATCGGAAAATTAATGGAAAAGAATTTATAACTACCCTGTTTTTCCACTTATTTTTATAAAACTCGAGATATAGTTGTTTTTTTCGGTTCTTCAACCGTAAGGATCGGACAACAATATCATATAGCTGTCATAGAAATGATTGGTTGATTTATATGAAAATGTGAAATTTTACCTGTAAAATGTAAAATGTATTAGTAAATGTTATTCAAATTTACAAACATTGATATGTCTTTAAGTTGGATCGATTTTAAATGGATCGATTTTAAATGATTCAATTGCAAACTGCAAGGGTATACAAACTTCAGCTTACCAAGTTAGCTTTCTTTCTTGTTGATCTTATTTCACACCACAAAAACTTTGATAGAAGAAAATAAATGTTTGCATCAAGTCGAAAAAATCTTATAACATTACCCACTTTCCCATATTAGAATTTCTTTTATACTTATAATAAAACAGTTCTGAATTGTTTTTAGAATTACTTGTGATTTTATCTGGAATTAAAATGGTTGTTAAAAAACACAATAATTTTATTATTATTTATCTGGTTATAATTGCACCTAAATATTATTATTTTGATTGCTACAAAAATTATCGTCTAATGGCCACATCAGTAGGAAAATATAACATTTTGGCCCTATCGTTCCTATGGCTGCTATAAGATAAAGTTGTCCGATTCCGGCCGTTCCGACATATACGAGGTGTGTTCAAAAAGTATCGCGAATTTTGAATTTTCGCGGGTTACGTACATATATTCGAATTTAGATTTTTTTTTGTTGCGTTATGTTGGTACTCATGTCTCTCACTTATGCCGACAAGCTCGGTCATTTTGAATGTTATTTTAATTGTTGACAGCTGCTTTGCTTGCACGTGTTTTGGATCGTCTCCGATTTTTACCTATTCAAAAATATGGATCGAAGAACCTGTATCAAAGCATTACGAATGTTGACTGTGGAATACGGAGAAGCTACTTTGGACCGAAGCAACGTTTATCGGTGGTACAAAATGTTTTCAGAAGGCCGAGAAGATGAGAACGACGAAGAGCGTGCCGGACGCCCGAGCACTTCAACAACAGACGAAAAAATTAATGAAGTAGAGAAAATGGTATTGGCCAATCGTCGACTCACCGTTAGAAAAGTTGCTGAGGACCTAAACATATCGATTGGCTCGTGCCTTTCGATTTTTATGAATGATTTGGGCATGATACGGGTCGCCGCGAAATTCGTACCAAAATTGCTCAACTGCGACCAAAAACAGCTTCGCATGAACATTGCTAATGAGATGTTGGACTCTGTCCGCGACGACCCAAATTCGCTCCAGAGGGTCATAACTTGTGACGAATCGTGGGTTTATGGTTATGACGTGGAAACCAAACCTCAATCATCTCAATGGAAGCTGCCGCACGAACCAAGACCGAAAAAAGCGCGCCAAGTTCGGTCGAATGTGAAAGTTTTGCTGACAGTTTTCTTCGATTGCAGGGGCGTAGTGAATCATGAGTTCTTGCCACAGGGTAGAACGGTCAATAAGATATATTACCTGCAAGTTATACGCAATTTGCGAGAAGCAATCCGCCAGAAACGCCCGGATTTGTAGAAGAACAAAAATAGGCTTTGCACCACTATAACGCCCGTGCTAGTGCGCGACTTTTTGGCCAAAAACAACACACTAATAATGCCGCAGCCACAGTATTTCCCAGATCTGGTCTCCTGTGCCTTTTTCTTGTTCCCTAAACTAAAAAGGACAATGAAAGGAAGACGACATCGAAGGAGGAGCTGAACCAGATTTAAAAAAATTATTTTTTTAAGTGCTTCGAAGATTGGAAAAACCGTTGACACAAGTGTATAATATCTCATGGGGATTACTTTGAAGATGAAAAAATAGATATTCAGATTTAGATTTATCATTTTTGAGAAAACACAAAATTCGCGATACTTTTTGAACACACCTCGTATATTCTTTATGGGGTCGGAGATGCTTCCTTCATTGTGTTGTAAGCTTCTGATAAAAATTATAATACCCCCTGCAAAGGTATAAAAATAAGATTGAAAATTCCCATTTTATGCATTTTAATCTTAGGTTAAGTTCATTTTGTTCATAAAGATATCCTGATGAATCTTATTTTTAGAATTATCGGTCTTTTATTAAGATTTAATTTAAGATTGCATCTTTAAAGGAGATCTTATTGTTTTATCAGTGTAGGGTGATTAAAATGGCTGTAGATACTTACTTGGAAGAAAAATTGTACCAACAAACATAATGGGTGCCAAATAGCTAATCCTCTTTCCAAGATTAAACATTGTCGAACTTCCCTGGAATTAAATAAATAATAGACAGTGTCAACATGTTGGTAATTTTTAGTTTTTTAAACTTTTAGTTAGCCGCGTCAGTCAAATATTTATAGAAAAACTCAATAATTAATATTAAAAAATTTTTTTTTTTTAAGAATAACGTTGTATACTACATTTAAAACTGAACTAAACTGATAGAATTACATTTACTTAGCTAAATCTAGACAATATGTTTATAGTTTACATAAGCTTTATGTGAATCACCATAATATAGCGAATTAAAAAAAAATATATATATTTGGGGTAGCAGTTTTAGGTTTTTCTGGTTTGGCGGACAACTTTCCTGAGGTTGTGTTGCTTGTGCTAATATTTACTTTATAATCAATTGACTTACCCGTCTTCTTCCTAGACACATTAGAACTCCAGCGACTATATACAATATGGCGAATAATATATTCACAACCAAAGCACATAACGTTACTGTATTAACTGGTTTTGATGTACGCCTGTCTTTGATTCGTTCTATTCGTTGGTTTTCCCATTTATATATTTTTTCTTCTTTTTCTGTCATAAATAGTACAAGACCAAAATAAAAGACGAAAAGCGCTGTAAGAATTATTCCCCAAGCTATACACCAATATCCATAAAACTTGGCGCAGCACGCAGGAGAACCAACCTTAGGAACGTTACACATTGTTCTGAAATTATTATTGTTGGTTGTTCAGAGTTTTAGGTGCTAACTTTTGGGATCGACTCTATTGGATTGTAATATAGATTTGAAATATATTTCAAAGTCTTCTAGATTGGGTATTTCGATTCAGAAGGTTTAAGCTACACTATGGTCCGTACAAAAAAAGCAAGAAAGACAATTACCTAACGAAACAGCGGTGTCATAGAAAATTGTGTCTCAAAATTTGCTAGAAAGTGTACTAATAATACAAACAAGAAAGATAACTTAACAAACTACCCTCGCAGTTCATTATTTTTCCGATTGTTACTATGACTCAGAAAATCTGGCAGCACTGCGCCATAAAATAAAATTATAAAATAATTTAGACAGTTTTAATTTCAATCGAAAATATTATGTGTTCGAATGGCTTGACAATCAATAAATTTTAATGTGCTTTTAATAACATTTTTATTTTATTCAATTTTATTAAAGTTATAAATATAACTTTTCACTGCACTTGCAAATTTTAGACTCCGTTGGTCCACATCAAAATCTAAAAGTGTACTCTTTTGTTGAATAGGAAAAAGGAATTTTAACAAGGTCATTATATACTCACATATTTTTAAATTTTGAGCGATTACAGCGCAGAAATTTTTGAGATATTTGGGAATAAACACATTAGCAATTTGGAATATAAATGTCACCGAACAACTTTGATTGGAAATCCATTTTTTAGTTTCCCCAGCGATCGCTTATGTATGCGCTTATTTGGATCATTGCACAAACATGAACAACTGTAACAAGAAAAATAATTGTGAGCAAATAATACCTCATATAAATATTTATTAACTTGTATTACTCAACAAATTTAAATGTCACAAATATCAAACCGAGAAGTTGAATAAAGCTCCCTCTTAATAATAAAATAAATAATTTGGCCGAATTAAATTGAATTACAATTCACTTAATGTCCCGATGCTTGCAAATAAAAAAATTGTAATTTTCTATTAACGGAGCCCCTTCCAAAAAATTAAAAAAAAAACATAGATAGGGGGTGCTTCAACGTACATTTGGGTATAAAAATTATGTTGACGTCTTCGATTTTTACCTATTCAAAAAAATGGATCAAAGAACCTGTATCAAATTTTGTGTAAAAAACGAAATTAAGGCGCGGATGCATTACGAATGTTGAATGTGGAATACGGAGAAGCTACCTTGGACCGAAGCAACGGTATAAAAATAAGATTGAAAATTCCCAAATCTTAGGTTAAGTTCATTTTGTTGATAAAGATATCCTGATGAATCTTATTTTTAGAATTATCGATCTTATATTAAGATTTAATTTAAGATTGCATCTTTAAAGGAGATCTTATTGTTTTATCAGTGTAGGGTGATTAAAATGGCTGTAGATACTTACTTGGAAGAAAAATTGTACCAACAAGCATAATGGGTGCCACATAGCTCATTTTCTTTCCAATAATAAACATTTTCTTACTTCCCTGGAATTAAATAAATAATAGACAGTGTCAATATATTGGTAATTTTTAGTTTTTTAAAATTTTAGTTAGCCGCTTCAGTCAAATATTTATAGAAAAGCTCAATAATTAATATTAAAAACAATTTTTTTTTAAGAATAACGTTGTATACTGCATTTAAAACTGAACTAAACTGATAGAATTACATTTACTTAGCTAAATCTAGACAATATGTTTATAGTTTACATAAGCTTTAGGTGAAACACCATAATATAGGTAATTAAAAAAAATATATATATTTGAGGTAGCAGTTTTATGTTTTTCGGGTTTGGCGGACAACTTTCCTGAGGTTGTGTTGCTTGTGCTAATATTTACTTTATAATCAATTGACTTACCCGTCTTCTCCCAGACACATTAGAACTCCAGCGGCTATATACAATATGGCGGATAATATATCCAAAACCAAGTAACATAAGATTTTTATAAAATCTGGTACTAAATATTTTTCATGTGTTTCTGTCAACACTAATATTACAAGACCAAGGTAAAAGGCCATAAACGCTGTAATAATGATTCCCCAAGCTATACACCAATATCCATAAAACTGGGCGCAGCACGCAGGAGAACCAACCTTAGGAACGTTACACATCGTTCTGTAATTATTATTGTTGGTTGTTCAGAGTTTTATGTGCTAACTTTTGGGATCGACTCTATTGGATTGTAATATAGATTTGAAATATATTTCAAAGTCTTCTAGATTGGGTATTTCGATTCAGAAGGTTTAAGCTACACTATGGTCCGTCCAAAAAAAAAAAACAAGAAAGACAATTACCTAAAGAAACAGCGGTGTCATAGAAACCGCAACGTATTTGATATCAATTAAAATTGTGTCTTAAAATTAGCTAGAAAGTGTACTAATAATACAAACAAGAAAGATAACTTAACAAACTACCCTCGCAGTTAATTATTTTTCCGATTGTTACTATGGTATCTATTCAATAAAGTCATCAGATTTTTATAAAACCATACAAAATTACCATATCTCCGCGTAGATGTTGAAAATCCACAAAGTTATAATTTTTTCTAATAATTTTCCGATCTTTTCTAAGACATCTATAGGATATAGTGCCCCGATTAGACCCGTACCGACATACATATGTACATATCTGACGCCATAACCGGCGTACGTAACAATATATACTTATCAATGGAATAAAGACTGTTTGGAAAGATTCCTCCAGAGCCACACCACCTGGCCGCGACAGTAAAAGTTATTCATATTTTGGAAGGAATTTCGTCGTGGAAGCCCGACACGCCTCGACACGCCTAGTGGCGACGCCGGGAGCCATTAGGTTTTAGCCATTTCATTTTATAGTTTACGTTATTTTTAACGAATTCCCAACAATCCAAATTTTTAATAATTTTTTTAAATTCATTTATTTATCTACATTATTTATTTAATTATTATTCTTTTGGTCGAACCTTTGGATTTAGTCCATAAATTTTATAAAAATATTTTATCCGGTGAATTAATGTGTGTGTCTTTTCTGTTTATTTAATATTTGAATAATATTCGTGTCCCCCGGGAGTATGAGTATGTGTCCTCCAGTCCACCAGGAAAACTCCAACTTTAGGTTAGGTGTGTGTGTGAGTTTGTTAGTTGTTTGAAGTAAGATTTTAACTTTCACCTCTTTTCCACCACACCTGTCTTAAGCGGGGCACAAGACGCCCTATCTCTAACAATTAGGGCACGCCCGACTCGCCGGCCAACGCCGTCTGGGTGATCACGCCGCGCTTACGCTCCGCTTGATACTCCAGTGCTACCCGCACTCGGATACTCTCGCTAAGCTTCGCTCCGCTAGATACTTTGGTGCTGCACGCTCCAGATGCTCCCGGTAAGCTGACGCGCTGGCAACCTCACCGTCCGCCTGGGCACTTACAAAGTACGAGGTGGAAGGAAGTGGTGAAGACTGGGCTCGCTTGGTCAAAGGGGATCCCTCCCAAAGGCTTACTGCGTGATTGCTGCTGGTAACTGACCTGTTCTGCGGTCCCCTGAATTGCTCCTTGGCTCGTTTCCCAAGGAGTCACTTTCACTAGCACTGGTCACTGGTCACTCGCAAATCCACTGCGATATAAACTCCACAACTAACTGCCCCGCCTCAAGTCCTGCCTCGCGCTTTTATACCCCCCTGCAGCGCTGCTGCTGCCGATTCAGCAGCTCGCTCTCTCCCGCCTGAACTCCTTGCTCAGCGCATCCGTGTCCCGCTATGCGCTGTCTACCCGCTCTGCCGCAAGCTTTCTCTCCCTTTCTACGCTCCCACTCAATCTCTTCTACTACTTTCTCTTCTACCGATCCTGCGTTCTCTTGCGCTGTTTGTAAGGGATCGCAAAGATTCCTTACAGTATTGTCGACGTTAAATTATTATTATATGTGTGGCGGGTAGGTTTCGGGGACCCACTGCCCGATAAAGAGCTAGCCGGAGCAAAAGCCCAAATACCAATCAGGTCTTTGAAAAGGATGATAAAAATAAAAAAACCTCTAAACGAGGACATTCAACTCAAATAATTTCTGATACCGAATTGTGTTACGATTAATAGTTATTAAAAAAATAAATAATAAATAACAAATTATTAAATTAGTTTTAAAATCGGGCCTTAGCTAAAAACTATATATGGGTAATTTTCTGATGTCGAATGTGACATTTTGTACGCATTCAAAGTGAAAAAAAACCTGTGCCAAGGTTTACTTTTTGTTTTTACTACTATTTTACTATTTTGACAATGAGCTAAACTTGTAGCTCTTGGGTAGGAAAATATTATGCACTTAGGTTGATTTCGTACAAAATTTTGTTTTCAAGATAATCGCGAAAATCTTAGGCATTCGCACGCGAGTCAGACAGAAGTCACATTCTCGAAAGTCAGTTTAAGCCCTGATTTCAGCCAAATCTAGTTAGTTTTAAAACTTTTTAATATTTCATATGTACTTTGAACGACTCAAAAATACTGGGTAGTTTTGTTTTTACCATAAATTTAATTTGAGTCACTGTCGCACACTACATGTAGCACGCGAAACTTTTTTCCATCCGACCCTTCTCTGTTTTTCAACGAATTTTTATAAATTTCGAGATATAGCTGTTTTTTAGAATAACGGGCTTAATTTCAATTAGATCGGACAACTATAGCTGCCATAGGAAGCGATAGGTTGATTTATATGGAAATGTAAATCTCTACATGTAAAATGTACTGGAATGTGTAGGTAAACGTTGTAAAAATGTTCAAACTTCTGTATTTTTTTTCATTTTACCAAAATAGATGCAGACTGCAAGTTAGCTTACTTTCTTGTTTCAAATTTAAATACTTAAAAATTGTATTGGCGATTTTAAAGTTGATTGCATTTGTGCAATTTGTGCGAGCCCGACTCGCGAGTCTGCGAGTTATTCTGCCGCGACACCTTTACCTTTAATGCTCACACAAATAGACACAAATCTATACCAGAAGTCTAGCGATCTCAAGGGCTATAATGTCTCAAGCGGCTATAAAACAAAATGCAAAAACTTTAAAAACCCAATTAATTTTAATTATAAACTCTTAATTTCGATAAATTATGTCAAGGCGAAGTAATTATCATTTCGAAATACCTTTCCAACAACATATAGCAGGTTTCTGTAACTTTATAGCTGCCAAACAAGGGAAAAAACCAAAAAGGGGAATAACAAAATATGGTTAATAATGTTTGTTTGGCTCGAGCTGTTTAATAAAGTAAAAGCGCTTTCAGGACTCTAAAACGAAGATTTCATACACATCCAGAAGCAGACAGACTGACAGAACTGTTTGAACACGCTATAAAATCTTGTTTATTGAATATCTTTTGAACGGAGTATAGCACTTAAAATTTTGAACCTTATGCTCCACAAGCCCCAACAGCTTTAATTTTCAAAATTTTCATTTTAGCACTTTCACTCCCATTTCTCGTTAATTAATACGGTTTTTTAATCATAGTCCGATTAAGATATAAATGATTCTGATCGGACTATCGTAGCAGATTTCAATTCTACGGCTCTATATAGTGGTTCCCGTTGCTCACCACAGTATCGGTGCTCATCGTCACTACGTAGACTACCGTCTGTCTACGTTATAGGGTCGGAAATGATTCCCTTACTGCGCTGTAAGCTTATGACTAAAATCAGGCGAACTTCGCCAACACCTCCAACGCCAAGATTTTGCATTCAATTTTATTAATTTTAAATGTAACATTTCAGTGCACTCCGAAATTTTAGACACCGTTGCGCTCCACATCAATATTTGAAAGTGTACCTTCTGTTGGAAATAAATAAAGGAATTTTTACAAGATCGCGTACATAAAACCAGTATATACTCACCTATTTCTAAATTTTGAGCGATTACAACGCAGAAATTTTAAGTTACATTGGTAATTGTTAACATGTCTCACCGGACAACTTTAATTGGAAATCCATTATTTACTTGGGCCAGCGCTCTCTAATGTATCCGCTTATTTGGACCACTGCACAAACATGAACAACTGTAACAAGAAAAATAATTGTGAGCAAATGATAAATCATCAAAACATTATTGAATTTGTATTACTCAAAAAAGCAAGGATATAGGCACAAGGACAGGTACAGTACTTTAAAAGAGACAGATATCAAACGAAGATGGTGAATTTTTAAACTTCCCTCTCAATATTACAGTAAATAAAATGTTTAAGAATCTTTTTTACTTATTTTTAACTTTTGCAGACCATTATTATTGTTGTAAATAATAATGTAAGCTTAAAAGAATGGGATAGGTAAAAATGTTATCCTTTTATCGCTAATCTATCATCCATGTTTAGCAATGACCTTTAAATCTTACCCTCTAATATAAATCTTAATACTTATTATAATAAGTATTTTAATACGGTGGATACTTACTAATGAGAAATACCAAAAGAATCGTCGGCGTATAAATAATTGGCGTGAAATAGCTCAAGATTTTTCCACATTTAAACATACGCTTTCTATCCTGCAAAAAAATAAGAAATATAATGTGTCATTAAGATAGCTGGCTCGAAACTGCTTGCAATATACTGGAAGTAGCTAAGCTAATTTAACTGTATATTCAATTTGAATTCCTTTACAAAGAAGCATGTGATAGTAGAAAATATTTTAAGGAATTCATTGAATTGTGTGTACTTGTTATTGACTTTTCTGAAATGTTTTATTGTATCTCTCTGGTGTTTTTTAAGATGTAAATATACGCAAAGAGTATCACTATTGTAGATGGAGGGATATTTATTGGGTCAACAAACATATATAGCTCCCGTGAAAGCCAGACCACTTTCTGAAGTTATATATATATTTATTTATGTATTTATCTCTTATATATAAAATTTGCATGTCTCGCTTTTAATCATTATACTCCTCCGAAATGGATCGACCGATTTTAGTGAAATTTTGTGTACATATCCGTTAGACCTGAGAATCTGTACAACTTTAAAAAATCTTTTAAGGGAAACGTATCCATAGAAAAAAAAAATTAAAGCCATTTTCATGATCTGGGGATTCAACTCTACCAGAATTTCGCATCAACAGGCTTGGAGCATTTTGAGTGTAAAGTAGTGTTATCCAATTGAGTTTTTAAATTCATTGTATTTGCCAGGCATGCCTCCACACCATTTACAATTGAAGGTTGGAGCTCCGATAATTCTACTTCATAACTTGAACCCACCACGACTGTGTAATAGTACACGATTAGTAATTAAGAAATAAATGAATAATGTCATTGAATCCATCATTTTGAATGGGAAGTTTCGAGGCGAAAATGTGTTGCTGCCACGAATCCCTATGGTTTCTACAGATGTGCCAATTGAATTCAAACGCACAAAATTTCCAATTAGATTGGCATTCGCTATGACGATCAATAAGTCACAAGGCCAAACATTATCTGTATGTGACTTAGATTTGGAAACACCATGCTTTTCCCACGGACAACTATATGCGGCATGTTCTGGCGTGGGAAAACCATCCAGTTTATTTGTGCTGGCTAAAGACGGACTAACCAAGAATATTGTACACTCCATTGCGCTGAGAGATTAGTCTTTCTTTTTTTTCAACTGTCATAATTATTAAAGAATTGTTGTTATTTAAAAGATATACTTTAAGTTAATAAAGATAATTTTATTGCCCTAAATTAAGTATACTTTAATTATTTGCCACGCTTTCGATTATAAGTACATCCCTGCACACTTATAGTAAATAGTTATTTTTATTGAACTAAAAAAATGTTTTGTATGAAGGTGTTGAATTTGGGCGAGGCAAAGTTCTCCGGGTCCGGTAGTATATTTATATCTTTTTATACCCTTGCAGAGGGTATTATAATTTTGACCAGATGTTTGCAACGCAGTGAAGGAGGCATCTCCGACCCCATAAAGTATATATATTCTTGATCAGCATCACCAGCCGAGTCGATCTAGCCATGTCCGTCTGTCTGTCCGTCTGTCTGTCTGTCCGTCTGTCGGTTTCTACGCGAACTAGTCTCTCAGTTTTTGAGCTATCGAGCTGAAATTTTCAGCATAGTCTTATTTCTTTAGCACGCAGTATATATGTCGTAACGACCGAAATCGGACTACTATATCCTATAGCTGCCATAGGAATGATGGCGAAATTAATGAAAAAAAAAATTAAACTTCTCTTTTTTTCAACGAATTTCTATAAATTTTGAGATATAGCAGTATTTTATGGTTCTAGAATTACGGTTTTAATTTCATTAAGATCGGGCCACTATATCTAATATCTGCCATAGAAGCGGTCGGTCCGTTTATATGAAAATGTAAAATTCTACATGTAAAATGTAAAATTTAAAAAATTCGATGTTTTTTCAACATTACTAAAATGGTTCGATTTTCAATGATCCAATTGCAGACTGCAAGGGTATACCAACTTCGGTTTACCGAAGTTAGCTTTCTTTCTCGTTATATATTGATATATTGATATATTGATATATTGATATATTGATATATTGATATATTTATATATTGATATATTGATATATTGATATATTTATATATTGATATATTGATATATTGATATATTTATATATTTATATATTTATATATTTATATATTGATATATTTATATATTTATATATTTATATATTTATATATTTATATATTTATATATTTATATATTTATATATTTATATATTTATATATTTATATAATTATTTACTTTATTTGCTTTATTAATAAGCTTACCCAGATCATTCCCAGTAACATTAAAACTCCAGCGATAAGATACAATAAGCCAAAAAATAGTAATACTCCATTTAGAACTAGATTTCTTATAAAGGAATTTTTATCTTTTATGTTTGCGAAGATGTCTTCGCCTTCATGGCGATATCTAATACGAGTTTCGGTGGATCTTTCCTTATTTGGATCTATTATTGTTCTTAAAAGCCAAAATAACGCAATCAGTGATAAAATAACTCCCCAAAGTATACACCACTTTGAATAAAATTTTGCGCAGCATTCAGGGGAAACGTTCTTACACATCGTTCTGAATTTATTATTGTTGGTTGTATATGATGTTCAGAGTTTAGGGTGCTTACTTTCGGAATCGAATTATTGGATTGTAATAGAGATTTGAAATATATTTCAAAGTCTTCTAGTCTTAAAAGAAAAAACAATAAATACAATTTCCCAAAGATACAGTGGTGTCATAGAAACCGCCACGTGTTTGATATCAATTAAAATTGTGAAAAAAGGTGTGCTAGAAAGTGTAAAAATAATACAAATAAGAAAGAAATATTAACAAACTACCCTCGCAGTTCATTTATTTTCTGGTTGTTACTATGTCATTTACATATACGATAAGGGCATCTGATTTTAATAAAATCATAAAAATAACCATATCCCCATATATAGAAACGGACAGACGGACAGGCGAACAGAAAGAGAGACGGACATAGCTAGATTAAATCGGCTGTTGATGCTGATCAAGAATATATCTGTATACGTTATATGATGCGTTACAAACTTATGACTAAAATAAGGCGAACTTCGCCTATAACCCAACGTGCGGAGTGTTGCTTGGTTTTAAATTGAACGATGTGTCAAACAATCTTAAGCATACTATAACTTGTCCCTTGCCCTTTAAGCGCATAAATCATTTTCATGATTAAAACTATCAATAACATTTCGAATTTATTTCAAAATACATGCTTAACCATCTCATTATTTATATATGTATACATTGCACAACAATAGGCAGTTTTGCGAATAAAAAGCAGAACTAAACGTATTAATTTGTGTGTCTAGGTACCTAGAATTTTTCGAATCTAACAAAAACGCCAATTATCCTATTCCTTAGGGGTTGCACTTGCGCTCTGGCTCTTCTTTCGGTTCTCCAATATACTCGTGATGAAGAACTCGCCGGCTTTGTAGGAGCTGCGAACCAAGGGACCACTGGCCGTGTACAAGAAGCCCAGCTCGTTGCCGCGCTCCTCCCAGTGCTTGAATTTCTCGGGCGTAACGTACTCGATGACTTTAAGGTGTCGGTTTGTGGGCTGCATGTACTGGCCCAAGGTGACACAGTCGACGCCGGCCTCCCTCAACTCTTTCAATGTGGTTTCTATCTCCGCGTCGGTTTCTCCGAGGCCCAACATAATGGAACTCTTCGTAATGAGACTTGGATTGAATCGCTTGGCTTCGGTGAGAACCTGCAGCGTTTGACGATATTGGGCTCGTCTATCGCGCACGTAGGGAGTGAGTTTCTCCACCGTCTCAATGTTGTGCGCATAAACATCCAGACCACAGTTGGCAATCGTTTCCACACAATCCAGATTTCCGCGAAAATCTGGCACCAAGCACTCCACAAATATGTTCGCGTTTCTGCAAGCAAATGATTTGTGAAGGGGTTAATTTTTAGCGAAGCTTCACTATTGAACAATTAATTAATTATATAATATAATTATATAATTATATAATTATGCTTACCGCGCCTTGATTTCCCTAACAGTTTCCGCAATATGCTTGGAGCCTCCATCAGCCAAATCTATGGAGATATAGGCATCATTTAAAAACTGATCATGCCAAAATAATACGAAGACTCACCATCACGGTCCACGGATGTCAGCACTATGTAATCCAATCCCCAGGAGGCAATCGCCGTGGCGGTATTCACGGGTTCATTCACGTCCAGTGGCGGGGGTTTCCTTGCTGTTTTCACCGAACAAAAGCGACAGCCGCGTGTGCATGTATCGCCCATTAGCTGGTTAAAATCATAAAAATAATTTGTATATAATGGCAGTGAACGATACAAACAAAACTAGTTCCCTAATATAAGAGAAAATCAACTTCAACGCTGTACAAATTACATGAACGAATCTTAGGAATTTTCCCAGCATAATATTAAGGCCCCCCCCCTGGCACTTAGGTGCCCCAGACTCCGAATACCTCACGTTATCAGCAAGGGTCAAGGTCAAAAGAGGCTTCTCACCATAATCGTGGCTGTTTGGGTGCCATGCTCGCCGCCGCCCCAGCACTCGCCGATGTTTGGACACCGTGCCTCCTCGCACACGGTGGAGAGCTTGAGCTCACGCATCTGTTCCTTAATCTTGGCGTAGTTCTTGCCCACGGGAATTGTGGTCTTCAGCCAGGGAGGCAGTCGCAGGCGCTGCTCCTCGCCCTTTTCACGACGCAACTTTCCCTCATAGTCATCCCACTCGCTCTTTGAGTATTCTGGATTCTGGACAAAGTCCTGGAAATTGGGACCCTTGGCCAGGCGTTCGCGGATCTCCTCCAGCTTTTCCGCATTTGTTGATGCCGCACGCTGTAGATTTAGTCAATAAAAATGTATTGGGGCGACTTAACACTTGTATGTTAATACTAAAAATAGTATTACTTACGGTGACAATCACTATAGGAGTTTCAACGTGTGATTTTAAAGCTCGTAACATGGTTCAATTTTAATTGTTTTGTTCAACTATGTTGTTTTGTTGGGTCTTATGAAATGATTAGTGAGACCTTGCCAGACTTTGGTATTTTTCCACACTTCGATATTATGATCTATCGAAATATAATTTTAAATTGAAATAAATATTTATGAGGAAACAGTGAAGAAAACTCCCCTATTTCCGGTGTCATTTTTAAATTTAGTTTACATTGAGATAAATGTTTATGAATGCTTTAAAGTGAGGAAACAGTAAAGAATTTTTCCTTATTTCCGATGTATTTTTATAAAATATAGTTTAAATTAAATTAGTCGAGAATCGATAACTGGGCGGTTTGTTTGTCCATCACTAGTCTATGAGTCGCGTTCTTGCCAAAACAAAAGAAAGTTTTTGCACAGCGACATTTACTTCGGTTCCACTAATCCGTGAGTACCTATAACGCCCACATTTCCTCGAAGCTTCCCATCTAACCGGAAATAAACGCCTTGAAGCACGCCAACACACAAATACGGCTTCGCAGTGGTCGGCGTCCAGCGCTACGGAGGCGAACGAACGCACACCACTCATGGCTGCTCATGTCCAGTCTACCAGCTCCTCCGGACCATCGGGCGTGGGAGTGGGTGCTGATGACGGCAGCCTGAACGGCGAGGCAGAGCGTTTGGAGCGTCCTCCAAAGCGGCAGCAGCAGCAGCAGCAACAGCGGAACAACTACGGATCCAATGACCAGGATACACCAGATGCGGTGGGTTTAAATAATTTAATATTTTTAAATATATTAAGTTCAACATTTTTTAATTGTCGTCCAGGCAATACTGGCAGTTCCCAATGTGGTGATAAGGGACTCTGGCGGACCCAATCCTTCAAGACTGAGTGGGGGTGGCGGCGGCGGCGGCGGTGGTCCTCCCACAAATGAAACTGAGGAGGAACAGGGCCTAAAATATGGCGCCCAGCATGTGATCAAATTGTTTGTGCCCGTCTCCCTCTGCATGCTGGTTGTGGTGGCCACCATCAACTCCATCAGCTTCTATTCCAGCACGGATGTCTATCTGTGAGTTGAACCTGCGTTGAACCCGCATAAGAGCGCACACTAAGCGAATGATTATTTTCCCCCTCAGCCTGTACACTCCTTTCCATGAGCTCTCGCCCGAACCGAGCGTTAAATTGTGGAATGCCTTAGCCAACTCCCTGATCCTGATGAGCGTGGTAGTGGTGATGACCATTCTACTGATTGTGTTGTATAAAAAACGTTGCTATCGCATCATCCATGGCTGGCTTATACTCTCTTCCTTTATGCTTTTGTTCATATTTACGTACCTATATCTGGAGTGAGTAGGGGTGGACTTTTTTGTTGTCCTAAATTATATGCTGGCTTTTTTTAGGGAGCTCCTGCGGGCCTACAACATACCCATGGACTATCCCACTGCTCTGCTGATCATGTGGAACTTTGGTGTGGTCGGAATGATGTCCATTCATTGGCAGGGACCACTGAGATTGCAGCAGGGCTACCTTATATTCGTGGCAGCCCTAATGGCTTTGGTTTTTATCAAATATCTGCCCGAATGGACTGCCTGGGCTGTCCTGGCTGCCATTTCTATTTGGGGTGAGTTTGAAAACCAATTTACGATTAATCTAAACTGATTTGATGTATCCTGCAGATCTCATAGCTGTCCTCTCGCCGAGAGGACCCCTACGCATTCTGGTGGAGACGGCCCAGGAGCGGAATGAACAAATCTTTCCCGCCTTGATCTATTCATGTATTTATTATTATTTACTATTTTGAGTGTTTTCCGTTTACACATACGAGTCTCCTTCTTAGCCACCGTCATCTACACGTATATGGGCACCCATTACGAGCCACAGCGATCACAGGCAACCGCCTCATCGTCGCCCTCGTCCAGCAATTCCACCACAACGACACGGGCCACACAAAACTCGCTGGCATCGCCTGAGGCGGCGGTAGTTAGTGGTGGCACACGCTCAGGTAACAACTCCCGATCCCATCCTCAGCAGAATCAACAGAATCAGCGGGAAGATGGTGGCAACGTATTGGCAACAGAAGGTATGCCACTTGTGACATTTAAAAGCAATTTGCGCGGAAACGGTACATATGCATTATATATTTTTTATGATTTATCTTTATTCTCCTTTCAAATGTGTGTAATCATTGCTTATTTGGCGTATTTTATGTGATTTCATGTCTTGTTTAGCACTGTTGGGCATATGGTATAGAGCGCTGCTACTTGGTAGAACATCTTCGAGATAAAGCTGTTAAAGCCCATTTTAAGTGCAATGTTTAATTCCTCATTTTATTTGATTTTTTTTTAAGCTGAGGCTGCTGGTTTCACCCAAGAATGGTCGGCCAATTTAAGCGAGCGAGTGGCACGTCGCCAGATTGAAGTTCAGAGCACACAGAGCGGGAATGCTCAGCGTTCCAACGAGTATCGTACGGTGACAGCGCCAGACCCGAGTCAACAGGAGGGGCAAGAAGAACGTAAGTGAATATTAAATCGTACAGGCAGGTTCCGGTTCTCACTTTTAAAAGATTCTCTCGAATTGAAATACGGGCAAGTTTGTCTTTGCGAAATGAAAAGTGAATTCCCCTTTCTACATCAAATCGGATCTTAATTTCAAAAGAAAAAAAAATATTTTACTCGTTTGACTAATAATAATGCCTTTTTAATACCATCAGTAGATCAATCTAGTACGTATTATAGGCTCTTGATCTTTAATTAATTTTTATTTCGCACCAAAAGTCTATTTTTCCAAAAGCGCCGCTCAGACAAGTAGAGATCGCAGATCTCTCCTGTTCTCCTATCGATCTCTTTTTTTAACTTTAATCGATAGTATCGATGTACAATGGTTTTATAATATATTGTTTACACTTCTGTTACATTCTATGTTATGTTTATATATGGTGTTCCTACTATGTTCCTACAGTATTTACTTTTAAAATAAATATTTTCTCTGCAATAAAAACTATTCAATATTTCAATAACAAAACGATAACAAAAAGTTTATCAAAACCGGAGCATCTAAAAACAAAAACATACTTTTTTGGTCGAAAACGAAAGTGAAAACCGGAGCCTGCCTGATAATATTTGTACATATGTATAGCAAACATTCCAAATATCTAACAATTAATTCGTTTAAGGTGGCATCAAACTGGGCCTCGGCGACTTTATCTTCTATTCGGTTTTGGTGGGCAAAGCCTCCAGCTATGGCGACTGGACGACCACGATCGCTTGCTTTGTGGCCATCCTCATTGGGCTCTGCCTTACACTCCTACTCCTGGCCATTTGGCGCAAGGCCCTGCCCGCTCTGCCCATCTCAATAACATTCGGATTGATATTCTGCTTTGCCACCAGTGCCGTGGTCAAGCCGTTTATGGAGAACCTGTCGGCCAAGCAGGTGTTTATATGAATATTCATATGAGAACTCAATGAAAAAGACAAGGACACCGAAGAAGTGTCGCTCAGTATCATAGTCTAACAAACAGCTTTTTGTAACCATTTCTTTATTTAACAAAATGCATAGTAAACAAAACTCGACTTATTACTAAACCTTTCGCTTTATAATTGTTTTGTCCACAATGTTGATCAGCCAGCCAGGCTCCAAGCCATAGAATATTTGCCTGGGATCCTTTGTAGTCGTGAGCATCTCGTAAGCGGAATCATTTTCGATTTTTGGCAGCTCATAACCGTATTTTTGGGCCAGCACCAGGCGCTCCTTGCTAATCTCCTCGGGATTGGCCAGGTAGCCGCGATTCTTGGCATTTGTGTAGTAATCCACGGCATCTTGTGGCGGCAACATCCGGCTCGGTATGGGCACACCCTTCTGGAACCACCTTTGCGGATTGGCCAGCATGTGTAGGCTGCGCGGATCATAGTAAGCTGTGCGGATCACACCGCCGTTCTTCTCCACCGCTGCTATGACCGCCTCGCTGGCGTGCTGCACCTCAATGTTGATCTTGGCCTGGAAATTGTCCAAACCGTCATCCGTGAGCTGGAAACCGTACTCCAGCTCTGCTGGCTTGAGCTTCAGCAGTCCCGAGTTGCACAGCGTGCTGATATCAATGGGCTGGCTTGTGTCTATCCGGTTAGTGTCTATAAGAACCTGCAGCTGGAGCAGGGAGATGGGCGGGTACTGGCGCTTCAAATGGTGCCCCTTGTAGTAGGGCTCGTAGGGAAATCGCATGTAAAAGGGCTGATTTCCCGTCTCATAGCCCAGCCGCATGAAGTTCTGCCGCTGCCCGGATCCCTTGTTGCCCGCTCCGTGCTTGTCTCCGCCGTGTTGGGCCCGGCCACGTTTGTCCTGCGAAAGGTGGGCAAAATATAAATCAATTAACCAATTTTCAATTGTTATTCAACCGGCTAGCACGCACATTTTGTTTGGAGTTGGGATTCGGCCGAAGATTTCCGATCTGAACGCGCGGCAACGTGCGCAGCAGCTTCAGCGCCTTGTCCGAGGTCTCCCGCAGGTGTGCCATGGCCAAAAAACACTTAATTTATTTAATAATATTAAGTTTTACAGGTGAAATAATACAACTATACACGAGTAGTCGTAGACGACTATCGATAACACCAACGTCGATGATAGCGTTTTCCAACACTGCAGGCGATAACGAAGAATCGATAATTGCTACACCGCTAGTGAAGGCGCAGCAAAAACGTAAACATTCCACATAAAAACATTAAAAACGGAATTATCTCATTTATAACATATAAAGTCAATAAAATATCAAGAGAATGACTTGTGGAACATGTCGGGGACACAAGGAGCGGAGTGTAAAGTGCCTCCTAGATGCTCTGGAGACGATCAAACAACACGCCTTGAGTAAGTTGAACTGAATGGTCTCCATATGTATAAATTAATAAAATCGAATTACTAAATTATGCATATAGTGATGCAACGCGACTCTGAAGAGAGTGTCAAGACTATTGAAAATCTAAAGGCGCACAACGAGAAGATGCACAAGGCTCTAGAATTGCTAAAGGAGCGCCAGGAAAAACAGCCGGAAAAGCGAAGAAAACTGTCGCCCAAAAAACAAAAGGATGACATATCTCCTCTGCCGCAAAGCCAGAACTCCCTGAACATGAACATAGCCCTCAACAGCATCGAACTCTCCGACGAGGACCAGGAAATGGAGGAGGACGAGAGCATTACGGAGACAGAAACCAATTCCATGCAAAGTCCGCGCAAGATGAGACTGTTGCCAAACAGAAAGCCGGACATCCGAAATCTAGAGAACGTTCAGCCAAACAGTGGGTCAACAGCGAACCACAGTTGGATCAGGAAGACCCCCAAGAATCCTGCCACCTTCACCAAATTGTCACTAACTCATAAAGGCAGCCCCGCCTTGAGCTTGAAGCAAACCCGGCTAAAGTTCGAGGCCAACAAGACGAGCGCCAGCGATAAGGATGTAATAGAGGACAGCCCCAATGTGAGCAGCAGCAGCCGGTCTCACCCACCTCGATCCCTAATGCAGAGGTAATTACTAGAAATAATCACACAAATTACGCGTAAAAGTTATCTGCAAATATTGAATTTATTTCGAGGGTCATTCCTTTTTAATATTCAAAGCCAAGTTTGCAGAACCGACACCGTGACCGCTTCAAGCGCCGACGACTCCAAGCTAGCCGCCAGCAGCAGCAGCAAGATCCCCCAGCCCACCTTTGAGCTGGAAGAAGATGCCGAGTTCACAATGGATAGCTCGGAACTCCCTCTGATGCCGCCACCCACAACGCCGCCATTTCTAAGGATAAGCAACACATCGGACAGCGTTGTCCTGCTTACGCCTGGCACCCAAGACATAATCTTTGTGAACGACACCCCGGAAGAGGTCGGCAAGTTGGGCACCATGGATGTGCTGGCGGAGATTATGAAGGATGACGACGATTCCTGCTCCAATGCCTTGCGGCAGTACGAGAAGAAAATGATTGACCAGCAGAAGCATAATAAACCGAATCCCCCTCCAATCCCAATAACTCGGCCCGTAAAAGCTGAGCCCATATCTCAGCCAGCAGAGCCAGCAGACTTGGGCAACGAATCAACGAAGCTGCCTGAGGATATTGAGAGGTATATGATGGACATCAAAGATGAAGATGAAAGCAAGGACTCGTTGGAAGAGGAAGAGGAGTTCCCACGTCCAATTGCGGTCAAGATAGAGCCGGAGTTGACGCTCAAGGAGCGCTACAACATTAATTGTGCGGATTGCGAAAAGGTTCGAGCGAAAACTATTATTATTTCTCATCAGAAAACTTGTTACTCTAACTTGAATGCCCCTTTCAGTTTATCAACTTTATGGGCTCCAACCTGACTGAGGAGAAAATCAAGGACTACTTAAACAACTGCCGGCATGTGGACGCGCGAAGCTCAACGCCCCCAGGCTTCTGGAACCCGCATATGGTGTCCTTTGCCGAAGACGATCCGCGGAATGAGGTTTTGATAGACAACCGATTCAGGGACCAGCGCTTAAATAAATGACCATTGGGAGGAAGCTTGTTTAGCTTTAGTTATGCTGTTTAAATCATTGCATTTATTGCACAATATTTTTACAATTCACAAGTTGCCTCGCTTGGCCTGCTCAATCTCGATGGCCGTGAAAAGGGACTTGAAGTTGCCGGCGCCAAAACCCTTAAAAATAAAGAAAAAAGTTTAATAAATTGGTTAGGTTAAGTAGCTAACAGTTAGATCAATAAATATATAGAAATTAAACTCTTACATTATGATTGTGGCGTTGGATAACCTCCAGGAAGAGGGTCGGCCTGTCCTGGCAGTTCTTCGTAAAGATCTGCAGCAGGTAGCCGTTCTCATCGAAGTCAATCAGGATGTTCAGCTTCTTGAGGACTTCCATGTCCTCCTTGATCTTGGTGCGGCTTTGCGAGAGCTGCTGCTGCAGTATCTCGTAGTAGGACGCGGGAATGGTCAGGAACTCGGTGCCCCGAGCCTTTAGGTTGCTCACCGCCTGGATGATGTCATCGGTGTTGAGGGCAATGTGCTGGACACCGCCTCCGCCATAGTACTCCACATACTCCTGGATCTGCGACTTCTTCTTGCCATTGGCCGGCTCATTGATGGGCATCTTCACCGTCTCCTCGTAGTTGGCCATCACAATGGACCGCAGGGCGGAGTATTCCGTGTGGATCTGCGAGTCGTCCACCGACCAAAAGCGATGGAACTGCAAAATCCGCTCGTACCAGGAGGCCACGCTCTCCATTTGCAGATCCGGCTGGTTGCCCACCACATGATCAATGAAGTTCAGCTTAGTGGAGGGCAAACCCCTCAGCAGAACATCCTCTGCTCCACGCTGGAATCCGGGCAAAAAGTCACCGGTATAGCCATTGCGCTCCACAAAGGTGTGGGTGGTGTCCCCGTACGTCTTGATGGTGGCAAATCTCACGAATCCCTGGTCATCGCTCTCCTCCCAGATGTCGCGAACCACTTCAGCGCCGCGGGACACTGCCAGCGTAAAGATGGCATTCAGATCCTCCACTTCAAAGGCCACATCCTTGACCCCATCGGCGTGGCGCATCAGGTGGAGTCCATGCTCCTTGTCGTCCGGCGTGTACGCGGACACAAACACAAAGACGATCTTGTTCTGGCGCACGGCATGCTTGGCGAAGCGCCTCTCCCCGGTCTCTAGTCCCTGATAGCCAAGTGGTTCGAAGCCCAGACGAGTGGTGTAGTAGCTGGCCGCCTGCTTGGCGTTGCCAACGTAGAATGTCAGATGATCAAAGCTTAGAAATTTGCCGGCTTCAGGCTATTAAGGATTATGAGGATAAATACATTAGGGTTTAATAAAGAATTCAAAGGTATTTTCTATCACCTACTTTAGTTCCTTTGTCAGTATAGCTGGTCTGGAAGTAGAGGTAGATAAATAATAATTAACAAAAAATGCATATATGGTATTTGAAATGATTTTGCTTAAATTAAACAACACATGAACAAAACTAAAAAAGAAGTGAAGCTTATTTCGGCAAACCGAAGTTTATACACCCTTGCAGATAATAATGAAAATAAAAGTAAGGACTCGTATATATCGTTTTAATCCGAAATCTTTAAAAACAACGAAAATTGGCTAATTTGGCCCTATAAGATATAGTGATCCGATTTGGAAAAAAATCAAAATATATGGAAATAATTAAATTAAAGGACCATATGTTTAATTTGAATCCGGTATCTTAAAAAAAAACATAACTAACGGGAAAAAAAGAAGACTATCTGCAAAGTTTCTTTAAGAAAGCTTAAAAACTAAGAGACTAGTTGGGGCAGAGGCGGACAGACGGACATGGCTAGATCGACTCGTCTGGTGATGCTGATCATCACCATTGGGTCGGAAATGATTCCTTCACTGCGTTGCGAACTTCTGACTAAAATAATAATACCCTGCAAGGGTATGAAGTTCATATTAGGAACATATTCCCAAGGGCTTACAACCTATCGTTTATTATTCAATATGTCCTTAACATAACTTTCAATTTATATTTTCTTTTCATATTCTTCCAGTTTATTTAATCCAATATTTATAAAAGTTCTGTAGGTTTTATAATATAAGCATTATTATGCTTCTAATTTTTATTCAAATTTCTTTCAACATTTTCGTCCTATATTTTTTAAGGCCACAAGATCGGGTTAAGTGAATGAAAAACTTAGTTTATATAATCGATTTTTAAGTTGTTCAGAGTGAAATTCTCTGCTTAACTAGTCAAAGATTCTGTAATAGGGCTCATCCTTTATTAAATACCACTTTATTTCCACTATCACCATCTTATATAACACGTTATCATTATCCATACCATTATCACTCAGACTCAATTTATGCAACTCCTCTCCTCACACGCGATATAGATTTCTACGTTCCGTTGGATCTTACACGATCTTCAAGTTGATTATGGCCTGAGCTGTGCCAATCGACGGCTTTATATAGGGCCCAGAATCAGGTCTAGATCAGGTGAAAATCCTGTACTAATTTAAATAAACGCCAAACTAGTATTTTGTTTATTCCAACTGCTATATAGATATATCGGAATATCTTAAATAGCTGGTTGTTATTCGCATATTTAACTTGCAGAAATTTGTTTACTAGAACAGGTGGATTATTTAATTAATGCAATCCCAGTCCGGCGAAGTAAATGTGAACTTTGCAATCAGAGACGGGCCTCTTTTACAGCGCGTGGCTTACTCCTTATCATTGCGCCCTCTTAAAAGTATTTGAAAGCCGAAAATTTGACTTCCTTCCAAGCGTTACACATAGATATATATCTCAAGTCATTATGCAAAATGCTTAAAAAGTTCATGTTAGAATTCGCCTAAATATTCATGAGGGGAGGTGGCAGTCAAGTTTGCTCGGTGAGATCGGTTGCCAAGTCGTTCTCGCATTGAACTTGATTCGAGTTGCGAGCCCCCAAAACGTTTCTAATGTTATCTCGATTGTTATTGTTATTGTTCCAGTACAGATCGCACATATATCGCCATTGAAGTTAAAGTTGTTTTGCATTAGAATCGACTTTAAAGCTCTCGAAAACCAAATTACGAAAACTGGTTAGAAATCGGACTTGTTGTTATTATTCAATAGCACGGCACACGCTAGTCATAAATCATGTACAATATTTTGATAATTATGATTATTTTCATTGGCTTTTTAATATTGGGGATAATAATATCACTCAGAGGAATGGGAAAGTATTTTTAAAACATTTATTTAATTGTTCTTTTTGTTGTTAAAAGCATGTTATTAGGTCTATTTATATACAGACTGGTTCTACGAGCTGGAAAGTCTTTTGAATTATTTAAGAGATAGATTAAGGCCAGTTTTGTGCTATTTTCGTTTTTTGGTTTGCGTTTTAGTTGGTAGTAAGTCTTGAGATAATTATTCAGCATCTTAAGGAAAACTATATATTTTTTTAAAAAAACTGAGAAAGTAATTCAACAACTGGTTTTTAATGTTATCTTACCGTTATGTAGTTTATTTTTTTTTTTAATTCAGTAAAGTCTTTGAAAAGTATTAATTTTAATTTTAATGCAATTTAATGTTATTTTTTTATAATTATTACTAGCTTTCCATCGAATATCTTTATTTTTGCCATTTTTTTAATCCGTTTATTTAGTTATTTACTTGCTCAATGTTTTCTTTTGGGATAGGGCAGTTCTGTTAATCATTTTGACTGACGATCAGTGTCAGGTGTTTGGCAACCAAGCGACAAGGCCATAAATTAAACGTTTTTCCTGGCTCTTTGGACGCACACATGGCGTATGAGCAATTTTGGGGAGCTAAGCATTAATGATTTAGCCCTAGACAAAGTCTTGCCCAGCTGCTGGCCACCAACTACTAGACTAGTGACGATGAGCTGACAGTCCGAAAGGGGTGGAGGGCAGCGATATGGTCGATTGGTCATTGGCAAGAAGCCAAATCGATGCTTGACATTTATTATGATTGGCTTATTAGGAGCAGAGCAGGAGAACAGCAGAGGCGACAACCTGCCGCAGGGGGTTGGGAATACACAAGCACTAGTCGCTTAATTGTTCCAGATGTTACAGTTGCTATAAAACCATATGGTTAGACATTTTTGGAGGGATCAAAAGGATACTTTTTGAATAGAGGTGAACGCCCTAAAAAGGTTCACGAAGATACAGGGATTTTACATCATATTTTTTATATAGTATTATTTTATTTAATAATTATACCAAAAACTATTTCCTAATACCTTCTGTTTTTTGGTAAGTTTACCTTTTCTTTCTTTTCCAAATCATAGCTACATTTTCCATTAATTTTCCCATCATCATTGATATTTTCACCTTCATAATTTCTTTGATTTCCATTTGTTTGTTCGTCCGACACCTGCCCTAACTTCGTTTCCATTAGTCATCGAATCCGAAGGACTCACCCCATCGGACCTATCCCAATGATATTTGCTAACCTCTCTACTCCTCCGCTGATGATTTGCCATTAGCTGTGCAAACTTTTGTCCTTGGCGAAGGGAACGGTATCCTTCAGCGTTCGGGTTTGTTTTGGGTTTGATGTGGGTAGCCTGTTGCTCGTTTGTGGGATTGTGTTTCCAAGACTCTCTCTCCCGCCACCCTTGGCTTCGGTAGAAGTACTCCTTCTCTTTGCAGGGACCTCTCTCTTTGTCGCTAGAGACGGCATTGCCAGCTGAGAAAAGTTTCTGGCTTGGGGGTTGCTTTTCTAAAAGGACGACAACTGCCGCCAGACAGAAGGATGTGAGTTTCTATTGTTGTCGTCAGTAACTTCGTCGGCGTTGTACGAGGAAAAAAAATATGTTTGATTTGGTGAGAAATTCTTTAAAAAAACGAAAGTATACAAAATTAAGAGGATTATACAATAAATATTTTATATTTGATTTAGAAAACGCAATTGGTATATTGCTTTACGAAAACGCAAGAAAGATTCACCAAGTTGTAGGATGTTTTGTTATTTTTTTATTAGCTTGTAACTTTAATTATATTTTAATTATATCAAAATATTTGACTATAATATATCTTAATGTGAATATTCTTATTTTTTATCCTTTTAAAAGGTTTAGTATAAAAAATAAAATATGCGGATTATATTTTTATGATTTCCCATAATTCAATTTGTATGTGATAATAATTTCCTGTTATTTCTCTGATTTTTATGCAAAAGTAATTACCATTTAGTTCTCTCAGTGTGGTGTTATTGTCCTTGTTGTTGCGGTTGTTGTTGTTGCCATAGCCGCAAGCTGTCGCCGGTCTACGTCACGCTTTCCATCCTTCAGTCGCGTTTACTGCGCTTCGAAAACAACAAGCACAGCTAAGATAGTCGCAGATAAAAAATTACAAAAAGTAAATAAAAATCACAAATGTGTAACTCCTCTTAAATTATCCCACATAATTAATTTAATTTTATTATAAAAACCAAATCAAACGTACTTGAACTGTCGCTGGGTGGTGCTTTGTGTACAAAACAAAAATTCGTCTCCATTTTCCGCCCCAAAAGTTTGTGTTTTTTAGTGGCTGAATGTGAAAATTTATGTTCAACTTTTTTTTTCTCTAAATATTGACAAATTGGTGCGCCTCGTTGAGCGATTAAAATCTTTATGTTAGAAAAAAAGGGGGAAAAAACAACGCCAAATAGTTTGGCCCCGAAAACAAAAGCGGACAATTTTCGAGACCAAAAATCCCCCCGAAGCAAGGCAAAACAGTTTAAAATGTTACAACATAAAATTTACTACAAAAAAACGGCCTGAAAGCATTCTCTAGTTAGTGCGGTTTAAAAATAGTTCGTATATGTTATTTTTGCGATTTTGTTGATTGATTGCTCAGTGTGAAAATGATCATAAATTGGGTAAAGCCTAAAGAACACTTGGGGACCCACAAAAATAATCATTTCCCTGGACGAGCAGTGCCTGTCAAAAGTGTAAGAAGTGTATGAGCACAGTTTTAGAGGCGCTGCCGAAACGAGTTTTGGTTTGAAAAGATATCTCTCTTTTTTGCCGACTTTCTCCCTTACAATCTCTTTGCGGGGTGTTTTGTGCTTTGTTCAGGGGTTAAAAAACTATACAGGCAGGCGCAGGCGCAGCGATATCTTGGGGAAGGTGATAAGCAGATGTGGTTTGCCTGGGAGATCTTAAGATTTTGAGGTAGGACAGATTTTATAGGGGCCAATAAATAAGTGTGAGGTTTAAATTTAAGGAAAAAAATACATAGGACCAGCAAGGTCCCAAAGGTCAAAGGTCAAAGGTCAGGAATATTATGGTAAAAAGTAGACAGTTGACTTATTTATTCATCGCACCTTAAATAAAAGCATTCTATAGGCAGTAATAATACTTTAAAGAAAGTACTATACTTGGTAATCACTTTGCTGTGGACATTTTTGCTAGAGATCCCAAAATAAAACAGTTACCAGCACTTCTGCTGCCAACCACTCAGCACAACGTTAAGTAAGTCCAGCTAAATCCAAATATTTGCATGCAAATTGGCGAATTTAATTCGGTTTGCGTGCCAGAACTCAATCGAAACGCTTCGACAGAGTCATCCCCATTTACCTGCCAGATAGACGCGCCCTTTGTGACCATGGCTGGCACTTCGAGAGAGGGGAAGTCCCCATTAAAGTAATAAAACCACATTACCAAGGGAGGTGGTGGCGCTCTCAGCGTGATACACTTTCACCTTGACATGCTTTCTCCCCTGCCTCAATATCCTTCCAAGTGAGGTGAGGATGCGGATGATGGTGGTATTAAGTTCTTAAAGCCAGATGCCGACATATAAATGATATTTTTATGCAGTCGAGATATTTACACGCCGACTTAGGCCTTTAAGTGTTGTGGTAGATGAAACCACATCAAGCGAAAAGCGTAGGAAAATACAATAACCGCCCACAGATCTAGAGTCCGTCCAGCCAGCAGCAACGTTTAATAGTCTTGGGTAATTCTAGAAAGTAAGGTCCATAAAATGATGCTTTTAAAACAAGAAATCGGACGGGTTGTGGCACAGTCGAAATTTACGATTTGGGTGGTGGAAGAGGGGCGACGGCGCGGCAGGTTGCAGTTTTACAAATAAACAAAAGAGCCGGTGGAGGAACTTCCTAGCCACCACCTCGCCCATGTGAGTTTCCATTTTTATTTTTAAAACACCAAATTATGAAGCCCAGAGAGATTGCATATATATCTCATACACATACACCGTATCCGTATCCATAGGTACACAGATGCAGGTATATCTATTTTAAAGGGATCATTCCGGGGCATTTAGGTGGGCATAAATTATAAAAATATTTCAATGTGTGTCAGATATTGTTTGTTCGGTATGCCAAGGTATGTTTGGTGTTAAATTTTTTTTTTTTTTCAATATTCTGGTGGGGGAAATGGTTCCGCTTCGTTCTTAACAAATTACCGGAGCTTATTAAGTGCCATATTATTAATGGAGCATCATTTTGGGGGATTTTTGATTAAATGCCTGATGATAGCCCATTGGGAAGTGTGAATTGAGCTTGAAAATCAGGTAAAAAATATGCGAGGATGTTTAGTGATCTCATATTATCTCAGATGTGATGTGAACACATTCTCATTGGTACAATATTTTTTACCCTATTCATTTTGCTTAGACATAGTGCACTTATTGACTCTCGCTATACACTTATATCTTTAATCTTTATTGCTTGCATTTATAAGAAATAAACGTGTTTAGTTGTATCCCTGATAAGAAAAAAATTAAATTGGCTTTTTCCTTATCGGAATCTACCTTTAAATGCAACCAGCTCTCAGAGAATATACTTTATTTAAGTCGACGTTCCTCCGATGTCCAGTCGCACGTTAAGAGCTCCACGAATCGCACGGACATCGCTTCTACTGCCACCGGACAGTGTGCCAAATCATATTTGTTTGGCAACAAATTAAAAAGTTAGTATCATAATATGTGATTGTTTTAAATAGGATTCATAGTTGGAAAATAAAAACGAAGTTTGCGATATGTTTAAATGCAAAAATCGAATTTAAATAGAAAATAAAAATAGAAAGGGGAAGTTTTATAATTTCGTTATTGCCAAATATATAAGCTTTTTAGATTCCAGAATAGGGTTAAACGTATTATACATTTATTTTGTTCTGCAATAATTAAAAATAATATTGTTATTATGCATTAAATAAAAAAAGGTGATAATGGTTTCAGTCATATTATCACGGATTAGCTTAGTTTTATTGGAAAATAAGTAAGTTCTGCAAATTATAATGAATACCATAAGACTCCGGCATACCCGCAGTAAAGACCACACAATAGCAAATATTCCCCAACAATAATGATAAAGCAAGTAAAACTACCTAACAAAATCTCAAAAGATTCTAAATTCGACTGAAATTTCACCAGTTCTAACCACTGTTCGCCGCGTTAACGTAGCGGAGGAGAAGCCACCGCCGGCCGACTGCTCAGAAGTCAGAACGAATTTGCATAGGCTGGGAATCGGACGTGCGGCCCGTCGATCTTGATGCGAAACCATCGCAGCGGTACGACAAATATTACGAGTATTTATTTCGCTCGCTCCTCCGCTCCGTTCCGCTCCTCACGTGCGTGTGTGATATTTGTAACTTTAATTTATGAGATGCGGAATGCGTTGAGTGAGTCTTCGCCGCTGGCTAGCTGCTTCATAAATTATCCCCAAGAATACCAAGCATTTTTTTAGTGGAAAGGAAAAAATATCAACGAAATTCTAAAGTCATTTATCAGTAACAAACGAGATGAAAAAAAGATATTTTATGCAACAATTTGTGTGAATATGTGGAAATTTGTGAATAGAATATATGAAAGGTTGTACAAATTCAATAAATTAAAGAGAGTGGATATAAAAAGGGTTATTAATTAGTTTCGATTAAAAAAAATTAACCTACATATCAACAAACTTTAAAGTTAATAATAATATATAAACTTTAACTAAATAATAAGATTAATGAACTGATTAATCTTCACTTAAAACTCAGAAAATAAACTTTCTTAAAGTGAAGATCTTTAAGAAATGGAAAGCAATAAGTTAAAACAATACTCCTAGTTTTTAGTATTGCTACTTCCTTAAAATTATTTTTGTTATGAAAAAATATCTTTAAAAATAATTACAAATATGAACAATTTTTTTTTACACATTAAAATTAAATAAAAACTATTATAATTCAATTATAAATGGACCTATTTATCCAAAAAGTATATTAAAAAAAAAAAATACAACAATTTTCTGCCAAATCGAGTTATTGCAGTCGAAAGGAAAAACGATATAAATTGTTTAACAATATTAGAGAAATGCCATCAAACCAATCAGCTGTAAAGTGAATTGAACGAACCAAAGCTGTTCGTGTGGAAAGCGGTCTATAATATCGTAGAGTCTGAACCATATATGTGTGATGGGCATCTATATTCAGATCACGACCGCATTTTACTCGCTATATAGTATGCCGATCATCTCTGAATCTGAATCTCAATCTCCGCATCCGTGCGACTTACAGATCGTATCCGATTGCTGCGACCGCAACGACGCACCAGCTGAAAGCCGAAATATAACGCCAATAAAATCCAGCTAATTAATGTGATAATTGTGCAAAGTGCAAAAATGATCGAAATCGGACGACTAAGCGCGATGTGGAGCGACTTGGAATGCATCCAGCTTGCCATAGAGGATTGCCAATGTCAGAGATTACAGCAAACGCCGGCGAGATCTCCAGCCACCGATAAGCCCTCCTCCGCCTCCTGCTCCTCCTCCTCCGTCTCAGGGGTCAGCCTGCGCTATCAGTCGACGGCGGTCAGCAGCATTCCTCCACCGTTCCTCATAGCTTGCACACTGGCCATCCTCTGCCTGGGATCCGTTTTGGCTGCCCCACAAAGCTCCTGCATCATGTGCAACAAGGAGGACCTGCGTCCGCGCATCACGCCGTACAGCGAGAGCAACCAGGAGTACATTGTCGACCACAAAGTAACCCAGCTCTCGGCCATGGAGTGGGTGCAAAAATACAATGAGTGTAAGTAGGGTTATCTATTATATCTTAACATAAACTGGATAAATTCGCACAAAATCAAAATATTGATACGAATTTCAAGAAATAATTTTAAAAATTAAATCTATTTTCCGTTTTTTTTTTTTTTAAAGATCGTAATATTCTTTGATTTTTGAAGGAGTACAATTTTGACTTATGCATTTCATAATCTATAGAATTCATAGATTAAGCTAAAAGGTTTAAAGTTAAATTAAAATGAATTTTTTAAATTAAGAAACACCATTTAATAAATTAAATAAAACTATCTATTACTATCTATTCCCCTACAAAAATAAACTTAATTCCTATAATCTTACGAATGACCGATCCTTACAATTATTTCTATAAATAATTTCAGAAACGTCCAATTATCTTTGTACGTTTAAAAATGTATGAATATATGTATTTCTTTAAATAAATATGTATTTATTAATTTAAGCTTGTTTGTCTCTCTAGCACAAGGCCAAGCCAATGCCTGCAAGTCAATCAAGTGCCCACCGAATACAATGCATTATTGTCTAGGACCTCAGGTAATATTCAACATAAACTTAAAGGGCATTCGGCAGAGAACATCCTTTATTTATTCCTGTCTAACGGTAGAATATATCAATTGATGAATAATATACCATAAAGCAATAAATCTCGACTATTTTATGGTGATTTTCTGCCAAATGACCCTAATCTTTTTCCGAAAAAACTTTTCAATTTACAAAAATATGTTTACAGTTTCTAAACGACCATTGTTGGTGCGAAATGCAGCATCGAGAAGGTGAGTTACACTGTAAAAATATAAGTAACAACTAGTTGAATAGTTACATTTTTAAAGATTTAAGTTGGCATTCTCTTATATTGATAAAATGTTACTTTATTTCTAAGCATTCCATAGGAGAAAAGAAAATGCAAAGAACAAGTTTAAGTAGATACATTTGGAAAGACATGAAACTGAAGAAATAATATATATTTAATTAATCAATAATTTAAAGCTTTTTAAGCAATTTAAAAAATTATTTAAAGGTTATCTTTGAAGGATTAACTCTAATGCTTTTATCACTTTTATACTTTTTTTAACATTTTGGCTAAGGTCTCGGGCAACTTTTCGTAGTGCACTGTTTTTCATTCAAGTTAATATTTATGACTTGCCACAAGAGTCTCAGCACATGGCGCCAAACAATAACAAACAAGAGACGACGACGTCGACGCGACTCTGCAACTTCTCCGCAGTTGCAGTCGCAGTCTCCCACAGCAAGTACACAAAATGCAGACGTGTCGTGCCACTAACCCACTTGGAGCCCAGTGGCACTCAGAGTCAACTCTCTAAAGAGCCTCATTAGCCCTTAACAAGCCCCACTCACGCAGATTGCTGGGCAGGGAGCGCACTTACTACGGCGATGACGCAACCCTTTTGGTGGACAGAACTTGGCCACAGAACTATCCCATGGTCGAAAGGTGGCAGCAGAGGCATGGCATGGGTTCGGGCTGATCTCCCTGCCGCCACTTGGCACGTGATGAGGCGCGGAAGTTGTTAAGTCTGGTCCACTGATTGAACCGCACTCTAATGCTCCGACACGCTCCATTGCCCCGACTTGCAACAATAACAGTGAGGGTTATCTATGGGAGAAATATTTGGTTTTTAGGATTATTATTGAAATTTGTATAGGGTTTCTGGTATAAAAAAATTAAAAATCTATGGTAAAAAAAAATTATTTTATAAGTTTGATATTATTTTATTTTATTTAGAAAATATTCCAAGGTTTGTATGGCGATTTTTAAGAAGTTTGGAATATATTTTTAAGTACTTTACTGAGCTAAAAGAAGCTTTAGAGGATAAAACTATTATTTTCCGAGTTATTTTCATCAAACTTTTAGGTATACATTACGAAATCTGATACATAATGCATTTTTAGCATATTTCCCTTACCCGATAACCACTGTACTTGGATTACTTCGACATTCCTAGTGTCCAAGCGTCAGTTTATAATTCTTCCAATCTAAGTAGTTGATTTTTTTTGTTTGTTATTTTGCTGTGCATTCTGGCTGTTTGGGGAAATTTTTGTGGGCTCGGCGCTTAGATTGTCTACAGTTGAATGATTTTCTTCAAGGCGCACAGTTTTCGTTGTTTTCCATGCCCCTCTAGGTTTCCTTTCTCAATGCAATGCAATGCACCCGCCTTTGAATTGTTCTTTGCAGCTCATTAAATTCAATTTGGTAATTTCACTTTATTTGTTCTTGGCTTGTTGTGCATTTTCCGTTGGTTTATAAGCTTCGATGAAGGTTTCTCGGGCAAAGAAGACAGAGTATTTGCTCTGATTAAATATTTAACACAAACGTTGCAGTTCTTGGAATCGAGGAGTATAAAAGGGTTAAGAATGTGTAATTGGGGTTGTTAAGTGCTTATTGACCCAAGATAGAAAGCCCCCTTTGCGGTTTTCCTGTTTACCTTGACTTTATCTGGTGTTACATGATCTGCTCTACATCAGTTTTTCAAGCACTTAAAAGTTGAATTTCCGTTCTTTATCTTTACGAATCAAATACTCTGACTGTTCCTGAACTCAAGAAAATATTTTACTATTTACTGAGAATTTTTTGCCGCTTACTCGCGAAATCTTTGGTATGCAGCAGACAATTCCTACTACCGGCAACAAAACCAATCGCAAAGGAACGTGCCCAGAATATCAATGGGAAAACACCTGCCAACCCGACTGCCGACTGAGTGGGTGGCTAACTATATCCACATAAGTAGTGTGTATATAGCTCTCCCGATGACCATTGTTAGGTGCCGCTTTTAGCGTCCAATTCAAATATGTCCATAATTTTACGCAATTAAATTTGACAGCTATTTCGCTGTTCTTTTTTTCGTACTCCTAAAACAATTATGGAAATGTGTGAATCATAAACAATCTTTATTGGTTTTCCTTGATAACTTAATTCTTGTTGCCTCGTGTCATCAATCACACTCGATTTACATTATTCTCCCTTTCAACAATCTATAGATTTACTTATTTCCAATGGAATCTCGTCCTCGGCTTGTCAGCCGCCGTCGCTAAAGATTAATAACAATTGCGAGAGCAATCGCTGAAATTGACCTAACATATTACACGCCGGGACCCGTGTCTGTTTGCATTAACTAATAATTATTTAATTGTATAAATATCTGCGACACGCAGCAAACAATCAAAACAACAAAACAATATGTGTTCTGTGTGTGGGCTTCTAATGTTCCTGAAATTTAGACATGGAACTTCATAAAATTCAACACGTTGAGTTTCGTATAAACAAATGGGCATTTTGGCCGCTATAAACAGGCCAACCGAAAAACAACACAGGCATATGTTACGATCCCCGATCGAAAACAATGCCGTTCATATTTAGTCACTCGTCTCGGTTTATATTTTGGGCAAGAATTACTCTTGATTCTCGATTTCGTGCGCACAGCAGCTCCAATAAACATATTCTATTTTATCGATTTCCGTTTCTACTCAAAGCGCAAAAGTTCCATAAATTGTGTATTTAAATTAAGTGGTTGCTATTATAAAAAGTTAAGCACTTGATTCCAAAATGGAGCAATGGGGCGGCGGCATTTTGGAAATGTTTCGAATAATTTTAATATTTTTGGGGCAATATTTATAGTTTTTGCTGAATGACACATACAGCTGTGAGTTCATAAAAACATAAAATTACTTTGATTTAAATATTGTAGTCAAAGGCCACAATATACCAATTAATTTTAGTTCTATTTGAATTTCCATATACCAATTAATTTTTGTTATATTAGAATATCCATTTATATTATTTTTATTACTGTTTTGCTAATTTTGTTAATTTGTTTATTGATGCCTTAGCTTTATAAGATCTATAAATCAATCAAGTCATTATACGCAGGTATGGTTTCGATTTCGCATTCGCTTAAGCATTCCGATAAATTTTTTAATCAACATTTTTTTTAATTTTTTTAAAATTGTTGTTAAGTAATTGATTTATTCATTATTATTAGAATATTGGGTCGGCTTGTAATTGGATTTTCGATTGTCTATTAATGCTCGAGAGTCTCGAGTCGAGACATTAACATATTCCTAAAATGTTTGAAGAAAAGAAAATGTGTACCTACGCTAAATGTTAAAATTGTTAAGCAAAGGGGTACTGATGACAGGTACTGGCTATGTCTAGTAACATCTGCATTATCCTGGCCTGCTGGTGCTTGACGTTGCCAGATCTCTTTGAGGTTGTTTGGCCTAAGGTCGAATTTAGATATACATATTTTTAAATTAAATTTTCTATAAAAGCGAAATTCTCTAAACGTTGAATATATAAATATAGTTTGTCTGAAATAAGTGTTTCATTGATACAACTTTTTATTTTGAATGCCAACTTAAATATAATCATAAAAAAAAACATGAGTTATATTCAAAGATAGCTTTAACCCTTACAATATACCTTTAAGGAAATGCCAGTGGTAAATAAAAACCCCAAATGAATCATTTTCAATATCTTATCCCTTTCCAGAGGGCCTGCCATATGTACCCCATACATGCTATGCGGATGAAAAGGTGCACACACCGTACGTGGGCTCCTGTTTCGTATTCGCCGAGGTCAAGGAGTGCTGCTGCGCTAGGATCTATGTGAAGAAGTGTAAGTATTGGATATATGACATCTATGGGGGCTGCTGCTGAGCGTAGCCAGCGCATCTGGCAGCACAATAGCAATGCTAAATGCTCATGGCACCGCTCAGATCACACATGAGGAGGGATTAACGAAGCAATGCTAATTTAATAATGTAAATATACACTCTTCGATGATTCTGTTTCCACACGGCGCCTTCGATAAACATGCACATACCAGAAATAACAGCAACAATGGACGAGAGATCAGATCATGTCAGATATTAACTCCACTGGCCAGAAAATCGTACCGTGTTAATTATATTTAGTTTATAATGCTAATTGAAATCGCTCACACTCGAGACTGAGAGACTTTTAAATCATAAAATATATGTAGGCAAAAGCCTTTTAAAAATGGCAAGCTATAAATTTCAAAAAGGGCAATTAGCCTTGGCTGTTGTATATTATCGCACTGAGTAGTTTATTCCAAGAAGCTTCTCATAATAAACATAACACTTTGGCTAAATCGAGAGCTGGCTCGTAAATAAATATGAGTAAAGCTGGAAAAACAAATTGGGCATTACCAGCTGGCACATCAAGGAAAAAAATAACCAAATAACAATCTACGTTTTTGCTCTTACTATTTTCTAGGGCGACACAATTCCGGGAGCTCTCGGAGCCAGCACATACCAAAAATATTAATACCCCTGCTTTCTGCCTTCAGTGTACTCCACTGGCTGAGCAGAAAAGGGATATTCTGTTAAAGTTGGGACGAGCCGTCGTCATAGTCATAGCCAAGTAGGATCGTCGAATAAGTGTACTTAGTTCAAACAACAAATGTCCAAAATGGTAATCAAACCTACTTGCTAAGCATATATATTTAAGCGTTAATAAATACAAGTTTATAAAGCTAACCAACCGACTGTTAGTTAGCGTATGTTTCGCCTTAGATCACTAAATAATGAAGCTATTACCGCTTACGTGCATTCTAAAAAAGGACAACATATCGAGGAACAAAATGTAAAAATAGTTTTAACGTGCTAAATTCGCCTTAGATACTATTTTTCGGTCCACTAAACCTCGAGTTCAGCAAGTCTATAGTCTCCCCACGTGTTATTTATAGGCTGGTACGGTTGTTAAGCGTACGCTGCAAGGCATTCACACAGGACAGCACGTCCTCGTAGTCCTTGGACCACTCGCGCAAATTGCGTTCCAAACTCTCTAGTCGCGTCTGGCCCAGTCGCATTCCGCCGTGTTTTATGGCCGCATAGCAGGAGCAGGCCAGCAGCTTAAAGCACTGCCGCCGCACCGCATTGTGCGCATGGCTCTCCCAGTTGGGGGTGCTGGCCACATACTGCCAGGCCATACTGACATAGTCCACCAGGGCGTCCCAGTGGGTGGAATCGTGCAGTCGCTTGGCCTGTAATTGCAGCACTCGCTTGAATTCGTTGAGATGCATCGACGCCTTCGAATAGGCCGCCGCATCGGTCTTCTTGCACAGTCGGGAGGTGGGCAGGGACTTGAAGATGAGCCGCTTGACATGGTGCAGCTCCTGCTCCAGCGAGCTGCATCAAGGTAAGGCGTAAAGAGATGTCTCTGAATTTAAAAGAATGCGGGAAGGACTTACCTTATGTCTGGCGTGGGCAGCTGCCTTCTGATCTCCTCCTCATCGCTGGCATTCTTCAGGTTGTTCGTTATCAAATCGATTAGCTGCTGCTGCGACAACCCCTGCAGCAGGGAGGGTAACGCCACATCGGTGTTCGTCTGTCCAACCGGCCGGTCGTCCATCTTCAGCTTTTTTACTATGGGCGTCCCCGGCCACAGTTGCTTGGTGGTGGCCATTTTGATGGGCGAATATGTCTCCATGGGCATGGGCTCCGGGGGAGTGCTGCCCATGGTCAGGCGCTTCCTGGGCGAGCTGCGCAGGATCATGCCGCTGGTCAGTTGCAGGTTCTTGGTGGGCGTACGCTGGAAGGGGCTGCGCATGGAAGAGCCGCTGGAGGTGCCGCCGCCGCCTCCATTCACCTTATCCGGGGAGAAGGTTGTGGTAAAGCGACGACGTCCGCGCTGCCGGATGACCAACTCATCCGGCGAGGGCAACGGGGAGAACACAAAGTCCTGGGCCTGCACCACGTTCACATCGTTGTCCACCCGCAGGCCAAGTCCCCCGTTCGCGTTCGGTGTGTTTATTATCACCGCCGCCGGTGTCGGCTCATCCGGAGTCCGGCGGTTAGCGTTCGTCGGGGTGTTGGCCATGCGCAGCGCCTCCAAACGGTCCGGGATCTCGGCCAACGCCATTCGCGTCTGTAGCGGTGTCGTCATTGCTGTCGATTGCTGTAAAACGCATCAGGAGAGATTGTATAAAGACTTTCGTGCCGCCCTGCACCTGACATACCGCTTGAATGCTTCGCTTAATCTTGCAGCAGAATCACCGATTTATTGCGTTGGCAGTTGGTATATCTTTTGGGCACTTTGGATCGTTTGGAATTATCTTTTGGCGTCCCTCCAGGCGAATGCAACTGTGATTTTTACTTGTTTTTGTTTAAATTGCGCCAATTCGCACAAGGTGGCAGCACGCTCTAGAGGTGGGTACTCGGCGGCAGAACTATCGCCAGCGAATCGATAATGCAAATTGATACCCTTTCAATGAGTATATGGAATGCGGTGTTATGTAAACTTTGCAGATTAAAATCTTATTACAAATCTCTGTCCTCTGATCTTTTTTCATCGCTCAGACTGACATTAATTAACACTATTATTATTATTTTAATTAATAAAAATATTATTACTATTATGCCCAAGGACACAGTATCGGCAATTTGGTATATTAGTTAGATGGCATATTAATTAGATGATATAAATTAATTTCAGTTGAAAACCTTAAGTAAATAAAAACTTTGCCGATATTTTTAAAACGTATTTCTAAAAAATGGCCAGATAGATGGACTTTGTGATATCTGGCAGCTCCCTCCGACAGCAACTATCTGGCTATACGGCAACATTCTGCCTTCTTTCCATCTGAATTTTCGTGGCCTGCGGTCGTCGGCGCTCTTAAAATACTTAATAAAACTATTAAAAATGGAAAAATTCCATGAAATATTCACCTCAGCTGATGTGCACCTCTTCGGCTTTATAATGTGCCTGCGAACGAATATTCAGCAAGCTTCAATAAGTTGAAATTATGGAAAATAAATGGGTTAACCAAATGTGAGCCAAACTCCACGTGTTGAAAAGTGAGACACTTGGGGACCTACTGATATGGCTGTATTTCTGTGGATTCCACTTGAAGGTAATTTCTTAATCATTTCATTTAAATTCTTCCCAAACTGATGATAAATTCATACCCAACTCTGAGAAACAATGTTGAAATCTATTTAACATGCATCACCATCTGAAAAATTGATTTATAGTTTATTATGTGATAAGTTAGATATTGTTTCACTAACTTGGTATTTTTATTACTTTGCAGGTCATACCTTCCGCGGGACTTATTCTTTTAGGAGCTTGAGGCTTGGAATAAGGTAACTTATCAGTTTTTGTATTTATAATATTTATTTTTAAATTGATGATAAATTCATACCCAACTCTGAGAAACAATGTTGAAATCTATTTAACATGCATCACCATCTGAATATGATCTTCATTTTATATATTTGTGACATTAAAAAGGAGTTACTAAGAATAATTTCTTTCTTTTACAGGCCAATGTAAACGGAGTGTATTTCAATGATGAAGAGTTATGACAAGGTAATTTAAAACCTCATTAAATTTACATTTACTCCTAACTTTTAACTGATGACACCTAACATACCCAAAATCAGAGAAATTATGTTGAAATCTATTTAACATGCATCACCATCTGAATATGATCTTCATATTATGTTTTTGTGACATTAATAAGGAGTTACTAATCATAATTTCTTTCTTTTACAGGCCAATGTGAAGGACGAAAATCTTTGACTACTTTAAGAGAGTGTATTTCAGTGTTGAGAGTTATCAAAAGGTAATTTTAAACCTCATTAAATTTACATTTACTCTTAACCTTTAACTGATGACACCTAACATACCCAAACTCTGAGAAATTATGTTGAAATCTTTTTAACATGCATCACCATCTGACTAGAAAATGGATGTTAAAACCTGTCTGTGTTATGATATATGTATATTAAATTTATATTTCTTTTATTTCCAGATGCTGTCAATAAAATATCTCCCATTATAATATATAAAATAAAGTCTTTATTTTAAAAACATACAAAATACAATATTTTAAGATCTTACAAAACTGTTTAACACGCTGCTCCCCACAACAATAACAAGCTAAGGCTGAGGATCGCCTTCTTGCTTAGTCGATTCCAACTGGACGAAGCACCGGCTCCTATTCCCTCGAAGAACACCTCTTTTTGTGCGGTTTTTCGGACAGCCGCCCCGCCATTGAAGTCGCGCTTCTTCTTGAAGCTCTCATAGTACCAATCCATGCCATCCTTGCGATCCACCCGATCCACCTGCAGCAGCTCCACCTCTGTGCGCTTTTGGGCATTGGCTGTGAGCTGATGCTCGCTGGCCAGGCCCTCGTTATCGGCACTGGGCGTCGTGCGTTGGTACTCCTCCGCCGTGGGCTGAGCCACCTGCTGCTGGTGGGGAGTGTACACCTTGGTGATGGTGGAGCGTCCTCCGCCGCGTATTGACGGGGCAGGAGGCGGCGCCAAGGAGCTTGTAGGGCGGGCAGTCGTTGCCTGATGGTCTCTAGGGCTTTGAGGCGCTGTCGTGGTCGTCGTCGTAACCCAGGATCGGCTTTTTATCTGCGCAACATGCTCTTCAGCGGGGGGAATCAAGAGGATCGTCTCCGCCGTGGTTGTATGCACCAGGGGAGGGGGACGCAGCAAGGTCACGGACTGCGCCTCCAGATCATCGTCATCGTACTGCGACTCTTGCGCCTGTTCGCTGCTGGATGATGATCCGTCATACACAGGAGTCGTCTGGGTGCTGGTAGTGGTGCTTGTGCTCCGTGCTGGCGCTGTGCTGGTAGTCACCCTATTGCTCGGCATCAGGGGCGTTGTGGTGGTTATGTCTGGAGTGGTTTCCGTAACATCGTAGGTAGCTGTCTCCGCACTTTCCACATTGCTCACAGTGGGCTTGGGTCTCGTCTGAACAGGGATGGGCACCAAGTTCCGCTCGCCTTTGGCTTGCTCCGGCTGCTGCTGCTGCTGCTTTCCCGTAATGTTCACCGCCTCCACGAGGCCACGCCGCTGCTGGGGATCATGGACAGGCATAAAACCACCCACGTGGACGGGGACAATGGGGCGAAACCCACCGCGTTCGATGCTCGCTGGCTCCCGGAAGGTGGTGCGAAAGACACCCACTGTGGTGGCTGCGCTCCCGCTCTCGTTGCTCAGGGCATCCTCCAGCGAGGAGGTGGTGGAGTCCGTGTCCACATAGCGGTTCCTGGCCACACTCTGCTTCTCCTGCTGCTGCTGATGCTGCTGATCCTTGAGGTACTTCTCGAACTCCGCACTATTCGGCTGATACATCCTGGTCTTGCCTCGCTGACCGCTGGGCAGGCTAATGTGGGCCATGCGATGGGTGGCGGGCATCTCGTCGCCTCCATCCGTTCGCTGCTTGCGCCCCCGGTCGCCAAATCCGAAGAAGCGACCCAAGCTCACACTGGGCAGGGGATAGCCGAAGAAGGTGAAGGGAGATCCGGCGCCGGGCTGCGGTTTCCGATCGAAGTACTTGGTGTGCAGAATCGTATTGTTCAGGTCCAAGTTGCTGTTCAGCGTGGGACTCGGCCTGGGTCGCTGCGAGGTGCTGATCACGGAGTTCGTGGTGTCTGGTGCCTCGGTGGCGTCCACATACTGATCGTAGAAGTACTCGCTTTCCCCTACTAAAGGTCGATCCCCTGGCAGTCTCGTTCCCTCAACCGCCTCGCACTCGTCGTTGAAATCCTCGGGCAAGTCCCGCTGGAAGACATCACCATGCTCGTTGAGGAGTGGCAACTGATTGCCATCGTTGGTCCTTTCGTTTCCGTAGATATCCGAACCCACACACAGGCTCCTTTCCATGCGCGCTGCTCTTAGGAGACGTCCATCCTGGCACTTGGGTCCCGGATACGGGAAGTTTGTCTCCTGCAGCCAAACGGAGAGCCACTGCATCTCGCAGTTGCAATCAATGGGATTGCCTGGATTAATTTATAATTTCACAAGGTATACTTTATGTTTTTTTAAGTTAGTAGGGAGATCTTACCATCCACATCCAAAATGGCTATATTTCCTCTGAGGTTTCTGAAGGTCCTCTCTTTGATACTCCTCAGTTGGTTGTTTCGCATGGAAAGGACTCTTAAACGTGGCATTGTCTCGAAGGGGGAACCCTATACATTAATAAACATATAAGAAAAGTTTATATTTCATTTATTAATCTTCGTAGGATTGGATAAGACCCTGGCAATTTTCGTCGCCAGCAGAAAAATGGCTGCCTATTGCAAGTCAAATGTATGACCGTTTGGCGTCTTAGAGATTATATACTAGACTTTGGTTTGAAATATATGAGAGAGGAGTGTCATAGAACCATAATTTGTATATAAAATTGAATTTATATTTTTACCCAAAGAGATTTCTGAATTAATTAATAGGTTATTCCTATTTCAAATCCTTTCTACAAATCATATAGTTTTTAAAAATCCAATCTCACCTGAATCCGACATATCTGATTGTTATCCATCTTAAGCTCCACCAGCCAGTTGAGCGCCTTCAGCGGCATCGTGGACACCAACTTGACGCCATTGGTGGACAGATCCAAGACCTCCAGATTGCGCATGCTGCGAAGACCTATGTTCTCCATGTTCCTAAAGTGGTTATTGGACAGATTGAGGAACACCAACGAGTTGGCATTGTGGAAGCTCTCCGGCGAGATGTAGCGCAGTTTGTTGTACTGAAAGTGGGAGGCCAGAAGACTTGGTAGCTCCTCAAAGACGTGATCCTTGAGCTCCACCAACTTGTTGTCGGCCAGCACGAATTCCTGCAGCTCGTCGAGTCCCTTGAGGGCACCCGGCTCCACGTTTCTGATCTCATTGCTGCTGAGATCGAGATACTGAAGCTTTGGCAGATTCCGGAAGGTGCCCTGCTGCAGTTCCACGATGAGATTATTGGACAACCGGATCTCCACGACATTGCGCCACCCGCCAATGACATCGGATTGGATGCGTGAGATCTGATTGTAGCTGAGATCGATGTCGCGCAGGCTGTTCAGGTTCCCCAGTCCCACGGATATGTCCAGCAGGGCGTTGCCCGACAGATCCAGATACTCCAGAGATCTCTGGGTATCGAAGGCGGTGGGTGAGATGCTGCGAATTAGGTTCCTGGACAGATCCAACTGCTCCAGCCGGCTGTTGTTGGAGAAGAAGTTATCCGTGATGGCCTCCAGTTTGTTGGACTGAAGATTCAGATTCCTCAGCTCCGCTAGCGGAAGCAGAGCCCGCTCATCCGCCTCGCCCAGTTGGTTCTCCTGCAAGTGGAGCAACTCCAGGCGTTGGATTCCCATGAAGGAGGTGTCCTCCAGCTGGCGTAGCTCATTTTGAGCCAGACTCAAGACCCTCAACTCGGATGCTCCTTGGAAGCCGTGCCTGGGCAGCTGTTCGATGCGATTCTGGCTGAGATCTAGCATCCGCAGATTGGGCAGCTGGAGATCCTTGCTGGCGGCTGCTGGGAGTGCGGAGATGTGGTTACCCTTCAGAGAGATGCGCTCCACAATTCTGGGGAGGCCTCCGATGACCGCTTTCAGCTGATTATAGCTGGCATCTACCTCGAAGAGTCGCTCCAGGTGCAGCAGCGTGGAGGAGTGGACTTTGGTCAGCTCATTGGAGGATATGTTGAGGGTTTCCAGGAGGGGATTGTGCCTGAAACTATTGGGCGCCAGCTCCCTCAGGCCATTCTCGCTGAGATCTAGCCTCCTCAGCGAGGGAAGACCCGCCAGTAGCTGGGAGTCTACGCGCACAAACTGATTCTGTGCCAGATCGAGTCCTTTCAGTCCAGGGAGATTCCAGAAGGGCAGTGGCAAGTCCGAGGACAGACTGTTATTCCTCATCCGGAGTTCCCTCAGGGCCGGCATGGCCATCAGGGCGTCCCGCTCGATGAGCCTCAGCTGGTTGTGATTGAGGTGGAGCTGCTCCAGAGTGCCATGACCCCTGAGAGCTCCGTAGGGAAGTTCGCTCAGCAGATTGCCGCTCATGTCCAGGTACCGGAGACTGGGCAGGGCGTCCAGCAGAGCCCGCAGGGCCTCAACATGGCCAATCTCGTTGTTGTAGATGTGCACCGCCTCCACGCCGCTGCCACTCGCCTGGAGCAGGGACTCCGGATGGATCCGCCGGATGAGATTGTTCTGCAGGTAGATCGTCTTCAGCTGGGGCGTGCGCAGGAAGGCTCCGTACTGCAGCTCCGTGATCCTGTTGTCGTTCAGATGCAGCTCCGAGAGATTGGGCAGATCCACGAACGAGCCGTCCTCGATCACACTGATAAGATTATGGTCCAGCCGCAGCTTCTTCAGGTGCTCCAGATCCTTGACAATGCGACCCACCATGCCCACGTCGCTGATCTGGTTGTGGGAGAGCTTCAGGCTCACCAGGTTGGGCAGCCGGGACAGGGCACGCAGGTGGATCCAGTTCAGGCCGTTGTGCGACAGATCCAGGTTCTTCAGCGAGATCAGGCCGTCGAACAGGCCCGCCTCCAAGCGGGTGAGCCCTGCGCCGCCGGTGATGTGGATGTGCTGCAGCTTGGGCAGGTGCCGGAACAAGTGCGACGGCAGCTCCTGGAGCGCTCCCGTCTGGACACTCAGGTAGGTGAGGCTCAGCAGCCCCGAGAAGTCGGGCAAGTGCTTCAGCTCATCGCTCTGGATGGTGATGGCCAGCATGTTGATCATCCCGTTCAGACTCTCCGCCGGAATGCTGCGCAGCTGCGGCTCCACCACAAAGATCTCGACCAGGCCGTTCTCCAGCTCGTTCAGCCACCCATTGGACACCCGCTCGATGCTGTTGTGCCGAAGCATCAGGCGCACGATCTGCAGGCTCCCGAAAAAGCGTCCCGGCAGCGCCGGCAACTGGTTGTTCTCCAGCACCAGCTCATCGATCCTGCCCTTGATGTTTCGCTCCACGGCCTTCAGGCCGTCCATAATCTGAGGGAGATTGCTATGGGAGCACCTGTCGGGGAGGGATACCATTTATGGTTTATTAATTGGATTTATTAGGAAAACTCACCATATCTGGATCTCCTTACCCCGCAGCGAACAGCGACAGGGCAGAATGGCCTGCGAGGGAGGACAGCTTTCGGCCCTTATCAGGCTCAGGCCAGCACAGAGGAGAAGAAAGATGGTCAGCAGCATCCTGGCAATGGGCTAGACCATAGATTTCGAGGGCGGAGCAACCTGGTTGAGGCCAACTGGGCACATAGCTAAGGAAAAGGTAGAGGCAATATATAAAATTTGAATAAAAGAAAATACTTAAAAAATTAATTAAATTCGAGCCCAAGAAAACGGAAATACTTAGCTTAACTTACCTAAACTGTAAATTATATAAGTTTGCCTCATTCAACATTTTCTTGCATTATCAAATTCACAAACAATAACCCTCAATGGCTAAAAATAGGCTGCAGCCGAGCAAAAGTCAAAACAAACGTCATTTGAACACTTGTTTGCCATTGGAAAACACTCCCTCCCATCATATATTAATCACAGAAATTCCGCAGGCGGTATCGATTATATTAAAAATAAATTATGTTTTATTATAGCTGAGAAAAGTTCCGCCAAACCGTAGACCCAGACCCCCACGATGGGCTTAACTCTCTCTCCTATCTAGCAGGTGCGTGCCATTCAAGATTGGGGGACATTCCTCCACTCAAAAAATAATGATTTAGATCCGAAAGGTCCTAAATAGATGTAATAAATTAAATTAACTCTTTGATTATCCTTAACTTTTCAGAGTATGAAAATACATTTGGATCATATTTTATTCTGTGACTTTAATTTGCTTACATAAAATATATTTTTTGTATGATGATTTAATTTATATAAAATAAATAGTTTTCTCAAAGATTCTTTACGTTTAATACTTAAAATAATTAATAATAATCTATTAAACTCTAGCTCTTCTGAATAACCACTTGAGAATTATAATACAAACTTAAGCTAGAAAGTATACGAACCTATTAACAAATAGTTAAATAGGGACTTTTAAAACCATTGTTTGAAAAAAAGCCAAAAATATACCAAATATTTCGATTTTTAATTAGTTATGTAAATAAAAAATAGATTTCTATATATTTAAATTGTAGAATAAAATACTCTACGAGTATCAGAAATAATATACAATATAATTATGATAAAAGTTTGAAACATTTGCTCACTTAAAATAAAGTTAAAATTGTATTTATCGAATTTTAATTAATTCAACGTCTTAAGAGGCATTAACATAATATTTCATTGCATACTTTTCAACGCCTTTTCAATTGATTTCAAGTCCCTAAGGAGTTATATTCTTTATTCGACCTTCCAATAACTAAGCAGCCTAAACCATATTTTTAGAGTGTGCCCGACAAGAGTATCTCCATAAATCAGCGGTTCTGCGAATCGGCGGCTATTCTACCACCAGATAAGACCTGCTGGACTATATAAAGAAGGCCCCACGGCCAGTTTGGCCAGCAAACAAAGATACTCCAACCATGGGTCCTATTGCTTACGCCCTACTGTTCAGTTTGGTGGCGGGTCTGGCCGTCGCCGAAAAGTCGGACTACTGCCTGAGTGAGATCGTGAAGTCGGACGAGCGGATCCGCTCGCACGGCTACCCGGCCGAGGCCCACGAGGTGATCACCGAGGACGGCTATGTGCTGACCCTGTTCCGCATTCCGTACTCGCCCAAGCTGAAGAACCAGAACGAGAAGCGCCAGCCGGTCCTCCTGCAGCACGGCCTGTTCAGCAACTCGGACTGCTTCCTGTGCTCGGGTCCGGACAACTCGCTGGCCTACCTCCTCGCGGATGCCGGCTACGATGTGTGGCTGGGCAATGCCCGCGGCAACATCTACTCGCGGGAAAACATCCTAATCTCGATTAACAACTACAAGTTCTGGCACTTTGACTGGCACGAGATCGGAGCCATCGATATCCCTGCCATGATCGACTTCATCCTCGAAGTGACCGGATTCGAGAGTCTGCACTATGCCGGACACTCGCAGGGCACCACTGTCTACTTTGTGATGCTCACGGTGCGACCTGAGTACAATGCAAAGATCAAGTCCGGACATATGCTGGCTCCGTGCGCCTACTTCGAGCACGGCCAGTCCTTTGTCTTCAACGCTCTGGGTCCGCTGGTGGGCACGCCCGGCGGCATCTGGAACCAGCTGATGCAGGACACCGAGCTGATTCCGCACAACAACCTGGTCAACCGGCTGGTGGACAACGGCTGCCACGGCATATCCGACACGATCTGCAAAAACGCCTTCATCATGTTTGCCAACGGAGGTTACGAGAATGCCAATGCGGTGAGTGGAAACGAGAGTTCAAGCTCTAGAGGAATCCTACTTTAAACAAAAACCCTTCTCCCTTCTTCCAGAGCTCCATGAGCGTCCTGATCGAGACCCATCCGGCTGGCTCCTCCAGCAACCAGGGCATCCACTACCTGCAGCTGTGGCAATCGCACGAGTTCCGCCAGTACGATTGGGGCACCAAGAAGAACAACGAGCTGTACGGCCAGGATCTGCCTCCGGACTACGACCTCAGCCTGATCACCGCGCCCACTCACTCGTACTCCAGCACCAACGATGCCCTCTGCGGACCCGAGGACGTCAACACCCTGGTCTCGGAGTTCACCCACCTGGTGGAGGACTACCGTGTGCCCGTGCAGAGCTTCAACCATTTGGACTTTATCATTGCCAGGAACATGAAGGAGCTGGTCAACGATCCGGTCATTAAGCGTATCAACTCCTACGAGGGTCGCTAAGGAATGTAATCCCAATAAAGATACACGAACTGCAGTTAATTCAAAAGTTATTTTTGGTTAGCAATGAATCAAAAAGGAAATAAAACAATAAATAATAACTAAAAAAAGAAAAAAGAAAACAAAAGAGCTATGAGCTGTTCTAGAGTCATGAGTGAATGGCTCCGATTTAACAGTAACAAGTGGAATATAAATAACCGAAAGCCATATAAATCAGTGGAATATTTTCGGAAGGAAAACCCCAAAAATAAAAGAAACCTGATTTGCAATACTTTCGATGATTATCTAGATTCTAGTAAGACTGGTAAGTTTATGGAAGGGATTTCTTTTATTTATTTATTTGAATTTATTGGTGCGCTTCGCCTGATTAGATAATCACAGCAAACATAAGGTAATGGTCAGTTACCAATCACTCCTTCAGCTGTCTGGCTCTTGTCTTGAATTTATTGACTACCGAGTGTCCAGTAGAAAGGCAGAAATAATGATTAACATGAATCCAAATTTTCAAGACGATTAAAGGGGATTTTCTTTGTCTTAATCAAGAGTCTTGGATTTAAGAGAATTTGGTTTGAATTGGCTAAGATTAGATTTGGCTATGCCAGGTGTTTAGGCAGATTATTGGTGTTTCTAAGTAGATTATGAGTCTATATTTGAGTATATTCTATTTATTTGTTATTATACTGATAAAATTAATAGGCTTTGTCATATCCCCTAACCAATTTCAACTATTTCCAAAATAGTTTCATCTTTCAGCTGCACTTCTAACGCCTCATAAACCCTTATATTGCCGATGATGGGTCGCAGTCGTACGACAGGAAGTGGTACGTACGCTGTCTTGTGCAACAGCCCCGAGACTCGCGTCTCGTCTCGTCTTCATAACGTATAGACATTATACCTTTCCGTGGCATGGCTATAACTATAACCATCCCACCCTCTATCCATGCAACTGCGCAACTCAACTCCAAAAAGAAACTCTTTGCGCCGAGAAGCGTAACATGGCTTTTCAACGAAAATTTTGTAATCATTTAACAAAAAGCTGAAAAAAAAATAGAGAAACAGAAAAACAGCAGCAGCAGAAGCAGCTGCAAATCTTTGGAATAGAGTGAAAACGCTAAAACCGCCGCTTCGAGGGTTCGGTTTATGGAGCTTTTTGTGTTATCTTCTCTGCCGCGCTTCTACGCATGCGCAGCGGAGTTTACATCAAACGAACCTTGAAATTATTGTCGTTTTCATCATTGTTCGGCTCCGCGAGTATCTGCATCTGTAGCTGAAGCTACAGCTCTGCATGTAGCTGTATCTGTATCTGTATCTGGCAGTGCCTGTGTAGCTGTGTGTAATTTCTTGGATTTTGCACGGCTCGAAGTCACACTAAGTGAAGACCCCATCCACAAGACCCTCCTCCTTTTCCCCTACATATGTAAGTACTATCTCCCGCGACAATTTCACCTGCTCTGATTTCTTTTCTCCTTATAATTAAGTAACTGTTTAGTTCTACATCGAACGGTTCTTTCAGAAATGTAGATTTCAATTTCAGATGTAGGTGAGTTGAGCTACTTTAATAGATCGAGGATGGCAACGAAGAAAACCAAGCTGTAACATTAGGAAATCGTTGAAATTAGACTGAATGAAGGGATAACCAGAAAAATCAGGAAGTATAACGACTTATAAGATCACTAAAATGTATCCTGAACAAAAATTTATTTAGTTTCTGTATTTGTCAATAGTTTTTCATAATATTTTCAGTATAATTTTATCTCTTAAACTTTTAAAAACACTTAAACTTACTCAATTACGCATTAATCCAATAAATACTATCTGTGACTCCTGCTAAAAAAATCCAAGTAAGTGTCAATCCGTTGTTCCAACTTTAATTAAATTAAAACTCCAACTTTCATTAATTTATACCAACACTCTTGTTTAAGTATTCAGTTAAGCCTTTAAGCGGTATTTATAATTAGTTCACTTCACTTTCAGATTCACTCTTGCTTTTCGATTTGATTATTTATTTATTTAATCCCAGTAAACGACTTGGATTCGATGGGTTTTCCGACTCTTCTTGTTGGACGAACCGCCTCGCTTGGAATGCACGCTGGAACTGTTGCTCGAAAAATGTTACAGCCCAGCGGATTACTCAAGATCTCTACCAGAAATGTCGGCTCGAGCAGAGGGCTTCCTGCCAGTTGGAGTCGAAGACGGAGTCGGAGTTGGGTTCCATGGCGGGCGCCACACTTGGCTGATTCTCTCGCTGGGGAGTGGACTCCGTTGTGGAACGCGGGTGAGGCGATCTGTGACCACGGATCAGAGGTCGGTCCCTCTCCCCCACGAGATGGGCCCGGTCGGGTCGTTTATAAGTTTATTATTGGCACTGTAAGGCGGCGTCGGGCATAATGAAATTGCAAGTGAAATTATGAGAATTATGACAGGAAATAACTGTGGTAGCGAAGGCCAAGAGCAATTTTCGGGTTTTCATTTAATTGCCACATTAACAGCTGAGGTGGAATCGGTTTAAGTTGAGGTTTCCAAACTAATTAATTGGGAAAGCTTAAGGGTAAACGAAGATTTGCAACATATACTCAATAATAATGGATTTCATTTGAGGTTTTTAAATTTTTCAAGAGCACAGAAAACTGTCCTAAAAGTAAAAGTCAGTTCTATAAATTTAGCAGTGAATCTTCGGGAAATTAAACTTTTGATTTCTGCATAATTTTTCGATTTTTATCCTTAAATTATTAATCTTTCTATCTTTCCATATTCTTTTTAACGAGGATTTTCCGTTAATTATCCGTCCATGCAGGACTTAATTCCCCCGGAAATTTACGATACAATTTCTCCAAAAATTTCGGACGAAATCATCCAGAAAATTCGTAAAGGAATAGCCCCGGAAATTTAGGGCTGAATTGTAACAGAAATTAATGGCCGAATCTTCATGTATTTATTTACATTATTATAAAAGTTATAAAAGTTTAAATTACTCTTATCTTGATCTTAGTATTTCTTATCCAAATCCTAAACTAAGCTCAAGTTTATTTACGTAAAAAACGTTTTCTTATTAAAAATGTAAGCAAGGTAAGTTTTTAGGATGAAAAAAAAACAAATAAATTCCCACTATCTGTATAAAAAATGGTTACTTTTCCTTGAGGAAGTCATCGCATCTTTATTGTCTTCGCTTAGTTTCCCTCAAATTAAATTAAAGTCCTCATTAAGCGCTCAAATTGCTACGATGTGACATAAGCCCTCGTCGGTTGGCTTCTCTTTATTCCACTTTCGCTTCCCTAAAGTGAAAAGTGAAATTCTCATCTGTTTTTAGCTTTTCTACTGGCAAAGCAAGCAAATAAATAATAATATTTTTAGTTCTATGTGCACAATATTTACTAGACTCGCGCGCCTTATGCAAATCCATCGACGTCATGCACTTGGGAGAATGAGAATCCAAGGGGTTGTCAAGGCCGTCGGAAGCCGCTCTAGATGATAAGATCAAAGTCGGAAAATCTACTATAGTGCTAATTCATTGCACTATCTGAACTATCTGGACACTACACGTGTCCGATTTGAATTCGGATTAAGTTAGCTTAACCCGCCAATTGGAATCCATTTCAAGACTGACCCCCGAGGGACTGGCGTTCATTGTCAACGAAATTGAATTTCACACTCAAGGTTAATATGATTTGCGGAGCATAGAGGGATAAATTATCATTAATCACGGGATGGTATGATTCTATATGAATTTCACAGATTTTTCGGGATAAGTGTTAGTTAGTTGCTCGGCAGCATAAATCTCCAAAGCACGTGATGTTTTGGTCCATAAAATGCTTTAAGAAATAAATGGGTACTTACAGATAAAAGTCTAATAATTATTATAAACTTAGTACATTGTAAAATATTAATTAAATGATCTAGAAACTAAAATTCTTAAAAAGTTCAAGACAAAAGTTCTTCCCGAATTATATTTATATATTTCGTTCTTTAGTATATGTATTAAAATATATTTAACATATTTAGAAAATATAATTTAAAATATACAAAGTAACAAGATATTTATTTCTTCCAAAAATGTAACTAGTTTAATAATTAAAGCGGTCAAAACCGAGTCTAAAATATATAGGAAGAAAGTAATATGTAGAGATTTACCAATTTAAAGCCAATTTCACAACTCTTATAATTAATAGTATTTATTTTAAAAGAAAACATTGATAAAAACCAGGAAATTCTCAAGAAGTAACGATTTCCCGAACCTGCCCAGACACACCCCCTAAAATGGGGGCCTGTCCCGTGAACCCCACTAAAAATCACCCTGTTTAGCGCACAATCGCACTTGCATAACCACATAACCCACTGTCTACGCAATATATATATTATATAGTACTTGTATGTATGAGGAATTCGAACCGACTTAGACTTGTGCCCCGCCGCCGAAAAGGAAACCCATCCATCCATCCAATTCCATCTCCGGGCTGTTGTTGTTGTCCACTGCCAGGCCTCCTCCGCATCGCGCCAGCTTTCGTTTTTATTGAATCACTCAACTTGGGGCCCCAAACAAAACCAGTGCTCGCCATGGCGACAGTTGCCCCAGCAGCTCATGGAGCTCATAATGAATTTGAATGGCTGCCAACAAACTAATACTAATACTCACTAAACCAAAGGCGAGCGACTAGCCAGCCGACGGGATCCGAGTTCGCGCTCACGCGATGTCATATATGCGAAAACATATAGCGCGGAAATTAGTTGTAGTGGCAGTAATTCTGAGGGCCTCGTGAGAAATATTTCGCAAATTTCGAAATCAGTTGAAAATCGTCGCTCGCTGAGATCAGAGATCCGGGAAAATGTTTCGCAAGTGCCTTGCCAGCTTGGCCCTAGGCCCCGCCGCCTCGACTTCGCTCTCGCTTTCCGTCGCGGTCCCCAGGATCACAAGGATTACTCCAGTAGCAGCCGCTGGCCAGTTGGTCCAGCGACGTAACGTCCACCAGGTGCCCATCCAGAGGAGACCACCTAAAATTCTCATCACAGGTCAGTAGTCGCCGGCGCCACGTGTCTTCGTCTATATTTATATTGCATATATCCACGGCGTCTGCCAAAGCGACGATGAGTTCCAAGGCTGACTAGACAGACGACCAACAGCTGGCCAAAAAGAGATCAATAAATAAAAAGATGATTGACTTTTCTTTTCTATTCTAAGTTTCTTTTTTAATAGAGTAAATATATTAGAGAACTCTATTTATATGCATTCTTCAAGAAACAAGGTGCTAAAATGTTTGCCAAATAATATTTTGTGGTAAAGCACTGGTTATTGCCTAAAAACATATTAAATGTAAATTTGTGTGAGTAATAGAATGAACAAAGTGGAAGATTATGATAACCAATTTATAAAATTTATAAATATTTCATTAAAAAATCGTTGACTAAAAAAAAATATATTTAACTCTTGAAAAGGCTAGACTTTACAATAAAAATACTATTTGAACTCACTGGTGCCTTGTTAGCATTCTGTGCATACTGTGCGTGTGCCGGCAGCGGCTGGGCAGAGAAATTAGCTTTCTCGCGAGTTAAGGCTTTTTTCTAACGTTTTAAATTCAAGGTTTACCTCTACAACATCTTGCAAGCATAAATTTGTGTTTCTCAACATGTTCCTTGCAACATTTTTCTAGCAACATTATTCCAGAAACATTTTAATGTACTTTCTGTCAAGATAGATTTAAGTTATCATACCTGGAGAATTAGAACAATTAGTTTCCATTAACTTTTATTTTTTCTTCTTTTGGGATATAAATTTAGAATTTTTTGTAAATTTTATAACGTTGAAATCCACACTATTTAGAATTGAATAAACTCGTGTACTATCTTTTAAACTAAGGAATTGTTTTCTATATGGGACTACGATATTTGTAAAAATATTTCTCAACATAAGAAAATGGTTTGCTCAATTTTTGTAGGTGGTCTTGGCCAACTGGGCATCGAATGCGCCAAGCTGCTGCGCTCGCAGTACGGCAGCGAGAGTGTGATCCTCTCGGACATCATAAAGCCCAGTCAGGAGATACTGGAGAATGGGCCGTACATCTTTGCTGATATCCTGGACTTCAAGGGGCTGCAGAAGATCGTTGTGGACCATCGTGTCGACTGGCTGATCCACTTTTCGGCCCTGCTCAGCGCCGTTGGCGAGCAGAATGTTCCTTTGGCAGTGAGGTGCGATTTTAAATAGAAAATTTAAGGTTGCCATTCCCCAAATCGTTTACATTAGTAAAGAATTTATAAATAACAATATTTTTTTTTTATTTTAATTTATTTATATAAATTTATATTATTATATTTCCCCATACAGAGTCAACATCGAGGGTGTGCACAATGTCATCGAGCTGGCAAAGCAGTACAAGCTCCGCATCTTCGTGCCCAGCACCATTGGTGCCTTCGGCCCCGACAGTCCCCGGAACCCCACGCCGAATGTTACGGTAGGTCACCTCCTGTCCTACTCCAGTTCCTGTTCCTGCTCCGGAAACAATGTTTGTTCGATACTAAAGTGTGTCATCTTGTATTACACAGATCCAGCGACCGCGCACTATTTATGGCGTTTCCAAGGTGCATGCCGAGTTGATTGGCGAATACTATTACCACAAATTTGGCCTGGACTTTAGATGCCTGCGCTTCCCCGGAGTTATATCCAGCGATCCGCCAGGCGGAGGTACCACAGGTACGACGAATGGACTTTCTACAGAAGCTTATGCATGACAATCTGGTGGAAAATATCTTCTACGATACCTTTTCCCATTGAAACTGAAACGGTGTCTTCGTCGAGGGCGCATTTCAAGCCTTATTTAATCCAATTTTATAACATAAATATGCTTAAATTTCATTGCAAATTTATGGTAATCAAAGAATAAGACAAAGTGGGCATAATTCAAATATCAGATTGAATTAACACACTGACTTGATCTGGGGACCCATATTAGATTGCAAAACAATGACAGTTTTCTGTGAAAAATTAACGAATTAAATCAGAAAGGATTTCATTTAATTCTTTAATTATTTATGTAAAGCCCTAAATCATGTCCTTTACAGACTACGCCGTTGCCATTTTCCATGAGGCTCTGCGAAATGGAAAATACACCTGCTACCTGCGTCCCGACACCCGACTGCCAATGATGTACATCGATGATTGCTTGCGGTGAGTTTTTGCCGACAATAACAAGACTTTAACAAAAAATAAACTTACTATTAGAACTTAAAGATATGCATAACTTCACCCTGTATTTTATGGATATACGGATTGTCGCAAGTTTCATATATCATATATATTTCTCGTATTCCAGGGCCCTTCTGGAGTTCATGAAGGCGCCGAACGAGCTGCTGAAGCGTCGTGTCTACAACGTCACCGCCATGTCCTTCACTCCGGAGGAGTTGGCAAACCGGCTAAGCAAGCATGTGCCCCATCTGCACGTGACCTACAAGCCGGACAGCCGCCAGGATATCGCAGACTCGTGGCCGGAGGTTTTCGACGATTCGGAAGCCCGACGAGACTGGCACTGGCAGCACAAGTACGACCTGGGCAATCTGGTGGACTTCATGGTGAAGGACGTCCAGGAGAACTACATCAACCCGGAGAACCAGCAGCAGCAAACACTGCAGATCTGACGGGGATCGGGACAGGATCGCACAGTTACAGCCGCATCTAGTATTCTTAAGTACTAACTTTCAATTGCATTTAACGCTGCATTTATCTAGTGGATACCACCAACATAGAAACACTGTACTCTTTAACTTTGAAAATATAGTAAGGCTTACATACCTTTGAAACTTATATCATCTTTCGTTTAGGGGAAATAATATTTCAATGTCCATGAAATAACGCTGTCCAGTGCCCCCACCATCGAATAATTAGCCCTCCAATCATTGCCTACTTATGAGGGCTATCACTTTAATATGAAAATAATACTGATATTTCCAGACCTGCAAATAAGTTGTGCTTTACGCAGGATATATGTAGATCTGACTTATATATTTAATATATACAATTAATATAAGGTTAAAACTAAAAATTAATCCTGAATAGCCCACAAAACTGACTCGATCGTATCTTCTGCTGAGGAAATAGATTAAATTTAAAGTCGTAATCAAGCTCCACTTTTAAGAAAACTTTAGAAAAATTATCTTCAGGTTAATGCTACAAATCCTTTCAATTTTTTTATAAAATCGATATTTTGATATATTCGATATTTTAAATCAATTAACATCGATGTTTTATTTGAACTTTTGAAATAGATTTAAAAAGAAATAGGATTTTAAAACGTACAAAGTACATAGGTTTTTTCCTTTTCTAGTAATCGCAAGTAATAATGACAATTTTTAATAATTATTTTTTCTGTTTTAGAAATAAACTGTCAATGGATAGGGTCAGGTAAAAGCACAGGTATATGAATCTAAGGTAGGTGACTTCTGTACTTTCAACAGAAGCTCATGCATGTCAATCTGCTGGAAGGTATCTGCTCTGAAACGGTGTCGTGGAAAGTGCATTTCAAGCCCCATTTCATCCAATTTCGTATCATAAATGCCTCAATTCCATCGTCAATTTATGATAATCAGCAATCAAGATAATGGACATACTTTAGGTAACAGATCATAGGTATTATATGCTGCTTTAATGTGGCAGTAGGGCTGCCGTATACCGACTGAACCGTCTTAACTTGCTTAGCAATGAATTTTCCTCCAATGAAGACCTAAAATAGGTTAATTATAGATTTAAATTAACTAAATAATAGCTTATAAATTGCATGATTAAGCCTATTTTTATTTTTAAAGAAAAACTCATTTCCTTAGAGATTTTGGTAGCTTACGATTTTTATTAGAAATCAAAATACTAGAACAAAGCACCTTCAGGTTGCGATATATGCGCGAGCTTACTTTGCTACTTAGGTTAGGCTATTACAATGATCGATTGTACTTGGATTGGAGGCTACTACAGGTAACCCTTTGGGCTATTTGCTTAGATATCAGATATCAGACTCCTCTGGGCCACAGCCACTCAGCTTGCTAAAGTGATGCAGGCAACCGCCATGCGTGGCTATATACAAGTCCGCCACAGCTTCACTGCAGCTGCTGCTTTCGGTAATTAATAGAATTTTCTCTAAAGGATAATTTCTTCGCTTTTTCTTCGCCGGTGTCGGTGGCTCTCGTTGCTCTGAGGATTCTGTAGACGGGCGAGAGAGAGAGTGGACAGAGGTTTGACTATCAGTTGATGGAGTTTTCGTTTTAATTTTAATTTTTTAGGTCTTGCACTTTTTTTCTAGATCTTTCACAAAGTGTTTTCGCATTATTTCTCTTTGTTAAACTTTAGATATTCATTTGTATACACATTTCCTTTGTTATTCATAGAAAATAAAGCAAAATTAAAACTAAAATTGCAATTAAAAATCTTAAACGAATTTAAGCATCAAACAAATTAAGAATAAAAAAATAATAATAAACGAATGGTAGTTATTGTACATATTACAGAAATTAATTATTTCTGGCATAAAATTTGAACTTATGGTGATACGGACTTAAACTTATGCTAATCTGCTCTCATATAACTTTATATCTGTATATCCAACACTTTGTGAAGGCTCTTAGCAATCGAATTAGGCTGTTTTAACATTTCACTTAAGTATATATTGCTTTCGTACTAATTGATTGTAATGATTGCTTTGTAACGATTCATATGCTGTGGTTAAGTTAGGTATTTCTCACTGCTTTAGGTAATTAAGTACATGTGGCATATCATATCTAACGAGATCAATACAGATTTCCTTTGAGTTCGCTTTTGCTTTGTACAATATAGGATGATTGCGGGGATCAACAACTCATTCAGAATACATATTGATTGATTCGTTATTTTTACAATTTCTTTTCATTTCCTTTGTTTGTTTTTGGCTTGTGTTAGGTATCTGTGTACTGCGAATTATTTAAATCCGATTTGCTTATGAGTAATACGCGAAATTTATGGATATATGTATATATAGAGAGACGCGTCCTCGCTCGGTGAACGGTTGCATGTGTGTGTGTGCTTCTTGTGCGTTCTTCACTCTGAGTTATATACATTAATGTATATATCTTATTTTCCCTAAATCATGTGCGACATCATGCAACGACTCACATCACGGTTAGCGCGATGCAAATGACCTTGATAATGCTGGTAAATGCGTTGATGCTGCTGCGACTGAGGCTGCGACTGTGGCTGCTGCTGCTGCTGATGTTGGTATTGGTGTGGAAGAGTGGGCTCTGACTCCATCATCATGCCGCCGCCGTTGGCCTGCATCTCGTAATCCATCAAACAGGCCTGTGTGCCAATTATTTGTGTGGCAGGCAGTGAAAAGAAATCTGAGGAAAATAGATTTACGATTAATAAGTGCAAAATTCAAGCAAATTAAATTAAATTACAAAGAACTATGGCAGCTATTATTTGCTAATTTGAATTAAAACAATTTTTACAACTAAACAAAGTCATATTAAAGCTTATTTTTCTCAGTGGTTGATCGTAGCAAGCGCAACAACTCACGTTGACGCTGCCTGCTATCGATATTTGCCCCAATTACCGATCGTTTATTTATAACCAATTCGGAGCAGAGCAGCGAGTTGCCGCTGTTGTCATTTCTTATCTCCGAGTAGTTTTTTTTCTTACTTTTTTATTGTATGTTTGCGTTTGTGTTGTTGATAAGGTTAGTGTTAGCTTGGGGGGGAAAACTGCTAAGGTAACGAATTGCCTAATACATGTGGAAACTGTAAGCACATGTGAGGATTATTTATAAATATAATCAAAATCAATCAATATAAATAGCATCTAAGACTAAATAATATTAAATCATTATATTAATATTATAGAGATAATTTATGCACTTAAACTTGAAAAGATATGGGGTTTTAAATCTAAAAAAAAATGTTGGAGGAAACCCCAAACTCTAATCATACAAAGCCAACTGTTGTTACTTTATATTTCTCATAAATAATGTACTGCCATAAGAAAAGGTCTAGATATTGATTCAAACTTGCAAGATATACACCTTCTCCCCTTTGTATTTCCGCTGCTCAAACATTTTTAAAAGGCAAAGGGAACTGCAGCTGTCTCCATCTCGAAAGTATATAATCCCCAACAACAACAGCAAAGTCGTGTGTTTGGCCAAGCAAACACGACGCTATGGGGCCGGTTTGCCTAAGCTGAGCTGTCAAGAGCTTATCGTTCCGAGAGAGCGGTGGATTCCATATGTCAGCGATAGCAGAAATCGCACCGAATTAATAATGGCAACTGATAACACAGGTCACAACACACCATTCGAGAGAAAACGAATTTTGGGGGGCGCAAGGTCAACAGACAATTTTGTAAATTCACAACTTTTACGACACTTTTCACGCAACGCCAATTAAATGTGCGCAAAGCTTACGACCCCAAGGTCAAATGATTACAAGCCCAAGAGTTACGGCTTAAAGTTACTTACATACTTCATATTTATTTATTTAGGTAAAGTTATTAATTAATGGGAAGATTTCCCAAGACAACCTTAGTTAAAAGACTTATTTGCATATATGTATGTAAAACGACAACTGTTGCTAAGGTAAAATATTTGATTTACCATTTTTAGAGTATTCAGTTGAGGTCATAATACTAGCAATTTATATCTTTAATACATTAGGAAAATGCACTCTTTGTTTTCCCTATCTATTACTTAGAAAAGTAAATATTTTAATCCTGTTTAGATAGTACTTACCATTGCAATACTGCGCAGCCAGATCCTCGTCATCGTAGCGACACCGCTTGGTGTACACCGGATGGTCCACATCGCCTCCACAGCCGCCGCCATGCGGATCCAGATCGCTAGGATTCAGGCGCTTCTTGCAGCGCAGCACTTCCAGTGGCAGGACTTCCGGCGTCGGCTGCCCATCTATGGTGCTGTTGTGGTCACTGCTGTTGTTATTGTTGGGATCGCTAATGAAGCCAACGGCACGCGGATTGAAGGGATCCAGGTGGGGGCGAAGGCTGCCGGTTTCGAAACCGGCGGCAGCGGCCGACGACGGATCGCCGCCATGTGCCCAGCACTCGAAATTCGTCAAAACCATCGCTCTGCGCTGCAGTGGAAATTCCCCAACGAAGAATACAACAATATGTATTGAAAAAAAACGCGCGTCTCAACTGTACGAAAGCGTGCGGCTAACTGCAGGCGCTGAGCTCAGTTAATTACCGCCGAATATACGCAGCAATTGGCAATGGCTGAAATATATTTAATTAACACACGCAAGCGGTGCGGCGAGCAATCGGCCAAATGCGACTGCGATGACGGCAACTGTTAAAAATAAACCAATAAGCAAGTTTTTACATTTTGCCGCGTGCGCCTTTTGATTCGCGTCTTCGTCGTTTGCTTTGTTTTCCCTTTCGCTGCAGTGTGACCACAGCGGCAGTGCCGCAATATGCCATTGAGGTTGCGGAAAATATACCAAAATATACTCATTTTGGGGTCGATTTAACAGCAGCGGTCAAAACAGTAGCACTTATTTGTGGTACAAGCGCACTTTAAAAAACTTTATTCAATTTATTGATGTGTAATTTACAAATCCAAAGGAAATATTTATGAATAATGAACCAAGTCCATCGGAATGTTTTCTAAATATTTTTTAAGAAACTAATACATTAATAGAGGAATAGATTTAATTAAAAATTTGTCAGCGATTTTACAATTTACCTCAATGACAAATGTTAACCTGTCATTGAAAATTGGCCCGAAATTATACATCAATTCGAAAATTGGGTAATAAAAAGTAGTCTTGAATTTTAAAACTATAAGTTCTTATTAATATATTCGTCATGACATTGTTTTCTTATTTTACGTTTTTAAGTTTATATTTAGAACAATAAAAAGTTTTGAGTTACAACGACATTTAATAAGACTTAAAAAATCCTCAATTACTATATTTAAAACAAGAAAATAAATAGAAAATAAAAAAAATACGGAATACTTTGCGTGATGTTAATCGAATATTGGTATTCACAGTATATTCTGGTATATTCATATTGGCAAACGGTTCTACTAATTTATCATGTGATTTTGTGATTTGTCAAATATTTCTGATAACCGAATGGCAGGCCAAAGCAAAACCAGAAATTAAAAGAAATCATTACTTATTTCAATTAAGCCGAGGTTCAAATTATCTGAAAAATGTCGAACAAGACGAAGAAGTCCACTGGAGGCAACGGGGGCCCGACGAAACAAACGCGTCAGCAGTCACAGGTAATTCCATTCACATCCCGAATCGCCCCATTTTGCCGGCTGGCCTAATCCCTTGTTTATTTTGGACACCAGGACTCGCAGGACTACAGCTCCTTCAAGACAGTGCTCTTCTACTGCATGCTCATCGTGTTCCTGCCCGTGCTGACGTTCTTTGTTCTCAAAGGCTTCGTTCTCGACCAATTCTTCAGTATTTCCGAAGTCAAAGTGAACATAGCAGCTGCCGTGGGTGCCGTCGTATCGCTGCACATCGCGCTGGGACTGTATATCTACCGGGCGTACTTCGGAGCTCCCGGATCCAAGGCCTCCAAGGCGGACTAATCCTCATCTACCGGACTGCTTGTTTTCCCATTTCCATTAATTATAAGTCGGAAAATCACTCTTGTACATACATACTACATATAAATGCAGTTGTTTACATGCCAGCGAGGGAGGAGAAAGTCGTCGCGCCTGTGTAACCATGTGTAATCGTTTTTCATTGCATAAGTTTCGATAACAGCGTGGAAAACGTGTGTTGTCTAGTGTTTTGTGTGCATAGTTTGTATTAAAAAAAAAGACAACAAATAGTTAAAATGCGTGTGCTGTTTAGGAATTACTCGCTGATGGAGGCGGTCAAGCGCTTACTGCCGAGGCCTCGAAAAAAGATCTACAATCTGGGCGCTTGCTTCGAGCTGGTGGATATTCCAAAGGTTAGAGGGGAGAAGTATCGAAATATTTATATTTTCTAGAAGAATTTATTACTTGTGCAGTGGAGTGCAAAGTGGGCAGTCTTTAGGATGCAGGATATTCAATTTGCAATAAAAAGGAACGATTATGAAATTTGGAAAATTGGGTATCAATTTGCAGTAAAAAAACCTTTAAATATCTTTACAAATAAGTTATTTTAGATGTGTACATTATCAGTTTTTAGTAAATTAGTAGATTAGACTTGCAATATTGTATTATATTATATTATGTTCTAAAATCTAAGAACAACTATTTCAGGGTTTTGAAAAGGCACAAATGACAATCATTTCATAAAATAAAAATTAAATTAAAGGCAAAAATAACATTTGTTTCGTCTCCTTAAAGAAATTTCTTTGCACGCCCGTGAACTTGTGTGTGGCGCTGCCACCTGTTTATGCTAGGCGTTGCCACCTGGCCACTACCGTACAGCTGTTACTGCTCGCAATTTGTGTTTTTTGTTTGTTCTTGCTGTTTGTGCCTCAATTATTCAAAGCGAAAGAATTCGGGTAGAATGATAAATTACTAGCCGCGCATAGAGATTTCCCAAAAGCCTATGCTGCCGCAGTCTTGTGCGGTACCTTGCCGCAGACGTACCTCCTTGGAATTCAGCGCACCTGGCGCTATATTGATTTGAACCACCTGTTGTTGGTTGGGGCGCAGCACTCCCACTCATAAGGCCACAAAATACGCACGCCACGTAGTCTTGGTCAGAATGCTGCAACGATTGCCAGCCAAAATGTGGACGCTCTGCCTTCAGGCGGCTTTGATGGCCACCCTGGCCCGCGGCTCCGTCTCCCTGCGCGATAATCTCGTCGGGCGATCTCAGGTGCTGCTGCCGGTTCTTACATTCTCCCAGCTGTCCACTAAATATGGATTTTTATTCTCTTTACCTGCAGATATCCTACAATCCCAGCGAGCTGTCCGATTCCAAGTTCCTAGAGTATTGCAACCTATCGGATAAACTACACTTGCGGGAGGCCCTCGGCAACATCCTGATACCCCGAATTGTGGGATCCGGAAACCACAGCATCGTGCGGCAGTACATAGTCCAGAGTCTGAGGGATCTCGATTGGGACGTGGAGGTGAACAGCTTCCATGACCACGCTCCGATCAAGGGAAAGCTGCACTTTCATAACATTATCGCTCGATTGAATCCGAATGCGGAACGGTTTCTGGTGCTCGCCTGTCACTATGACAGCAAGTATATGCCTGGAGTGGAGTTCCTGGGGGCCACCGACTCGGCGGTGCCCTGTGCCATGCTCCTCAACCTGGCCTACGTGCTCCAGCAAGAGCTGGAGTCCCTCAAGGAGAACAAACTCAGCCTGATGCTGTTGTTCTTCGATGGCGAGGAAGCCTTCCAGGAATGGGGACCCAAGGATTCCATCTATGGCGCCCGACACCTAGCCAAGCGGTGGCAGAACGAAGGAAAACTGGACAGCATCGATATGCTGGTGCTACTGGATCTCCTAGGAGCGCCCGATCCCGCTTTCTACAGCTTCTTCGAGAACACCGAGTCGTGGTACATGCGCATGCAGTCCGTGGAGACGCGTCTGGCCAAGCTCGGGCTTCTAGAGCGCTATGCCAACAGTGGGATTTCGCAACGGGATCCCACACGCTACTTCCAGTCCCAGGCCATGCGATCCTCCTTCATCGAGGACGACCACATACCTTTCCTGCGCCGGAACGTGCCCGTTCTCCACCTTATTCCGGTGCCCTTTCCCAGTGTCTGGCATACGGCCGACGATAACGAGAGCGTGATTGATTATGCGACAACGAACAACCTGGCGCTGATTATAAGACTCTTCACCCTGGAGTACCTCTTGGGCGGCAGCAAGTAGAGTCACAAAATCGCAGCTCCCTCAGTGAATCACAAAATGTTGTATCCAATTCACGGCCTTATCTAAACTGACCTGTCCGTTGTTGATATCGGAGATATCCGTTGTTAAATGTATATTTATGTACCCACCGGTTGGAGAGGCCCCTTCTGTGGAGCCCATTCCTGTTAAAATTACTTAAGCAGAGCTGCAATACTTACGCATAATCCAAATATTTTTATACTTGTGTATTTGATAGAAAATCAAAGAAAAAACAAAACTGCTTAGCTAATGACACGTCAAAGTTACATATATGTATTTTGTGTAATCTTTCGGTTGTAAATTTCTTAGACTTATGCGCAGTACAACATATACAAATAGTAAATATACCTTAAAAACAAATTATTTGTTAAATTAAATGCACTGGTGGCAAAATTAAGTTGTTGTTTTTTTTGTCACAAGAGTTGGAAATATTAAAAGGAATATAAATGAAATCCGAGTAGGAAATATTTTACATACTTATAAAGTAAAATTAATCGTTGTCCTTAGTAACAAAAATACAGTGTTAATACCCTGGTTGGACACCGATTTCAAGGATCGAAATCTGACAACAAAAAGACAGAAAGTGCAGGAAAACTTAATTAAAATCAAACTTCTTTCGAGGGCAGACGGTGTGTAGGTTTTTTTATTTTTAATCCTAATCGCTCCCACGATGCCTACCTTTGGTATTTGTACTCCTGAGCGCGCGCTTTTCCTCTAGAAAAATTTAAAAGGCTTTGCTTTTCCGTTATCAATGAAAACTTATGACAATAATTAGCTTAACCAGTGCTTTCTAAGCGTCGTCTCGTTCATATAAAAAAGGAGCTCAAACAGATAGATATGGCAAACATATAGATATTCGTAAGCTAAACTTAAGAACTAGCTAAAATCGTTAAGCCTTGATTCAATTTGTTTTGGATTATTCAAGTTGAATCACTCGCTTCTCGTCGTCGGTGGACTGTCATTGGGCAAGGAAGTGGATTCTTCCGCTTCCGCTTCTGCTTCTTCCTCTGCTAACGTCTGCGGCAATCCGGGCATGGACTTTGCCAGCTCCTTGGGTCCCTGGCCCTCAAGCAGCTGGGCTGCATTCAGTTCTTTGGGCTTCTCCACAATCACTGAACTCAGTTCGGCACAGGATTTGGATTTGCTCTTGGCCTGCGATGATGATGATGTGGATGTGGATGATTTGCCGCCATCGGGAGCATCGCAGATCTCGCGTAGATCGGCGCGAGAGTCGCGACAGCAAACCTTTTCAATACATTCCGCCGCCTGGCATTGCATCAGGCATTCCAGCGACGCAGAGGCATCTTTATTGGTGGACGGATAGAACTCCGGCTGGATGGTGACCGCTCCAATGCCCTGATCATGGAAATACGTTCGCACCTGATCGATGATCTTGAGGTAGAGCTTGGGATTCTGGAACTGGATGTGAATGGTGGCCACGTAACGATGGGCGGCCAACTGCCAGATGTGCAGATCATGATAGCTGATAATCTCCGGGAATTTGCTCTCCAGAGTCCGCTCAAAGATCTCCAGATCGATGGAGCCGGGTATGGTCTGCAGAAGGATTAGACATGATTCCTTCACTGCGGGAGATATGGAAAAATAAAGTTGATACCTTCTCCATACCCGAAAATACTATCTTGTACTTACTGTAGGGATAACTGAGCGACACCAGCAGGACACAGGAGAAAATGGACAGTACGGGATCGATGAACTTGGCCGTGTGCTCCTCATCCTCCGCCACATAAACGATTGCCGCACACACAATCACAAAGATGGTGCTGGAGACATCGCGAAGCATTTCCACGGCTCCCTGACGTTTGGTGGCAAAGTAAACACTGCCCACCTCCGCCTCCAATTCGTCGCGCAACTGCCGATCGTTCCGAGACTTACTCAGCTGCCTTTGCATCGGCGTCAGGGATACGTCCATGTTGCTGGACATGGGACGCTCGAGCACCACATTGCCACCGGGTGTCAGGTGCAGGAAACTGCCCTGATGCAGCGTATATCCGCCAATCAACAGATATGTCAGTCCATTCAGTATCAAGCCCACGAATCCCAGCATCATCACGGGAATTGGCAAGTGCATCGTATCCTGATGATCGATGTGGACCAGAGTTTGCAGGGCCTCCACCACCAGCGAAAAGGACAACGAGGCCAGGATAATGAACACAATCAGCATGGTCAGAATATCTATCCTGGCCCAGCCGAAAGTATTGCGTAGCTTCTGCTCCCGGCACTCCCGCTTGGCCTTGGTCTGGGCCTCCGCTTCGGTGAGGTTAACAACGACACCGGCAGAACCATTGCCATTGGCCTTGCTCTGAATGGGAGGTGGATCCTTTGCCTCCGGTTTCTGTGTGCTATGCTGCAAGATCAGGGAGAGAAAGGATAGAAATTGATAAAAATAGCTGATTTGGAGAATGAAAATTGAAAAAGTAATAATAATAACAATTTTTAATCATAAAAATAATATTACAAAAATCATCGAGAAAATACAAGTCACGAAAAATCAGAATAAAGTATTACAAAAATATTTTTCACATTCTATACTATGTTAAAAAGTACAAAAATATATTTTTTGTCTTCATTGTTAGCTAAAAATAATTAAAGTCTACGAATAAAAGGTTTATATAAGGATTTAAGAAAATAATAATTGAATTTAATGATTATATTGTTTATAAACCTAGAAACTAATTAAGAAACGATGCTAAAATATCCTAAAATAATAAAACCTACCCACTCTCTTAAATTTAAATTCATTAAAATAACCTTGAATCTTTCCTGATTAAATTCTTCAATTAATTGGAATTTAACTTGATAAAACTTATTCAAAAGAAAAAAGTAAAACTCTTTTGTTACATTTTTCAGTGTTTGTATTGACAGAAAATATCATGGAACCATTGCGATAGAATGGAATAGTTCATTCGTCGTCATGCTTTCTAAGCCAAATCATAACAATTGGCATTGGCCCATCTCCACAATGGTTGGCAGCTATTTTAACGCTTCGCTGGTCCTCGTCCCATTATATAAGTGCGGAATCGGCCCACTCAACAACCAACTGTCCACACCTACAAGCAACCACCTTTGGGAGCTTTCGATTTCTGGTGTTGGACACAAACAGTGGGCGACTTTTGGCCAAGTCTTGTTTGATTTTTGTCTTTTGCGAAACGTGCTTGGCACGCTTTCCCATGGCGGCAAACGAATATTATTTGCATCCATTCAGTAATAAAATATTTAACTTTGACTGCTCCATAAATTTGTAGTCGGACGACGACACTTTTTGCTTTGGGAAGTATTCACCTTGAATTTAAATCAATGGGCAATATTTAGTAATAGATTTCAACTGATAATAGATTTCAGCTAATTTTTAATAAAAAATATGAATATTTTGTATTATTTTATTGGTAGTTAAACTACAAAGTAAAAAATGTGTTTAAAATTGAGTTATATCTTAAATATGATTTAAGATGAATGAATATCCATTTTAAATTACAGTTTAGGTGGAGTAATAACATTAAAGTTGAGGTAGCACTGGTTTAATATAAATTAAATCAAGTCATTAGCTCTTAAATTTAAATTAAAATAAATATTTAAGTCTCTAATAAAGGATATTTTATGAAATTTTGTTTCATCTAGCTTAAAAAATATATTAAATTATGAAAGAAATATTTCAAAGAAAATTAGTTTACAACGAAAATAATATTTGTAATGAAACTCTACCTTAATCAACAATTTAAAAATTCCATAATTCCTATATTATAATCTCCAAGAGAACCAAATCTTCTAAATCTCTGAAATATATATTATCATTTTCGCTTTCTATCTGCCAATTGCCATAAATGTGGGTAGTCCCACATTTCGGCCAGAGAAACTAAGGCAAAAACAAAGAGTGACTAAAGCCCGTCGTCGTCCGATATCTCCGTGTAATCAACCTGATTTCATGTCACCTGCTGTGTGTGTAGACAGGGGCATTACACTCGGAATAGGCAATTACACAGCAATCTGCTGATAAGCTTCAGTCACAAACCACACAGAGGCACTCTGACAGAATGCGCCTGAGATAAGTCTAAATAATAACTAAAAGAAACCACTCCCGGGGGAAAGATAAAAATAATAAAATAAAATTCAAAAATCGCCCATAAATTATATCCCGAAATCCAAACGAAACCAGTTTTCCGCAAAATAAAAAAAGGTGTTTGGAATGCGTTCGATACTGTTTGTTGTGCTTTGCTTTTCGGGCCACAATAAAAGTTCAATGCACCAGCATCGAATTCGACTTTGCACCAGCACGCGACATTTCCTGGCCAAAAAATAATAATAATTAAAATCGCCGGGCAAAACCAGGTAAACGATACAAACAATAATATTATTTTGCAAAATGTTACCCCAGAAAAATGTTTAATATATTACTTATTCAAAAATTCATAGTGTTAATCCTAAACAGATAGTTCTTTACCGAACTTCTTTCTATATATAACAATTTTATGAAACCTATAAACTACAAACTATAATAATAACTACAATATTTAGCTGAAGATAGAGAAATAATAAAATAATAATAATAATATTAAAATCTAGTTATCAGTGTGACAAAGATCATATTTGACAGCAATTAAAACTTGCTCCACTCACCTTAATTGTGATGATGCAGCCGCCGAGTGCGAAAATGTTGCACAACATGTGATGGGAGGCCATCAGCAGGGTGAGTCCATGCGTCCAATGGCTGAGGATCAATTGGAGGATAAAATAGCAGATTGATAACACCAGCACCACGTACAGGGGAATGGGCCTGCACCGCTGAAGTATCTCCTTCACCGGCATTATCTGTGTATATGAAAAGAAAATGGAGAGTTTTGTCAGTGAGAATTGGTTGGTTCAATATTGGAAGCGGAATCATGCGGAAATGACAGCCGGAGAGGTCACCACTTGTCAACGAACTACCTAGAGGTGTGATCTATATAAATGGGCTTAATTTTTAGCTTATACAAATTTACAATTCGTCAGCAGGCTGTCAATTTGAGGGAAGGATAGGAGATCTGGTCTTAATTATAGGTTGATGAGTGTAACAAGTAATAGTTCTTATCAACAGTCAGCTACTTTACAGAAATGTAAGCTGTTTTAAGCATCTGTTTAACTATAACATAAGGTATTTCCTATAATAAATTCCAAACTATATTTTATGATGGTAGCCACATTGAATAATGAGGTAGGTCAGCATGGATACTAAAAAACAATTTCTAAGCTTTAGTAAGCCCTAATAAAATATTATCAGTATTTTATTAATATATGCTTTTGGATTATAAGCTATTAAATTAACCCTTTCATTTTCTAAGACCCCTAACAAACTATGTCAAGTTCAAGTGTCCGAGTTAATTGAACCGCACCGATTGGGAACTACGCCGCACTGAACCAAGGCGGTGAACCTGCCATATTTAGGGTTCAACCCATGCCATGCCAACCCCATATGCAAATACCCATCATCATGATCATCATGTGGGCATGGGCCTGGGCCTGGGTTGGAGCTCCTCCTGCCTGGCATGCAAATGAAGATGCTAAATGGGCTCGTTTTACCAGCGAATCTCGTTGGATCGATCACACCGATCGCCTGCGACATTGACGTAACTTTACGTGATCGTGAATATATGGCTACCGATTGTTTGTTGGCTTCTCCGGCGCGTCGTCGATTGGTCTGTGTTTGCTTGCCGCAATGTAACTTTGCAAGGTTGAACCCTATTCGGGCGGTCATTTGTAATTTTTAAATGCCCTCAAGTAGCTTAATTATCGGTGGGACATGTCGTCGGCCTTTTTAATGGATTTAATGGATTTATTTCGGATAATCCAAATGTTCAATCTCAAGTAAATTCAAGGATCAATTAGCTGTTGAGTAGGAAGTTTAAAATATTTCCTAATTTAAGTTCTATAAATTTATTATTGATTTTTACTTGATTTGAGATTATTATATGACTTTTATAAAACTTATAAATCACTCTACTTATCAAACCTATAAATTATAGCTTGCTTAGGGCTACTCGAACAAATATTCTCCCCTCTAATAAGATCCACCTTATTCCGCCTTTGCAACACCCCTGATTCCTGATTAATATCTCTCGCTGCTGCCAACTGGAATACTCAATAAGTATACTACGCAAATGATCACTGTCAGAGGCAGAATTCTATATTTTATTAAGTGATGCAACCCATGCCATGCACCCTGTCGACTTTTAAATTGCACTTTGAGATTGTCACACGTGCAGCACTGGCAATTAATTGGAATCGATCAACTGATATAATCTATTGTTTTAGACTGCTGGGTGTAATTAGAGGCTAAGTACAAAAGCGTTAAATGGCGCCCCGGGGGCACTAGATTGTGCACTCCCCCGGCAAACAATCGGAATGATTCCCATAGTATTATTCTAGCAGAGACATCGTGGAAGCAATAGCTTTTAGCCAGATAATGTCCGACAAGCTGGTAGCAACAACAAACAATTTAGATACTGCCTCTGTGCTCGACAGATGTGTGTACATTGTACTTGTATCTCCCAGTTGTTCCACTTGCCACAGCCGCTAAATGTTAATTTCCTCAATTTGATTTCATTTTCATTCGGAACGGCAGGAGGGTTGGTGGGAGGCAGTGGGCGGCAGTGGAACAGAGGCTCGAGCACGAGATAACAAAAGAAATAAGTTGAGATACAGAATATGAAAACGAGCACAGATACAGATACGTTGTGGCTGTAGTTGCCAGGGAACATAGCCGATAACGAAGTGATCCTCTAGATAAAGATAAAATATGGTGTGATATGGATGGCATGTGGATGTCAAGCTGAGAACACTTAGCAAAAATTAAGTATCAGTTTGGAAATTGAAGGGAAAAAACACATTTTGATCAAAGAAACACATGTGAAGATAATTCTAATATAAACCTTGAAAAAAGAATGGCAAATTAAGTCAAAATATAAAATCTCACAGCTGAGAATACTTTTTTTTTTAACTTTGAACTTTTTAGTACAATTTTAAACCATAAAATAGGTATACAAATTAAAATATATTCTGGAAATGTATTACTTCCATCCTCTCCTGTTTTTTTTATCACTTTCCAAATCCGGGACTTTGTGTATTTTACGACGACACCGAATGTGGCGTAAAATCCAGATCATAAATCTGAACAAACAGTTGACAACTCAATTGTCAATTAGATCTTCACTTCATCAATTGGAAACCTCAACAAAAGTCTTCTTTTTTTCTTGGCTCACAATAAAATTCGGGACCAATAACATTTCGTATTTGCTTTGATTTGTCACCAGGTGCCATCATTTTGTTTGTTTCTTTCGTTTCGGGCCATTGCCTGCATACCAATTATATACATATATTGGCAGAAAACAAAAAATTGTACTTTGATTTTTGCGTAGATTTTGAAATTGAATTAAAATCTACTTCCTATGCAGTAGGTCCCTGGCCTGATTATATTACCAATACTAGCCTTTTATTTTGACCATCTCAAATGCGATGACAAGGTCGCCGATGCCTTTGGAATTCCTAATTCTCCAAGGGAACCGAAAACGCAAACGCTTTAATTTTAAATTCTATCAATATTGTTATTGTCTATCACTCTAGCTGCTGGGCCATAGACAAAGTGTGCTGCCAATATTTTATTACTTTGTTGCCGCTGGCAATTAGCAGTTGCCAGTGGGCCATATTTGAACACTTTTCGAACGCGCCAAAACCAGACACCTGATAAGCAGACAGAGATAGCTCTCTGTTGCCGTTGCCGTTGCCCCTATCGCTATCTCATTTCAGTGCGATTATGGAAATTAGACAGGTCTGCCCTGATAACGGTGGGTTCGAAAAACAATATCGAAAACAACCCGGCTTTCAGGTGGGTTAAAATGCCATCGCTAGACGGGGGATTCGATTGGGAATGTTGATAAGATCCCCAAAATGTTGCCAGCGATAAATGTTGCTAGGTGAGTACAGGGGCATTTTCATAATAAATCCGTAAAGACTTTAAGCTTTGAAAGGAATTTGTATAGTTTCTTAGAAGCTCCAATTTTAATATAATTAAAATAAATGAGCTAAGAAAAACCTGTTGAAGATCATTTTCTGAGAAAATCAAAGCCTATTGAAAAACTATATAATTAATTGCAATTAGAAAATTCAAAATATGTAAATTTATAGGTTTGTAATTGTAAGCTTTGATTAAACTAGCTGAAATATAAATAAAAAAGTAATTAGAAAATGTATAATGTTGAATTGAAACGTAATACAAATTTTCTTTGTGATTTTTTTTCGTTATAATAACCTTATTTTAAGTAAACTTTAAAGGAACTTATGAAAGTGAAAACTTTTTGAACATTGTTCATATAAACTTGATTTAATATATATCCAGGATATATGGAAAGAATCGATATTAGAAGTATTCCGTGTTATTTTAGGTAAAAACAAAATTATGTTTGGCTTTTGTATTTTCCTTTCTAAATTGGCTGTTATTATTTAGGGAGGAAAATACAAAAGTAATCTACTTTACTTTACTTTTCAGTTATTTTCAGCCATGTGAGAAATTAGTTGAAAGCCCGTCTTTATTTCCCTAGACAATGTGCCTTTATCTAATTAAAACATTACTGATGTACCTTTTGTCTGCTCCTGATTAACTTAATAATTATAGGGTAATTTAATACGCCTCTGCAGTTACTATTCTTATTTAATACTTTTAAGTATTTGTTGTACTTGAGTCCATATTAAAGTACTGACCACCTGTACATACCAAGCTCTAAAGCTCACGACGATTCAATGAAATTCTACCTTTGAGTATAACAAAGAAGTGTAAATATTTTATTGCACTTTTATGCATCTCCGTCTACGTGAGATCTCCGCCCTATATCATCATTAAAAAAAAAACGCCCTGGAAAGCACTTTCACTGCGTCCTCACCAGAAACGTGATCAAGTCGCATTATATGTCAGATTTTATTGATGCGATATAAGCCCATTAAAATAATACCCAAATTGATATTAATGCTGATTACTAAAGACCCATTTCAATTACATTTAATGGGCACAAAAAATGGAATAAAAAATAAGTATGCAGTTGCGGTCAAAGTGATAGACTTCAAAAAATATTTACTTAATAAATATTTTTTAAGAAACAGTAGTTATATTTCTCTAAATTATTAAAAATATAATTTACGGTTAATACAAAAAAATCTAACAACTTTTTAACACTTTAAATTCTTTTTTTTATATTTGAAACCCATAACTTCTATCAAGAAACTCGTAAAAATTACTGTCAAGTTTAAATTTATATTTTTTCAAGCACCATTTTTTGTTCCGCAATTGTTAGAACAATATCAACAAGCTAACGGTTAGGAGTAATTGTTTATAATATTTCACTGGGAAAACGGGGGGCCTGGGTCTGGGTTCTTGAGCACTTGAGCCAAGGCTTTCGGATCAATTTGCATTGAATTAGCTTCGCGAGTGAGAATTTGTTTTTGGGCTGAAGCAATCTCAGCCCCCTCGCCAGACGACGACTGGAGAATCGTAGACAGATATAACCTTTAATTAGCATTAATTTCGATCAAACTTATTTTTATACCGCGCAGATGGGTGTTATTTTAGCTGTTGGGGTAATATTTTCACCGCGGTGCCAAGAGGCGCGAGGCGTCTTAATAATCACTTGCTAAATGGATTCACAGTCCCGCCTGCTAACGAATCAGTCATCTATATATCTAAGGTGTGTTTCGATTCCTGGACCCCAGATATGAAGCCAAACAAGCCACAAGGCCGAAAGCCCTTATCAGTCTACGAGAAATTAGTCTAAAATGGGATTTTGGCTTAGAACTGGAAATTTACCGTCTTTTTGCACTCTTTGTGATAAGCTGAAAAGCGCGTGTGTCCCTTGTTGTTCGTTCGCTATTTTTAGCGGCACCACACACAAATGTAGTAAATTGCTTTGGAAAATTTGCTTTTCTTTTTATTTTATTGTTATTATTCCACAGAAACAACACGCACGCACTAGATTTCAAATTTTGCAGTCCCACACGCGCGCCACCTGTTGAGCTGCTGTGCCGAATTTTTGGGAGCGAATTATTGAGCGATGTTCACTGCAGCGCGGCTCAAAAACGAATGATCGTCAAAGCCGAAGCGAAGCGATTGAGGTAAAATATATAGCACACTAATTTGAGAAAGCACTGTATAGCTATGCGGTGAGTCGACTTGCAAATACCCTAAACGCTCAGGTATACAAATGGGATTAGGGCCAAATACAATTAGTGTTTGAACAATTTATTTACTTATGTACATATATACTTAAGGGGTCCGAAAATGTAATTATCCCTATTAATAAAATTTGTAAAGTGTGTAAAATGTATTGGGATTTCTTGTAAAATTCTTTCAGCCTGATAACTTCTATAAAAGTGAAGGTGTGATATTTTTAAGGAATTTGAAACTAATTCTAATTTCACAGTTATTTGTTTCAAAGTAAGACCAATTTGTCCCTGGATTTTTTAACATTTATAGTATCACCCGATCGAATTTAATGGGTATTTAATAATGTTGGTGCTATATTAATCTACATAAACCAAAATAACCTAAGCAAAGGGTATAAAACGCACAGAGATAGACGAACAAAAGCAACAATAGCAATGACCACAGCCGGCAAAACGGAATGCTCGCGAATTGAAAGTGAGCGTAAAACTGCCGGTGTGTGTGTGTTTATGCACAGGGGGGCAAAGAGATAAAGCGAGAGAGAGAGAGAGAGCAATATCGCGAGTGTGGGTGTAAAAGTGCGTGTGCAGGTTGAAAATTATCAGCTGACGGCCAGCGATGAAAGAGGGGAGAGAGTTAAAGAGTAAAAGGTGAAGAGCCGGTGAGAGGAGAAATGGCAAAGGAGAGCATGTAAGCATGAGTGTCCATGTCCGAACGTGTCAAGTATCAGGTGCGTATGTATGTATTTTTAATACATGCATGTTATCGTGGTTTTTATGAGCTTAAGAGGCAACAACACTACTAACAACAGCGAAAAACAAAGTGTTTATGATGCTTACATATGGTAATCGCAGCGGAATTACAGCAGCCACAATAATTAAACGCACTGATTTAACAAAAGCATACAAACAACTGCCGTTAAGACACAAGCGCAAAATATTAGAAAATATAATTACAGTAGGCCCCAGTTTATTTTGCTTTTGAAAGCGTATTTTTAGAAAGAGTGATTTTATAAGAAGAATATCTAGAAAAGATAAACACACAAACATTTATAGAAATGCACAGAGGCAAATTATTTTAAGTATTAAAACAATAAAATACCTATTTGAATGATAAAAAAGAAATATAAAGTAAATTATTTTAATTCTGTCGTAAAAAAGCACTTAAGAACGAAAACTTTAACTACCAAATCATTAAAAAAATTAAATATTTTCAGTACATTGTCTTTTAAATAGAAAAGTTCGGAAAGAGATAGGAAATTGTTTTAAAAATGCATAGAAATACTATTAAAAACTTTCCAAACATTTGTTTGTTATTAAAAATGTTTCAAATTATTTATTATCGTTGATGCTAGAATTCTTAAGTCCCAACTGCTTCTAGCGAATGGTAACCACGAATACACGAATTCTGATGAAGAAAAAGAAGAATCTTCCAAAACACGTTAAATTCCAAGCCTGCTGCTTTTCTTTCGAAATTTGTTTGTGTGGCACGTTATTTGCTTATCAAACCCGACTATTCCCCGAGTATTTTAGTATAGCCATCACTATAGTATTTTACTTCTGACCGCAACAATGTGTATCCATTATCAACAAATTAACCACAAGAGCTCACTTTTGTTCAAAATGCTTATCGGCGATGATATGACGGTCTAAAGTAAGTCGTCAGGATTCTATATAAATTACACCCGATTCCGTACGATACCGTTGCTCTCCTCAGTTTTACAGCTAGAAGGCGACTGCTAACTTTACTTTAACGTTTACAGAACCCAAGGCGTGTCTTATTAAATGTTCCGCAGGCCAGAAATTGCAATTAAGCCACGCACGTTAGATAAAAAGTCAGCGGTTTGACCGGCTGCCAAGGCAGTTTCGTTTCAACTGGGACACGGTTGGCTTATGTCTTATTTGTCAAAATAAAAAATATTCATAAATAAAACGTCAGTTGAGCAGAGTACGACATTATTTGTCAACCCGAAGTACAGATTAGTGAGTAATTAATCAAGATAACCGAAACAAGGTCTTTGAATAGTAATTAAATATGATGGGAGTATTTCTTCACCATTTCATAAGAGTTTAAATAATTTAATGGTCTATGTTTTCAAAATATAAAATATATAATTAATATAAAATCTAATATTTAATTTCTATTTTATAAATGTATCTTCAGCTGATAATATATTAATTAAAAGATCGTTGAATAAATAGGAATTCCCTAAAAAAATCATTTACTAAAAACATTTACAAAAATATTCATAATCCATTTCATTTAGAACAAAACTGAATATATCATTTAAATAATAAAAAAGCTCGTTACTTTCTTAAGTGCTGCCACCTTTTCATTGCAGTTCCGTCAGTCTGGCAGCCCTGCTTGCCGTGACATTTGCCATTCACAGCGGTCGTGACCATTCGCAGGCACTGTTTTCATCTGCAGGCGTAGACGAAAACGGCCCGAAATAAAATACGATTTTAAGCGAATAAATCAGCCGTTTTAGTCCTTGCGCCGGTACGAGATGGCCGCCATAGTACTAACCCGCAACATGCAATTGGCCAGTAAGTTCCACCGTCTGTCAACTGCTCAGCGGCTGGCAAGCAAATTATGTAATCTCTTCAGTTTTGCCCGAATGTTGTTGCTAATACTTGGATTATTTTTTGCTAATCTTACGCATTTAGAGCACCATGGCAGTGGTGTGGTTGGCGTCCTGTGCCTGCGCGGCTACTCCGCCGCCGCCGCTCCCCCCGAGGATGGACCCCGTCCGCTGAAAACCACAAATCCGGCTGCAATGAAGCGCGGCACTGGAGGTCGCAGCAGCTTCAATGGGATTGTGGCCACCGTTTTCGGAGCCACCGGCTTTGTGGGCCGTTATGTGTGCAACAAGCTGGGCAAATCTGGCAGTCAGATGATCCTGCCATACCGCGGCGACGACTCCGATGTGATCCGCCTAAAGGTTACCGGCGATCTCGGTCAGGTGCTGTTCCACTTTTACAACCTGGAAGACCCTGCGTCCATTCGCGAGGCTGTGAAGCACTCGAATGTGGTCATCAATTTGGTGGGCAGGGATTTCGAGACCAAAAACTTCAAGTTCAAGGATGTGCACGTCAACGGCGCGGAGAGAATCGCCAGGTAAATACCGTGGACATTTATTGTGTCTCAACTTCTAATATTTTCCCCATGTTTTTTTCCAAGAATCTGCCGTGAGGCTGGCGTGGAGCGCTTGATCCATTTGTCTTCCCTCAATGTGGAGGCTCATCCCAAGGATCTGTATGTGAAGGGCGGCAGCGAGTGGCTCAAGAGCAAGTACGAGGGTGAGTTGCGTGTCCGTGATGCCTTCCCCAATGCCACCATTATCCGCCCAGCGGATATCTACGGCTCTGAGGATCGCTTCTTGCGCTACTACGCCCACATCTGGCGTCGTCAGTTCCGCTCGATGCCGCTGTGGCATAAGGGCGAGAAGACTGTGAAGCAGCCCGTTTTCGTTTCGGATGTGGCCCAGGCCATCATCAATGCTGCCAAGGATCCGGACTCTGCTGGACGTATCTATCAGGCTGTTGGACCCAAACGCTATCAGCTAAGCGAATTGGTCGACTGGTTCCATCGCCTGATGCGCAAGGATCAGAAGCGCTGGGGCTACATGCGCTACGACATGCGTTGGGACCCCAGCTTCCTGCTGAAGGCCAAGCTGAACAGCTGGATCTGCCCAGGCACACCGATCGGTGGCCTGCACCCCTCTCGCATCGAGCGCGAGGCCGTCACCGACAAGGTCCTAACTGGTGTGCCCACGCTGGAGGATTTGGGCGTCACACTGACCACCATGGAGCAGCAGGTGCCATGGGAGCTGCGTCCCTACCGCGCCGCCCTCTACTACGACGCCGAGCTTGGCGAGTTTGAGACACCGTCGCCACCCAAGTGCATCGGGGCGCGTGAGGAGCTGCGCTTGTTTGCCTAAGGTTGAGTTGTGGTGTCTGTGTTGATTGGAAAATTTTAGTTAAATTGTTTAAGGCGATGCGTCAATAAAGAGATGTCGACAGATTACAGCTTAAGGGTGTGTTCTGTTTAAAATTAACGAATAATAGTCAAAACAATTGTTTTCAAAATAAAGCGATTTTCCTCGAATAGTCTGGCTAGTTGCCGGGAAGGGGAAAATCCGAGCTGCCTCGAACCGATAGTCTTGGTAGAAATCAAGTTGGCATCACTTCCACACTGTGTCGGTATTTCCCTTCGGTGGCAACATCGGACCGGCAAAACCAAAACAAATGTCGTCGCAGCGCCAGTCTGGCAACGCCCTCCCATTGTCGGCAAGCTCTTCGTTTTTCTTCCTTTGCGACCAGGAGCTTTTCTGCAGCCCAGCAGTTTTCCCCGAAACTTACGACCGTGCAGATTTATGGCCGGAAAATCATAGTACGGAAAATTCGATTTCTCAACCTTTGGTGTTTCCTTCTCTGTGTGTTTGAGTGTGCAAAACATTTTTAACTTTTCAGCTTGGTTAACAAATAAAAAAAAAAACAGTGACACCGACAACAACAACAACAACACACGCGCGCGCTACTCTTTTCGCGTTTTTGTGCGTGTGTGTGTGAGTGCGTTAGTGCGGGAGAGAAGGGTGATTGAATTATGGCATAATTTGAATAATTATGATAGCGGAATACACGCTGCCACCGCCGAATGTGAATTTAGAAAAGCAGGAAAAGGACAGGGAAGAAAGGGAGTGGAGCAGCGAAGGCGACAATTCGCCGCTGGCCCATTTGGAAATCGAAGTGAGCCGCATACGACTTGTGAAATCGATCAGAGCGAATTCGTCGAACTCGACGTCGACGTCCTCGGGCGAAATAACGGCGAAAATCATTTGGTGGGGCGAACAGAGGGATAAAGCAGGCACCGTTAACATCATCAGCTGTGACAGAACCGCCCGAAAGCTTGCCCAAAAGAAAAGGTCAAACAGGCAGCAGCTACATCTGCAACAACAACTGCAGCAGAAGGAAGAGGAGATAGAAGGAAAAGGCAAAGAGGAGCAAGAGAAGCTCTGGCAAAGAGAAAAGAAGAAGCGGTCAAAGAAGGGAAAGAAGAAGCTGCAGCCGCAGCATCCCGCCGCCAATACCAATACCAACACCAACACCGTTACCGATACAAATAAGCTACGTTACAGTGTGCGCAGCAAGAGCCTTGCCGTATTTTTAGATTATTTGCGACAGTGTCCCGCCATCGAAATTGTCGCTGCTGGCCGCTGCGACGTCAATAGTAGCAACCACGCCTACAACCGCCCCCAAGACAGTAAACCGCCGCCAAAGCTCGACCCCGACCCCGCTCTCGCCCACGGGCATACGCTTCTGCCGCTGCCTACGTCGCTGCTGCGCAAATACGCCGCCAACTACGGAAGCGGTTCCAATTTCGAGCATAAAACCAAAATTTATGCTCTATATCGTCACCTGGAGATCGGTGGCCCGCTCGAACAAGTGCAACAGCAACAGCAGCTGAAAGTCGGCCACATCCAGCTGCGCTTCAAGATGCTCTTTGCCGAACCACCGCCCCTGCCGCCCCCTCAGGGTCATGCAAGCGGTGCCCATGGCCACGCCCATGCCCACACCCTTACTCATGCACATGCACATGCACATGCGGAAGCTGTGCAAACGCCACCTGGCGGCGAGCAGGTGATGCCGCTGCCAACAGCGCTGCTGCAGGATCAGCAGTCGGGCGAACTTCTGGCAGGTGAGTTAAAAAAATATATATATTTAATGCTTGCTATTGGGGATTAAGGGAACAAATTTACTCAACTGACAGAAATTTCAGTGCATTTCGGGGAAATTCCCTTTTTTTTTTAAGCGATCCCCACTCTCAAACAATGTCTTCGGCCCAAGTTTAATGGTATTCAAAAATACTTCACACAGTTTTGGGTTAACCTTAAAAAAAAAAATATATATATAGAACCCAGAAGACGGATAAATCATTTAAATTAAAGAACTTATAAGAAATCTATTTAAAATCACCTAAAAATAATTTATTTTCTAGTTTTGTAGGTTTTTTCATCAGACAGACATCTATACATTTTGAATGGTTATTTCTAAATGAATTGTGCTTTTGGCATTTTCAAGGTTAAGGGTACTAATCAGATTTCGAACCAAGTTTTATTAGATCCGAAATTGTCATATTTTCAAGAGCAATAAAAGTGGATTGTATATTCGAAAAATATGGCAAATATGCAGACGACCTTTTCGATTTTTAACAGACAGAAATAAATATAGAAACTTATGGGCGCTCATGAATCAGTAGCATCGAAGAGGAAGAGGATCCCCGTATCATCTTATAATTATCTCAATAATGATCTTGATAATACATAATTTATTTTCTATTGTTGAAGACTTGCAATATATTGTTAGTCATGAGATATTGAAGAAGATTTTTAGTCAGCTGTTTATAAGAGAATTTATGTTTGCAGAAGAGCGTAGGTTTTGTTTTTCTAACAGTATTAAATACACATAAATATTAAGACCTTTATATAGGCGATATTTTGTATAATTTCACAAGAGAGCGAAGTGTTTTTGTTCTAAAATTATCTTGGACGGCCGGGTGGCAGTTAAACGCCAAGACTTGCATACAGATTAAATTAATTAATTATAATACATATATTTATCAAATTACTTCAATTTACGCCGTAATTGTAATCTGTAGGCTATAGAGATTCGACAATAGTTCTATGTTCGCAAATAAATACAAAAATATATTATATCTATTTTATGAGTCAGGAATGGGAAAAATTGTTTGGATTTTCTTTATTCTGTTTCTTTTCTTCGTATATTCCATTTGTTAAATTTACGTTTCTTAAGTACTTAAAATTATTTATTTCTGTATTAGCTTACAACATCCACTTGTTTTGGTCAGTGCCGACCATAACTATTCCTTTTAACACTGTGCCAGGGCGTGTAAATTGAATTTTTAACTGCAGTTGTCGATTTAGCCAAACAGTTTGCCGATGATCACTCGTAATGCCGGAGCTCAAGCATTTAAAATCCCTGTGGGGCGTATTGAAAAAGCGTCCGGGGATCGGACCTCCCAGTGTTTGGCACGCGGTCATCGTGACCTTTATGCATTACTTCTCCTGGGGCCTCCTCACCGTGCCCTTCATCGTGAAGCTCACCGAATCCTTTGGGGATCGCGCCATTCTGGTCGATGGCTTGGTGTATGGAATTCGCGGGCTGTTGGCCTTTCTGACCACTCCTCTTATGGGAGCCCTCTCCGATTTCCGGGGTCGCAAAGTTGTAATGCTGCTGGCTGTGGTAACTACTTACTCGCCCATTCCATTCATGATGACTGGGAACTGGTGGTTTTTTGGCCTTCTCATGGTGAGTTCTGCCTTTGGCAGCACCTACTCGTCATCTTTGGCCTACATTGCGGATGTCACCACTCCAGAGCAACGATCGCGTGCTTATGGCATTATTTCCGCAACCTTTGGAGCAGGCATGGCCTTCTCGCCCTTGCTGGGCAACTATCTGATGGAATCCCTTGGATCGGTGGCAGTTATGATCTTGGCATCAATCACTGGCTTGCTAAATATTTTGTTTATCCTATTCGCAGTTCCAGAAAGTTTGTCTGGAAAAAATGAAAGGTTATTGTTGAAGGAGATCATCAATGAGAATGAAGGGAATGAGGACAATCAGCTGATTTTAAGTGATATTGAAGAGGTACACATTCTAAGCCCGGAAGAACACTTCCAGGCCCTATACTTTAAAGAAAATATGAAAGAAAATAATAATATTTCCACCAATTACAAAACCCCAAAAAAGATCCCAAAACTTAATACAGCAGGACTCGCTCCGAATGGAGTTCAGGACCTAAGACCTCCTAAGAATGGAAAAAGACTCATCAAAATCGATATGGATGATGAGATCAGAAATCACAACAACAACAGCGTCCGAACTTCTGATCTGTTGGAAAATCTAAGGAAAGTTTGGAAGGATAGGAACCTTTTGGTGATATATGTGATAGCATTTCTATCTTTTTGGCCCTACGCTGGAAATGAGAGTACTTTGCCCGTGTACTTGCACCTCAATATGGAATTTAAGTTCGAGGAGGTGTCCCTTATGGTGGGAATAGTATCGATGATAGGAATTACAATCAATCTCCTGCTAGGACACATTATGAGGTTTTTCGGAGCCAAGTGGTCGATTCGTTTGGGTTTAATGCTCCTATTCTCCCAACTGATATTATTTGGCTTTGGAACCAGCCACTGGATGTTTTGGATGGCCAGCATATTGGCCTCCTTGGGAACGATCATCCCAGCCGCCAGCAGCTCGGTAGCATCGATTTATGCCAGTCCGGAGAATCAGGGAGCTGTCCTTGGGATTATCTCCGGGCTCGAGAGTTTGTCCGAAGGCTTGGGACCCGCCATATTCGGAGTTTTGCTGTACACTTTTCAAGATGACTCAAAGAAACCTCTAAAAATGAAACCCATTCCAATGCCGTTTGTATTGAGTGCAAGTGGAGTCCTGGTGGCCATCATCCTGACCAATTTCATCCGGAAAGATACGTCTTTGGAAAAGCAAAGGCTTTACAATACAACTATAGACCCGAAAGATGGTGGGGATGATGAGATAAAACCTCTTACGGGAAATAAAGGCAAGGAAGAAGCTGTCGATTTTGTTAGAGTAGAGGTAGAAGACTCTCAAGATTCTGAATAAAATGTATGCATTTATATTATAATTAGTATTTAAATTAAGCTAGTTATGCATGAATACATTTTTTTAATGTTATACTTTTTACTGAACTCGGACTTCACATATCTTAAAATGAATAAAGTAGCGAAAAATGTATTTCTCTACTTTTTACACCCGGTACCCAAGGGTATAAAGGGCTTTCCTACTTACAATGACTTATAGTCAGGGCTCGTACATTAGGCTCGGTTAAGCTCTCAAGACAAAAAAGAAAAGAAACTTAAAAGAGTGGTCTCTCTCTTTGTTTCTTTTCTAAAAATATTGGAGGGACTCTCGCTCGATACTGAAAGGAACCTCTAAGCTGTGGTTGCTGCTTTGCTTGTACATTGTAGGTAAAACATTGAAGAGAGAGCAAGAAGGATATACATGCGCAGAAGACCCTTATAGAATAGCAAATCTTGCAAAGCAAAGAGCTTCAAAGTTCCTAAATTATTACGAATTTTGTTTATTTACAATCTGTCTTATAACAATTCCATTTTGTGATTTTAGGAGTTAAATAAAATACTTGTGTCTTTATCCTAAGCAAGGCTCCCGCATAAACGTAGTATAATAGGTAACCTAAGATCTTATAAACATTTAAAGACCAATTTAAGCTTTTTACGATTTCGGAGTGTTTTGCGATATATATCGCGTATGTCTCTGGATATTAGTTACGCTTAGAGACCAAAGAAAATGAATTTAATTTCGACTTGCATTTCCCAAAAGACATCAGTTAGTGCCGTTAGTTTCCCATTTAAGGGAGATGCCCAAGTTTGGTCTTAAAAAACTCCTCGTAAGTGTCGCCTCGAATTCGGGGATCGGCAAGCCGAGTGTGAATCACGCGATGATTGTGGTTTTCCTGGAGCACTCTGCCTGGGGTCTGCTGACAATGCCCATGCTGGCCACTTTGAGGGAAACCTTTCCGGATCAGACGTACCTCATGAACGGATTGGTGTTGGGCGTCAATGGAATACTCTCCTTTCTCTCGGCTCCGCTGATTGGAGCGCTATCGGATATCTATGGCCGGAAGTTGCTGCTGCTGATCACGGTCATCTTCACCTGCCTCCCGATCCCCCTGCTGAACATCGATAACTTTTGGTTCTTTGCCATCAGCTCGATCAGTGGAATTCTCGGCGTAAGTTTCTCTGTGGTGTTCGCCTATGTGGCGGATGTCACCTCAAAGGAGGAACGTTCCCGATCCTATGGCTTGGTCTCGGCTACTTTTCCCGCTAGTTTGGCGATTGCCCCGGCACTGGGTAACTACATCATGGATGTCTACGGAATGTATACTGTGGTGTTGACAGCCACGATTATTGCAACGATCAATGTGCTTTTTGTGCTGCTGGTAGTTCCCGAAAGTTTGCCCCGAAAGGTGAGGGCCACGGGCTTGAGCTGGAAGCAAGCGGATCCCTTCTTATCCCTCCGAAGAGTGGGCTCTGATCCAAATATCGTGGTGCTGTGCATCGTGGTCTTTATGTTCCTATTACCCGAAGCTGGCGAGTACTCGAGTGTGCCGGCTTACCTGAAATTATCAATGGGTTTCAACTATTTTGAGCTCTCCCTGCTGATGACTTTTGCGGCCGTTTTGAGCATCGCGGTGAACGCGACTCTGGGATCTATGGTGAAAAGGATAGGTGCCAAAAAAGCGATACTAGTTGGTCTATTGCTGGAAATCCTGCAACTGGTACTTTACGCCCTGGGAACCGAGAAGTGGCAAATGTGGCTGGCTGGAAATGTGGCCGCCTTGAGTTCCGTGACCTTTCCGGCCGTCAGTGCCTATGTCTCGCTTTATACGGATGCCGAGAATCAGGGAGCGGTACAGGGAATGATGACTGGAATGTCGGGACTTTGTAATGGACTAGGACCAGCAGTTTTTGGAATTGCATTCTATCTCGCCGATATGGATTTGAATGAGGAGAGGATGCTATTGGGAACTATAGCCGGGGATCGTGTTGTTGCCGCTCCCTTTTTGTTTGGAGCTATCTCAGTGTTTATTGCCTTACTATTGGCTTCATGTATACCCGAAAAAAGGACTTTGAGGGGAAAAAAGGAAGAGTTCTCCGCCCTGAAGTATATCATTGAATATGAGAAGGAAGGGCCATCAAACATAACATAAAATAATCATTTTGAAATAAACTATAAATAATAACGAAATATGTGTAATGGTAATCCATTTAAATAATAAAGTATAAGTAAATATTCTGTGGAATAATTACAATCATTTAGTCAGCAGAGGGATACAACTAGTAGATATTGCATAACTTCTTTAACTGTTGTGTGGTCCTTTTTCCATTTTAATTGATGTTTAATATAATATCCACTGTTCTCTTTATCAGAAAACATTTAATTAAAACCCTACGTTAGTGGGTTAAAATATAGACGCTAATGTCGTCGATTGTCGTCATTTTATTAGCCACTTTTCCGCAGCCTCTCAGTCGACGACCGCGCATCTGTTTATTTTGGTTTTTGTTTTTCCTTTTTTCTTGGCATTTTCATGTTATTTATTTATAAACTTTGAATTTGCTCTTGTTTTTTTCTGTCTTTTCAAAGCGGAAAATTCACAACAGTTTGTTGACTCTTACGTAAGAGTGGCTCGTTTTGTGTTTGTTTTGCTTGCCGTCCCAATCATCGGTCTCAAACAAATTGGCCAAAAAGATAATTTATTAAAGACACTTGCAGTTGCCCGAAATAAACCAAAATCCCATATTATTTTTACCAATCACTCGGCATTTCAATATTCCTGGTTCTCTTACTTTTTCGTTTTCGTATCGTTGAAAGCACCAGACAACGCTGAAAACTTTCCATTTGAAAAAGGCGAATCCCCAATATATACGCAAAGCCAAACGAAAGAGAGCCATAAAAATCAGAAAATAGTGTGATATACGAAACACGTGCAGGCAAAAAAGAAAAAAATTCTCTCACTCTCTGAAAGAGAATCAACAAAAATCTGGGGAGAATGGGGAGCGCGAGTCTCAGTGGCGTCGATTGGGTAAATATTATTTAACATATATGCAGGGGCGGACTAATTAAACGGAGGGAGAAGTAGAGTAAGAGATGTGTGGATAGAATAATAAGTTTAGGTTTTTGAGCCTCGATTAAATATGGGCTACTTAGAATTTTTGCTATCGCTAGCGCAGGTAACACAGAATTAAATAAGGTTTTAAATTCCCTTTAAAAAGGCGTCTAAAAATATGCAGGATAATATAAATTTGTTTTTTTTTTACTATAACATTTTCTAATGTGTTTTGAACACTTTTTTAAGCGATTTCTGTAGGACTTTCGATATATATTTTGAATGTATTTTTAACTGATTTCTGTAGGACCCTCGTATTATTTTAAACCCCTTTGAAAATGTGTATAAAAGTATGCTACATAATAATTGATCTTATTGCATACTTTCAAAACCTTTAATGGATCTCAAAATCTTTAATCATACAGTGTTTTATAAGATCGTGAATCGTGATCATATATGTATATCAGATAAAGCCCCTTCGATCCCATAAAAATCAAGCAATGCAATAATGAACGTGAGACGTTTTGCTTTAAGCTCAAAACTTTCTTGAATGCTTGAAGTTTTTAATTTAAGAAGAAAATATATTTAAAAAGATAATTGAATAAAGTTTGACGCAAATAACATGTTTGCTATATATTTTTCTGGCTAAAAATAAATTCCTTGCTGAGAGTATCTCTACAAACGTTTTTAATAATCCCCCCTTCTATTTGGATTCAACCCGCCCCTGTCCACAAACATTGTCAGAGACACATAACTTTTATCTCGATATTTGTTTCCATGCTCAGCTTTTTGGTTTTCGTATCTCGTTTTGCTGGCTGTCAAAAGTTTTGTGTTTTTCTTTTTTGTTTGCAGTTTTTTTTAGTCGTTGCCGGTTGCGTCTGGGTTTTCTGCCATTGGCCTTCAAATTCGATTCTCGGCGAGACCAGAGGTCCGCGCCAGGCTTATCACCCGGCCATATTAATACTAATGTATGGGAAATATATTCCGAACCATATGTTCATGCGAATCCCGCAAAAACAGGCGCTAGACTATTCCGTGATTCAGAAGAGAGGGGATTGGGAATTGCGAATGGCAACTTTGTTGCTACACGGGGAGAAAAAAATACACTTGAAACTGGGGGTGATACTAAGGGGTCGAAATCGATAAGCCTTGCCTTGATAAGATGGCTGTCCCACTCTCTCCCGTTTACTATGTAAATTTCTATGGGTTTTAATTAGCAGCAGCGCGAATGTGCGATGAAAACAAATGGAATATATTTTGTTGCACACACACACGTTGGAAGCCATTCACTGACTAATCCTACGATGGCTGCAACTGTACGCAATCCCTCCGTGAAACATCCAGTTATGTCATTGAACCTGATGACCGCCTCTTCCGTCTCTTATCAATTATCTGGGAAACGAATCGAATTATTTGCGCGTTACCAGGCGAAGAAATCGGGAGAAGATTTTCCCCGCTGACCGATAACGTTTTGACCTTTTTATTAAGAAAGATTTTTATAAGTGGCTAACGTCCTCGGGTTTGTTGGAAATTTTAGTTCTTCTTGTCACTGAACTTTGCCAATGTCAGGCACATATTTATGCAAAATTTATATTTAGGTCTGGCTTCGGTTCTTTTTTTTTCCTATGCTAAAAGAGCGCTTGAAGAATAGCGAGACAGAAGTATGAATACGCTTTGAAAGAGCTTACTGGCTTTTAACAAGAATAATAGCTTATACTCAGAAAATAAATAAAACGGTTCTTTCATAGTCTTTCCAAACTTTAAAAATTAAAGTTTTAAAAATAGCTCAACAATTAGATCGCCCCAGTTAAAAACCATGGTTTGAGACTCGAATGTGAATGTATAAGTGAGAAGGATATAGAACATTGCAACTTTATTGCCTAATAATTTCCATGTTTATTATCCGATTATACTCAAACTTTCAGAATATACTACTTATTAGACTAGAAAATGACAAACTTCATAATCAGGAAAGAACGTAAATTTAAGGGAATTTGTAACGGTTAAGGAGGGATTTCCTTATGTTCAGGGCGTAGGATAACTTAAAGACTACTAAAGCTATACCTTTTAAGGGCGTTATTAGTACATACATAATTCGGTTTATAATATTTAATTGAAACCCCTTAAAAATAACTTATTTATCAAATTAAATGTCCTCCCATAACTTAAGTTAGGGTATTCAAACTGCACTATCTTTTACCAAAAAAAAGCCCCAATCCCATGTGATAGAGTAATAGGCCGCCGAACACGTGAGAGAGCCGAAGAGAGAGAAGTGGCAATAGCAAAGCGTAAAACGCGATTACCGGGGGCCCCAGTCTCTCTCCTCCGGGTTCTCCGGCTTCTCTTCTCGGTCTTTGCTTTTCGTACTCCTCTTTCTGCCGGCTTTTTTTTTCGGAATCTCCCAAGCAGTCATTTCGAAAGCCCACGTCGTGGAGATCGGACCGCTACTTCCTCTACCCAAAATAACCTGTAAATAGCAAGACATGTGAATATTTTAAATTTTAAATTAATATTGTGAATGCTTAATCCTTTGCAGGCACCACCAGCAACGTCGAGCTAATGGAGGCCATGAAGAAGTTGGACGCAGACCTGGTGGCTCTATTCGCCACCGCCGCCTCTGGCGATCCGCTGAAGAAGAAACATCAGCAGGAGCAGGTAGTCCTGTGGCCGGAGTCCGAGACAGAGCACACCGCGGAGGACTCTGAGGAGGAGCTCGTGATCACGCCTGAAATATTCCGAAGCTGCAACGCCTTAAAGCTCGATTTGGAGGCACTTACTCTGCAGCCGGAGGGCACGCAGCGCATGGAATTGGTTCAGAACGAAGTGCGACCCATTTTCACCGTGGAATGCCAACTGTCCGGCGACTTGATCCGGAAAGTGCCTCGCTACCCGATGTTCCACATCATGCAGTTCGAGTCGGAGAAGTTCCAGAGCCTGACGCAGTGCACCCGCTTCGGGCAGAGCGCTCAGCGGCAGGTGGAGATGAAGGAATGGGACTTGGCCGCCGGTCATGTGGACATTACGGTTTGGTGGCGTGAACCGGGCACCTGTCTCAACGAAATGCTCGGCATGGGACGTCTAGAGCTCCGGGAGCTCTACAAGGCGTCGCTGCTCGAACAGTGCAAGTGCATTGCCATCAAGCGTCGCGATGTCCATCTCGGTAGCGTCTATGTGAAGATCAGTCTGCTGCAGAACGCAAATGGAAGCGGAAATGGAAACGGAGGCCAGGAGCAGCAGCAGCAGCAAAAGAACGAAAGTGGAAACAAGGCGGCAGGTGAATATATATGACTAATGTCGTGTGGTTGCCAATCGCAAGAACCATTGATTCTTGGGCCCCCAAATCGAATACAAATGATACAACCAGCTGAACCACACGACAACCACAACCACCACGAATTCTACGAATACAACAACTGTTTTCACCAACAAATCCAACAACAACAACAACAGAACCAATACCAAGTCCACAAGTGTCGCCCACAAACACAAGCACAACCACGCCCACGCCTCCTGCACTTGCTCTATATGTTATTCTCGATTGCCGTTTTCCAACTGCTACAAGCATCCATCATCCTTTTGTTAATAAATACTTTTCATTTTCAAAACAAAATAGAAATCAAAAAACAAAACAACAAAAAAACAAACAAAAAAACAAAAACAAAAATCTTTTACGTGTTTTTTATGTTCTTCCTTTACATATTTGGTTTTCCAACAGCCTTTTGTTTAGTATAAAGCTGGAAAAGCATCGTTGTCTATCGATTTAAAATCGATTTTTGCATATCGAAAACATTGTAGATTTGGATTGTTTTCTAAATAAGCTGATAATCGGTGTTAATCGATTTAAAATCAGTTTTTACATACAAAAACCATGAAAGACTTCGATTATTTTTCAAATCAGCTGGAATTTATGTTAATCGATTTTTGCGTATCGAAAACATGGAATTCTTTTCCAGCTAAAATTTATTAGCATGACGCATGGGTTGGTGTAGCCTTAGAAATAATAGAAAGTAATAAAGTATTTATAAAATAAATAATAATATTCGATAAATATTTCGATTACAATATTAAGAAAGTGTTTTTAACTTTCAATTGAACTTGAGAATGTGTTAGCTTTCAAATCAGGCGTTACTTCTAATAGTTATTTCCTTTTATAAACGAATATAAAATAATTATAACGTAAGGGATTATAAAACCCCATCTTGGGTTAGATCTGAGGATTTAGGAGAGTAACGTTTCCATAAAAAATTTAAAATTTCTTTTAGATATTGTCAGTTATCTAAGGTTATGTTCAAGAAACTCTGTTGTAGGTATGCTTTTTTATTTTTCAATACTTTTTATTCTCTAATTTATTAGTCAACTTTAGGGTTAAAGATCTAAGATTCAAAAAGTATATTTTTTCACAAGATAGGAAGAAAATAAGCTTAAGTTTAAGTAAAGACATATTTTCTTAGAAATAATTATTTACTTGACTTTTTAATTATTCCCTAACTTTTAATTTTTATTTTTAAAGTTTATTAGCTTTGTTTGCCCTAAATCATCCCAGAACTGGGATCCAGTTGAGCCTATTAGCTATTTTTGGCCAACTTGAATCCAGTTGTCCGCTTCCCGAGCACGTGCTGTAACCAATTCGACCCGGTTTCACCCGCTTGCTGGCGCAATCTTTCGCTTCGCTTGATTCGCTATTCGGATCCGGTCGCCAAGGCGGGATGATAAGACGCCGCCTGATCGAAGATTGAGGCTGATTCAGATCTTCAAGCTTACTTTAACTTAATTACCAAGGGAGCAAGGTCCAAGGAAACACTTTGAACTGTTTTCGCTGTGCTTCTACCACCGCTAATCCTCTCCTGCTTTCTCCTATATCATTTCCAGTTAACTGCAACTCGAAGGCCGTCTCGACACCCCCGCAGCCGCCGCCCTTGCCGCCGCCCCCACCTCCCGAAGGCACCAATTCCAGCACCAACAACAACAAGGCTAAATTGGATTGCATGAATTTCATGGCGGAGACCAATAAGGTGCGTCTCCTCCGTGGCTACATATATGCCGGGGAGCTGCGTCAATTATCGGCGGCGGATCAGGCCACCTGCCAGGAGCTAAGTCTGCAACCCTTCTGGCAGGAGCAGCCGCTGCTTGTCAAGATCAGCGATGATCCGCTCCAAGAGCAGTTCGCTGTGATCAACGACGAGCGATTCCTGCAGAGTGTCGAGCGCCAGCAGCTGCTCCTGGAGCTGCGTCCGCTGGGCGGTGTGGTACGCTTGCCACTGCACCAGTTCTACATCGCCTACCGGGATGCCAGCATCACCAATCACCTGTGCAAGGGAAAGGTGTGACTCTCATAGTCATTGTTTCCATAGTTCAATTAATTAATTATCCTGCTCTTTCAGCTGCCAGTGATTTCCATTGATGGCTGGGCTCCGATTTTGAGTGCCGAAACGCAGACACCAATGGGTGAGCTCAAGGTGCTCCTGGCCATTGGCAGTGAGTCGCAGATTGCCCAATTGAAGCAGCAGCGCGGCTTTGACCAGGACAACAATCATGTGCCGGCGGCTCTGGCCACCACCACTGATCTGCTGGACATGCTGCAGCATGCCATTTCGGCACCAACGCCCAGCAGCTCAACGCCAGTGGTGATGCCGCCGCCGCCGGCACCTCCACTGGCGTCCAACAACTTCAGTTTCCAGCTGCGCATCGTGGGAGCAGCTGGATTGCCCCTCAATCCCGGCTATGGCAAGTCCAAGAAGCAGGGCAAGCGTCAGGCGGCCGCCAAGCGATTCCCGCCCAACGAGCCGCCCAACACCTATGTGACCTTCCAGGCAGCCAGCTGCAACAGTCAGACGTACAAGTCGCACGAGGGACTGGTCTATGCCACGCCCATTGTGGAGAGATCCACGAAGCCCCAATGGCTGAGCAAGTTTCGGGTGGACGTGAGTCGCGATTACAGGAGCAATGTGAGTAGAGTTGGAAGGGAATAGGAATATATCGGAATAGGAATATATTTCCCTCTTGCAGCCCCAGAAACTCTTCATCCTGAAGCTCTGGAAGAAGGCGATTGTTAGCCCCAACGGCACCACTGAGCCCACGCCCCACGAGGATGCCATTATAGGATTCGCTGCCCTGAATCTCAATCAGAAGCAACCGGGCGGCGGTTTTCCCGGCGGCTGGCACAATATTGTTGACTTTAATGGCCGCGTGACGGGCGGCATTGAGGCGCATGTGGAGCCCATCCCACCCAGTGTGGACACCGTGATTGATCAGTTCGAAAAGTCCATGGAACTGAGTCACCTGCAGTTGGGTCAGGCCATCAAGCGTAAGTACACGGAGCTGGAGGAGATCTCGCAGCGATTGCGATCTCGTTTGGTGGATGTGACGGGGGAAACTCTAAAATTTCCCGAATTCGATGTGGATGCGGCGTTGGACAACTGGCAGCAGGATGGCGATGATGATGACTTGGCCGCCGACTTTGAGCGAGCCCTGCGCACGCCCACGCCGCCGCCTCCTCCGAGTTCACCAAGGCCCTCGACTAGCACCAGCGCACAGCAAGAACATTTTGAGAATGCAAATGGCCAGCAGGAATAGCCCAGGGCCAAGAGTCAGTTACACGTGTTTTTTCAACTCTCATTCGCATCTCGGTGTCGTCTCTGATATTGGCTCAAACTGTAGCTGTAGTTAATAACCTAAATCTAATATCTAATGTAGCTCTAATATTGATTGTGCTGTACTTAAATTTGTTGGCATCCCGATTTTGCCTCGATTCACCCGTCTTATGGTCTTATGGCTGTCTATATGAATATAGCATTAAATCAAAGCTAACAACGATCACCCAGCGATCGTTCCATTGCGTTACAATTTGTCGATTAAATATATTATTGTTTTAAGTCACGAGCGGAGTTTACCCCCATGCAAGCAACCCCCAAAACAACCACACGGAATATGTATTAGTTTCGGAACTGTGTTAATCACCTAAGTATTTAGACACTATTACTTAATACAAATTGAAATAAACATTATAAAATGCTAATGCAAAATTAAGGGGGAGTTGTTTTTCGGGAGGGCATTCTCCAGAAAGGTCAAACCTTAGCCAAAAAGTTCAACACTAAAATATTTTTATTTCAGTATTATTTGTTTTTATATATATAAAAATATAATTTATTCTAATAAAGATGATTTTAAATAAATACACCGTTGTACTTTTTACTTTTTTGAAATGTTTTTAATTGTTTGTAACTTGAAAAAAATATATTTTGAATATACTAAAAATCATTTATGAACTTCCTACGTAGATCTAATTTCTCAAAAGGTTCAAAAACGACATACAAAATTATGATGAAAAAAGTGTCGTGTGTGACAGTGATTCAAATTAAATTAAAAAGAAAACTACCCAATATTTTGGAGTCGTACAAGGTACATTATCAAGAAATATTAAAATAATTTTCACCAGTAAATTATTTTCACCAGTGAATAAGTTTCAACTGTGAATTAATTTCACCAGAGAATTATTTTCACCAGTGAATAATTTTCACCAGTGAATAATATTCACCACTGTGAATTATTTTCACCACTGAATAATTTTCACCAGTGAATTATTTTCACCACTTAATAATTTTCACCAGTGAATTATTTTCACCAATGAAAAATTTTAACCAGTGAATAATTTTCACCAGTGAATTATTTTCACCAGTGAATTATTTTCACCAGTAAATTATTTTCACCAGTGAATAATTTTCTCCAGTGAATAATTTAACAGATTAATTTTTTTTTCACCGATGATTTTTGTTCACAGTTGAATTTTTCACCAGTGAATTTTTTCACCAGTGAATATTTTTCATCAGTGAATTTGTTCACCAGTGAATTACTTTCTCAAGTGAATAATTTTCACCAGTGAATAATTTTCACCAGTGAATTATTTTCACTAATGAATAATTTTCGCGAGTGAATAATTTTCACCAGTGAATTATATTCACTAATGAATAATTTTCACCAGTGATTAATTTTCACCAGTGAGTTATTTTCACCAATGAATAATGTTCACCAGTGAATAATATTCACCAGTGAATTATTTTCACCAGTGAATAATTTTAACCAGTGAATTATTTTCACCAGACTTCTGTCTTGGTTGCGTGCATATGCCTTAGTTTTTTCGATTATCTTAAAAACAAAAATTTTTTCCAGGAACCAATCTTAGTACAAAATATTGTGCTAACCAAGAGATACAAGTTTCGTTTTTTTTTTTAAATTAAAATAAGATCTTGGCACATGTTTTTTTCTCTTTGAATGCGTTCGAATGTCGCATTGGACATCAGGGAATTACCCATATTAGACAGTTGAACTGACCTGAAATCCTGGCCTTCAGTAATTATAATTATATTATATAAGGGTGAATTGGGTTTTATTGTGATCGGAAGACCTGTTTACTTGCCATGCCCTTTAGCTATTCTGTTGTATTAGCTAATAGATTATAATCTATTATTATCAATAACTGATGAAATTCCTGCTTACTCTGACTCACAGCTGGTCAACTCAAATAATAAATATTTATGGCGAATTGCAAAGATCTATTGATAAATAAAATCTGTTTGGTTTCATACATATGTACATATGTATGTACATTCATCGGTAGCTAAGCTCGCAATTAAAAGATGAATGATTTTTCCTTTGCTGTCTGTCTAGGCAGAGTAGTGCTTTTCTCTTTCTTGTTAGGCCTTTTATACCCTGGCAGAGGGTATTATAATTTTGACCAGATGTTTACAGCGCCATGAAAGAGGCTAATCCGACCACAAAGTATATATATTCTTGACCAGCATCACCAGCCGATTTGATCTAGCCATGTTCGCCGGAGGCAAAGCAGCCTCTCGAAAAAAACTGGAAGCTCTAAATAAAAAAAATACAAAGCTGATATTTTACTTCGGTTTCCGGGAGGATTCCTTCGGATTATCCCAACGATTTTCGGGGGGGTTTTAAAACGATCTCCTTTGAATTTTATAACATTAATTGACTTAAGATACCCAAAGGGTAAATGAGGCTGATTCTGGGTTACAGATACCAATCGGTGTTATTTGCAAGCTCTCAAAGGTAACATAGCTTCGACACTGTTTTAAATGCGCAAATAAAATCACACTTAAAGGTTAGTTAAACTTCACGGAAGCTGACTAGTATCACTAAGCAAGAAATATATAGAGGCGTCAAACAGCAGAAAAAGTGCTATCAACCAAACGGCTGAGCCTGGAACCCCAGACCAGCCCAAAGAGAATCTATATAAGTTCCTCTATGTCTGCGACTGAAAATCGGTTTCTTGTTGTTGCTGGTTTTCGAACGAATGCTTCGAACTCGAAAAGCCGAAGGCTTTCTGGGGTGCTAGACATTTCGTTCGGCTGGTCTGGGGTTCCAGGCTCAGCCGTTTGGTTGATAGCACTTTTTCTGCTGTTTGACGCCTCTATATATTTCTTGCTTAGTGCTAGTATGCACTTCTATTAGAGTTGGGAAAACAGTCTTAATTTATCCAATTATATAGATATACATGATAAATCATCATCCTCCCATATTAAAAAACCTTTGTTCGCTTTTAAATAGATATTTGAAAAATATTTTAATATAAAAAATCGTTACAGCTATTGTGTGTTGGTTTTTTTTTTTTTCGTTTTTGTGGGGGCTAACCCCTCCCTCACATATTAATATATATACTATATATATATGTATATGTATGTTTGCCATATCTGGTTTAATGCTTCATTTATCGTTTTTCTTTTTTTTTCTTTCTATATGCTAGAGAAATGATTAAAACAACATTGGACGAATGCACAACAAAAAGTAAGACCTGGATTATACATTATGATTCAACTACAATATGCCTACAAATGTAAGATGGTTTCTATGGTTCTATGTATACGATGGATGAAGTTGATATTCTTAGAATGGAGTTTGGCGATTTACGATTTACGATTTACGATTTACGATTATACGATTGGGTGCCAAGAGCAAAAGGTATAGAGCGAGTATTGCCTCTATAAATGCCTTTCTCTGTGTATCGTGTTAAATATATCAAATTATGCATATAAAATATGTATTTAAAAAACTGTTTAACCCGCGGACCCCAAACGGCCTGGCTTACAAATTAACATTGTTATAAGGTATGTACTGAATGAGAGAGAGAGAGAGATGTGGTGCCGCGCAAATGTAGGCTTCCGATCAGAAATACAAAATGAGCTGGAATACGGTTGGCTGTATACATATGCATGGATCTATACTCCGACTTCTTATATGGAACGCTTCGATTCGTCTTCTGTTTTCGTTTGTTGATGTGCATATTGATAGATTGAAAACGTTTTTTTATAAACTTTCTGCTGATTTCCTTCTTGTTTATGGCATCTTTCAGTCAATGACCACACGAGTGAGGAGTATGCCGCGCTTGCTCAACCACAATCTGTATTAAAAATAGGAAGAGAGCAGATAATTAGTTGGAGGAACTGGGACCGACTGAGACTGTCGAGGACACTCACCCAAAACCGGCTCCCAGCAGCAGGGAGAGGACATTGGTCACAAGCAGCGAGTATAGGATTTCGCGGGAGAACAGCGAGTTGGCGCCCAGTCGCTTCAAGCGAATGGAATAGCCAGCGGTAGTCTTCTTTTTCTCATCCTCATCGCCGGCAGCATCGCGACTACTGACCGACTCGAATTTCCAGTTTCTGTAAAATGAAACCAAGCGGGAACAGAGTTTAGTAATACAATTAAGGGTAAAAGCAAGAAAGGTTCACTTAAAATTCCCAATGCTTATTACATTTTAATATTCATTTAATGTCTTATCTTGTGGCTTTTAAATATATTGTTATTCCTTGCCATTATACATCCAATTTGTAGGAAAATTAATAACCAAAGAAGGCTTAAATATTCACACAAAATGCTTAGGCAAATAAGTCTGCAATTAACTCTCGGATCATTCTTTCAGCCACATCTTAGATGAGCGAATGGAAACTCTAACCCTTAAATACTTGTATGTTAATATTGGATATTATACGCACTTGGGTGGCTGCTCCTCGGCATTTCGATTCCAGTTCTTCAGCCAATCGCCATTGTCCGCATTCTGTTTATCTCCCGCCTGCCAGCAGCAAATAAAGAAACGCATTGTTAACAACCAAATGATGATCACCTCGGTTACGCTCCGGTTCCCCCATCGCTTACCTTGGTCCAGTAGTTTATGTAGACATTTCTGAGCTCATCGTCCGGACAGAGCTCCGACTGGGGGCTGTTCGGTGGACTCTTGGGGCTATCACGGGGCGTGTCACGTCGGGAGCTGGCCAAGGAGACGACACGGCTCGACTGGTTCGATTCGCGCTGAGCCTCGCGCAGCAGTCGCAAGTACTCCTCGCCATTATTGAATGGCAGCGGTGTGATTCTGTCGGGGCTCTTGATGCCAGCCATCGCAGCCGTCGTGCTCAGTTCGATCCAAGATTCTGTGTGGTAAAGGCAAAGCAACAACGAATTGGGTTAGCATAAGATAAATAGTAGAAGATATTTAGAAGCAGATACACATAGTCAGCACAAATAAATCATTTCATTCGCAAAAGGCAAAGAAAGCAGGCCACCAGACAGAAGTAAGCGAAAGCTAAAGCCAAATGGTGTGAAATTGAATATTTAATTGTTTGCACTTGGTGCTAGTTAAGTGCGGGGTCCGTGCTTGAGTTTGGAACCTTTTAAGTCGAGTTAAAAATAAATAAAACCGTTCAAGTACAGTAGAACTTCGCAATATATTAAACCCAAACAGGTTTTATTTAAAGAAAAATAAAATAGTCAGAAGAACAAGATGTTTCTTTGTAATTTTAACATCTACGAAATCTCTATTGATTCTAAACCAATTAAAAAGACTTCCAAGAAGTATGCAAAAAAATATATAAAGCCTCAATTACATTGTAAATGGAATTAATTTTTACTTTTCCTAAAAGTTTTACTTCATTTAATATCCACAGAGATTTCTGTTAACTTGTATTGAAAGTATAATTGGTTATAATAAAAATATTAATTAAGTAATAATAACCAAGGTTTCATTTAAGCCCGGCTATAACTAATAGCAGAACCTTTTTTTTTTACCTAAAATAGTAGGAGTAAATAGGCTTGCTAAAGAATACATAATATTTAATTACAAATTGTATCAAAGCAAACAAAGTGTATTTCTTAAAGCATTTAAAAGGTTGCCACAAATGTGTTTAGACTAGAGCCGGTAAATCAAATGAATTGATTAAATACATTCATTTAATTAACATAGGTTAGGTTTCACATAAGTTCAACAGAAATAAACAAAAAGTACGCTCAGAAAAAAATGCTTCTTATTTATTTATTATCGGGAAAATGCCTACATTAAGTATAATCCTGCCTGCAATTACTTGTCTTCAATAAAATATGGCATTTCTGGCCTTTATTATTATTAATATAAATTCCCCTGAGGTTGAGGTTGACAAACACAGTTTTGGCGTCACAATGCGCGGGGCAGTGAATCCAAAAGTATAGTATATTTATGTCAGCGCGTCACCCCCTTTTGCGTTTTGTTTTTGTTTGCTTAAACGTAACAACAACAATTATAATAGGCGTTCAGTTCGTTAGCCGATGTCTGTATGTGTGTGTATGCATGCTCAAGTGCTCGTGCCCCATTGATAAGGCTAAAAACCCCTCTCAACTCGTACAATTTCCGTTTCTTTTCGGCGCGTATGGTATATATACAATATATATTTATATATATAGAAGCACACATGCGATTTGTTTACATATATAGACTGCACAGTTCGATGCTTATCAATTGCCACGGAGAAAATTTCATTTTCAAAACAAAACGAAACCACAAGCTGCCGATGCAATATGGCACGAGAAGCGTGCAAGTTACATGACGGCGGGCGATGCTCGCTCGACGCGACTCTGTGATAAGCACGGCCTACAGTCTTACGTTTCTAACTTTAACTGGTTTTTGGTTTATAAACCATAATGTTTTAAAGACTTGTAAATAAATAAATTGCTTTTAAATGCTTTATTTTTAGTGTTTTGGAAAAGGAAAATGGTTGTTTAATATTTTAATGAGATAATAAATGGTAATTCTGTTGATTTATTGTTTTTTTCGTTTTTTAAATTTACTTCATTTTGACTAAACTTTTTTAGGAAGTACACAAAATAAAAGATTTAAAATAAATAAAATAAAATAAATGATGAAGGCCTAACAACTTTAGTTAATAAAACTGTAATATAATTTGGGAATATCTGTCTCGGGTTTCAGTAAAATATTGAAATAAAGTTGCTCTGAAAAATTAAATTGTTTTTAGGGAAAGTTTTCATCACTTTCATTGTAAAAATCAAGACTCGTAAACATATTTTTCTTGTTCTTTCTGCTGTTTAATTTTAAATCCCTATATATTCGGGGTTAATTACACTTTTAATGATTTCTTTTACAACTTCGTGTAACTCGGATATTACGTTAAATTGTAAGTTCAAAAATAAATACATTTTTTCATTCATTGCACAATTATTGAGTTTAATGATTTTTTCTCCGACTCTAGGTAACTTTTAACACAATATTAAATTCTTCCCGAACGCTCTCTAGTTATCAAAGGGATAATCACTGTAACAGCAACTAATTTAGAAATTTTCACAGTAGAACCGCATCAATTACGGAATAGGTTCACATCACTCACGTGGCAGACCAATCATGCTGACAAACAAATACTAAATGCGACGTCTAGAGTCTAGACGATAAAGATGAGACATTTATGAGAGTATTTTGCGAAAATCTAAGCCGAAAAATGGTTGTAAATGGGAAAACCCGCGCCGCCGACAGGTAAACAGGGGAGGATTTTTGCACAGGTAAACACAACAGTTGAGTAGCGTTGTTATCGGGAATCCGGGTTACAGGTACGAAAATGTGCACTGAAAAGTGGAAACAAAAACAATGGCAAAAGCAGAAAAGTAAAAGCAAAGCGAAGGGTGGCAAAAATCAGCTTGCTGACTCACAGCACGTAGGCAGCTCTTCCCATCTCTTTCTGGGCCTCACTCCCTCCCCCACTCTACCACTCACTCCCTCTCTCTCTCTACCACTCCCAGTCTTTTCCTTCGCCCGGTTTCTCGACGCTTTGTTGTGTGCATCTCCTGATGCGCAGCTGTCCAAAAGACCCTGAGAGTTGAGCCCATTGAACCGCCTTTATTACTGGATGGATGACTCCCCGGTATCATAATACAATTTCTTACGCAGTATATATGGCAAAAATAAATTGTATATGCACAAAGAAAAATATCACCAAAATTGGTCATCAGGTCAAAATACCGCTTATTATTTTTTAAGACATTCAAATGAAGCCGTCACGACATGATGATTGATTTTTTTGGTATTATAATACATTTTCTTTAAGGGTCAGTACCCCATTTAAATCCAATTAAGATTATAAACATTTTTTAAGGGCATTATAATTCTATAGATATTTATTTCACAATATTGGGATAACACTTGACACTCACATCACGAAATTATTGTTTTTACGTTTATACTTGTCTTAACAAATAGTGTTTATCATTCTCCGCACCTGAACTATATTTTTCCTGGGAGATTTCCGATAAGATTTTCTTGTTTTTTTTTTTCGCAGTGTAAACGTGTGAGTGGCTACCGCGCGTTGGATGTTGATAAAGTAGTCAGTCGGTCGCCGAAATACATACAATTGAAGCTAATGCCAAAGTCGCAATTTCTGGAAGCGGCGACCGATAGGGAAATGCCCTCCCACAAAACCATTTATTTACGAATTATTTTCGCAAACAATTCGGACAGCCGGACGGAGGGATAAACGAGGCGCGCAAAAAAAAGCCGCTTGACGTCAAGCGGGCCAAGTGCAAAGTAAAGAGACATGACATGAATGAAGACCAAGGGTGAGAGAGAGAGAGAGAGCGAGTGGGGCCGACCGACAGCTTCTTTGTTTTCTTTCATTAGGAGTTTTTAGCGGATTCTTTGTTGTCTCTCTACGATGCAGTAAACAAAAACAACAGAAAAAACGCCATGCCAAAGCAGGGACAAAGCAAAGCCTTGAAATAGAATATATGGGGATGCAGCAAGTGTAGCAATATCAAAATGCGGATACAAACAAATGGTATGCGTGTATGTGTATTTATAGTTACAGCAAAGAAAACAACAACAATGCGGCATAACGGGTTACCACCATGTTATTGTTATGAGTGTGCAAAAAGAAACGCAAAAAAACACGAATCGACAAGAAAGAAAGAGCAAAGCAAAACAAACAACTTACCACCCAGCAAATCTTCAGATTTTGGTGTCGTAGACATTTTGTTTATATCGGTATTTTGTATGGATGAGAGTGTGTGTGAGTGCGAAGAGTGTTCAACACGTCACACTAAAGATAACTTGATTTTGTTATTGCCTATTTACTTGGCTTCAGTTGTTTTTTTATTTTCGCCCGAGTTATTTTGTCCCTTTACGTTTCCGTGTGTGTGTATATTCGCTTTTTGTGTCAATGTATGCGTAGGGAAAAATGCGTTTTACTTTTCGTTTGACGCTGTTTCTCCGCCGTTGCACTTGTTTTCGCAAGCTTTTATTGTTCTAGACTAACGCTAACAGCCTGCTGTTCGAGATATTGCAACTTTGTTTAATGCTTCTCTGAAGCGACTGGCTCTACCACTAAAAATTAAACACGAATCGTTTCCCACGCACAAGCTTAATGCGTAGTTTAAATGTTTTGTTGCTGTAGCGCTGAGTGTGACCGCTCCCGGTCCTTTATTTAGGGGAAAAATGCCTAGTTATCGGTTTGAGAGTGGTGTGAAACTTGGCCGAGAAAGGTGAATAACATTGCTCAAACAATGTAGTGATAAGAAAAGAAGTAAAATCGACTTTTTTAAACTTATTTGTTTAAATATCTAAGCATAAAATGTGTATGAAAGTTATTTATATAAGAAATATATTTATTTATTATCTCGTCTTTAAAAATAAATCAAACGTTTTTAGATCACTTTTTGCCACATTTCGCACAAAGTAAAAGTTATTGCCCTCCACTAAAGTCTTGGGCGATATGAACAGATCTTGTTGCGGGTCGTACTGAGCTCGACCCAGCAGCTTGAGGAACTCGTGGCGTTCTCTAAGACGAAACTCCCGCGATGCCAGCAGCTCGGGACACTGAACAATCTGGGCATGTGACAAACCCATGTCCTGGTGGACGTAGCTGAACCGCTCGATAAGATCGTCTGGAGCTGTAATTGGCAGAGATTATTTAAGCATTGATAATAAATTGAGAAAGGTAAAAGAAGCTTACGAATCTTCATCAATCGCGGCTTGCGAACTATAAGAGCACTCAGCTCCTTGGCATTGAATCCCATTTCCTCCTTGAGAGTAAAGACGGACTTGCGAAGGTGCTCCATGTTGTAGGTGATCACATTGGGTTCCTTGGTGGCCAGCAGTCGTAGGTCGTGGCCACTTAGCCGGAACTCCTTTTGGAAGTAGCCCAACCGACGGTCCACACGCCTGGTAGAGAACATCAACCAATATGGATTGTGGGTAAGGATCCGCTGCCTGGCTTCGTCCGAGAATCGTTTGCTTTTCAGGTACTCCACGCGCGTCTGCAGGTCATCCAGATCCTCCTTGAAGAGCAACGGATTCTTTGTGAACATCCTGCCAAAGTCATCGGCTGAGACGCCCTGGTCCGCAAGGAAGGAGATGTAGGGCTTTACGTTCTTCTCGAAGTCCAGTCTCAGGACAAACTCGCCCAATCCCTTCCGCCTCTCTATGCTGTGCAGATTTACGCCCAGCTTGACAAACTGCTGCAGGGTATGGGAGCTATTGACGTAAGCCGCCAAATTAAATGAGGGCACATGGGCCTCGCGGTTTCCGAAATCCAGGGCCACTTCCTTGTAACTCTTTCGTTCCGCCGCCACAACCGATTCCTTGTCATCTTGTTCGGCGGTTATATCCTTTGGCTGAATCACATCTATCTCACTTTGGGCGCTTCGTTGTCCACGTAAATATCGTAGTTGTGAGGAAATTGCCGTGTATTTAGCCGCATTATGTGAATTTTCAAGAATCTTACGTATTGCAGAGCAAAACATGCTGGCGGCGTTGCCAGACTACGCAAATGTAGCCGGCTATCGATATTTAGGCAATATCTGGCAGCGCCATGTTTTAAAGCGATATTTATAAATAGTGTCGATATATATTAATAGTTCCCAGATCAGAAGTTTTCCCCCAAGATTTAGGGGTTTTCTGACGTCCTAGGGGGAATTTTAGGGTAGAAGAATTTTTAGAAGCACATTTTAGGGTTTTTTCGGAACTGATTGATTTAAAATTTTTAAGAAAATCTCTATAAAATTTATTTTTTTATTATAAACCCCCTAAATTGGTGAAAATATCAAAATAAATACTGCACACGATTTTTGTATCGCTTAAAAGTTTTGCCAGCTGATGTTGGAGCATTCCGTGAAACCGCCTTAAAGATACTAAGAACTGGTATTCCACCGACATTTTTCCGCTTTGCAACGTTCCACGTCATAATTAGATATTTTTTCTTTTAATTATTTGAATTTGCCAGACTTTTTCGAATTTGGGGGAGACTGGATTTTTTAGGGAGAAATATCGACTATTTGAGATTTTTTAGGGGGAAAGCAAAATTTTCATCTGGCAACACTGAGTGATCTTGCAGCTCTAAATTTTACTTTACTATTTATTGTCTTTTGGCGACAAAAAATAAATCTAGCTCAGAGCCTGTCCTTGTTTTTTTGATTGATCCTGCCTTGAGGACACTGCTGAACATATCCACCTGTCAGCTGCTGCTGCTGCAAACATAACATCATGGACAAATTACGCCGCGTTCTGAGTGGAGATGAGCCCACGCCGGAGGAGGAGAGCAGCATAATCACACAGGTGTGTGTCGTCGTCTATTGTCAACTTCTCAAATATTTATGAAATTAGCGCCTGGAGGCGATAATCTCTGGGGTTCCAAAGCCCTCCCAGGGACGCCCCCCCTGGCCCCAATCACATGGAGACAATAAGAGCTGTGACTCAACGCTTATCAGTGGTTAAACAGTACTCACTAAAAAAACCCATTAATTATTGCAGATTAATGATATGTCCACATTAAGTTGGTCCACACGCATCAAGGCATTCTGCATCTGCTTTGTCTTGGGCATATTCCTTTCCCTTTTGGGATCGATTGCCCTATTTTTGCACCGCGGAATTGTGGTTTTTGCGGTCTTCTACACTCTGGGTAACATAATCTCCATGGCCAGGTAAGGGAGAAATTCAGTAATTACATATGCTATGTATTAATTATGTGCCTTAATAATTTCAGTACATGCTTCCTAATGGGTCCATTTAAGCAGATTAAAAAAATGTTTGCCGATACGCGTCTGATAGCCACCAGCATTGTGATCGTGGCAATTATAATGACGTTCATTTCAGCTATTGTGGTACTTAGTGCTCATTATTTTTATTTATTTTGGTTCTGGCATGCTAATTTGTTTGATTTAAATTTTTTTCTTGAGCCCTGCAACGTTAAATTATTATTATTTAAACTCGAAACGGAAGATCATTAGCACTTTCTCTTCTAATTCGACTATTTTGCATGAAAATTATGATTTTTTTTATTTAAAATCAAACAAATTATGTGACGCCTTTATCGATTTATTTTGATTTATTTTTATTTTCCTTTATTTTAGTTGAAAAAAGCTGGACTCACGCTTATATTCATTATCATCCAATCCCTGGCCATGACCTGGTACTCACTCTCGTACATCCCCTATGCCCGGGATGCGGTCAAGAAGACCGTGTCGGCCTGCTTTGAGGTCTAGAATCGATCGCACTTCTGTACATAACTCGAGAGAAATCTAGATCGGTTTGTAACTTAAGCTAAGAGACAATTAAATCATCTGTATTAATCTAGCATTAGAACATAGAGATTTTCCCTTATATTCCCTCATATTAACAAGCATTTTCTTGGGTTTTGTCTTTTAAATAAATATATATATATATAATATATATCTTTTATACATATATATATTTACACGTTATGTATTTAATTTAATCAGTACAGTTTTCGTTAAGTGTATGTACATAATTCTCTTTTGGTTTTCTCATTTATAGAATATGAATGGCCTGATCCACTTTGTTTCTGTAGCTTTTGTTTTGTTTCTTATTTCTTATTTTAGTTTCTTCTCTTTTTGCGGCGACAATTTACCTAGAAAAGTGAAATAAAAATGATTTAGATTGAAAAAAGTTTCGATTATAAAAAGAGTTAACAATAATAATAATGGCTTAGACTATTTTAATTTTAATGTCGTAGTGCGCTGTGCTGGGTGCTTCAATGGATTTACTCCTTGGCAATTGTGCTTATTTTTCCAACAAGAAATGGAGAAAGATACGAAAGAGAAAGGGGAAAGAGAGAGAGAGCGCAAGGAGAATTCAAATTGAGACCAAAAGAGTTGAGAGAAATCGTTTACCATTTAATTGAGCCAATATAATAACGAAAGTCAGTGAGTGCAGAAAGAAACATTAATTAATATAATAAAGCAGGCAACATTGAAGGGGATTGAGGCTTTGTAGAACATAGAATTGAATTTTAACAGCCTTAAACTATAGAGCTGTAAAACCATCGATAGTGCCCTTACTCGATATTTTCGATAGTGATAGTCCAAACCATCGATAATATCGATACTATCGACAAAATAAAATTGGTTTAAAAATAGTACTTTGCTTGAACAAACCAAATTAAATGGCATAATTTATATACGATTTAATGTAATAAAAAAAATGAATGAAATTTTATTACAATTACTGTCTATATAGATTTTATATAAAGATAGTTTTTGAGTTTAATGATTGAAAATTAAAGAATAATGTTTTGGTCCGTTCTTAAGAATATACAAATTTAAGATAATATTTATTGGCAAAAGCTTGAAAATTTTATACGAATTCACTGATAAACTGCTAACGCGATGTATCGATGATGAAAAAGAACAATCGATAGTGACGCGGAGCACAACACCATCGATAATATCGATAGTATCGTCGATAGTTTTACAGCTCTATTAAACTATTCAAAATTCTTAAAGCTTCTAATAATAAGTACTTAAAAACAAGTAACAATTTTAAGATTCAATATTCAACTTTTATTCGCTCTATTCAATGTTGCCTGCTTGTATTTCATTATTAAGACATACCTTTAGATGGCGAGGATGAGAGGGCTGGACTACTACCTCCTTTACTTTTCGTGGGTGTTGAGGAAACCTTTTTTAGCTGCCGTTGCTGGATAAATATAAATATATATAATTATTTGCAGAATTTAGAAAGATTTTCGAGACTTACCTGCCACCAAACCGCTAGATATACGAATGCCACCGAGATTAGCACTTGGATCGTCAGCCACAGTACAATGTTGATGGCTTGCGTGCGCTCAAACAACTCCTTGCCATTCTTGATGCACAGAATGGCCTCGGAGACCATGATGGCGCCGTAAACCCAACACTGGGTGCCGACTCTCTTGCAGCGCGTATCGGTGACATATACGTAATATTGCCTGCAAAAAAACATGGATGATGAAACCGAAATAATTCCCTTTGCAATTAACTTGTTTATACCTGACCGAGGGGGCCACAAAGAGGCCGATGAATATGAGGCGTCCAATCACAATAAAGTGATCCGGCGGCATCTCGAAAATGTGCTTCAAGAAGAACGTGTTCAGTTCGGTGACCTGCCAGAAGATCACCAGCTGGATGACAGCAGCGAATCTCATGGCCGTGGACTTGGGATCTAGCCAGCGGATGGCTGACCAGCTTTCCGGCGTGAACTGCAGCATGGCACGCTTGATCTTTCCAGTCGTCGTTGAGATATCCTTGATGCTGGCCCATTTGTACTCGCGCATCTCGAGGATTTGGCAGATTTTCAGGCCCATCCAGATGCCCAGACCGTTGCAGATGATTACATCCAGGATGAGAGCATCCCACCAGCACTCAATGAAGTTGGGCAGGAGATGGGCAAAGGTGATCTCGGTAATTTCCCACATCACCGAAATGGCCCACAGGATGCCCATGTGACGGATTAGGATGGCCTTGAAGGCCCAGCCCAGGAAATGGCCCCAGGCAAAGACGTCCAAGTGGCCCTTGACGCGATCCCAACTGATATCCGAACAGTTGACGCCATATTCCTGGCAGAAAACACAAGTTTAATATATCCAAAATCTAGGAAAAGAATGCCTTACCTTCTCCATATCGATATGGAAATTCTTTAACTTTGGATCAATCCAATAGAACATGCTTCTGATGGTCGTATAGTTTTGGAACATCAGAAATTGCAGTGTCAGCAGGTACAGTACGGAACAACCGAATAAGATTCGCCACACGGCGGGATGTGGGCGCGTAAAGGGTCCATTGGGAAAGGCAATCACCGAGACGATTAGGAAGAAGAAAACGATGCAGAGCAGGCCAGCCCAGATATTCTCATCCACGTTCGCCTCGTTCCTGTAACGATAGTAGAGCATCGCTAAGTGGGTGATCTTGGACTCCATTTCGGTCATAGTAGTATTCCTTATCAGCATAGCACGTTTCTGTCGTTCGGGGTTTTGGGGGTCAATGACACAACGAGTCTACGAGTACATTACGTCTGTGTTCTAAGCTGATTCTAGTTGTAGTTTCTCATATATAATATATATTTTTAGTATAGCGCGTATAAATACGTATTTTTTTTTTTTGGCTCTTTGAACCTTCGGCTGTCTCCGTTGACACATTTGGCAGTGTGTTCGTGATGCTTTCAAGTGCTTAACCCGCTGTACAACAACTAATCTGTGTTGTCGGACGCACGTGGTACAGATTTTTGATTGGAAGTTTTTTCTTTAGGGTTTCAACATGATAAGGGGAACAATTGAGAGCTTTATTGACTCGAAAATGGAGTGTAACTAATTAAAAGATTTATGATTGAGCTTGTGTTTATAGGGAATATTTAGTTTTGTTAGGTAATTGTGTAAAAATGATGTTATGTAATTATAAACATTATTTTGGGAATTCTTTAAGAGGTTTCCTTATAAACTAATATCTTTAAAGTTTAGTTAACAAGCAAATATTTATATTAAAGCTGATCTCTCACAACAAACATCATTTTGACAAGCCAAAGATAGCTGGAAATTCCCATTTTTAAATACTATCTTGAACAGATAAGAGAAGAAGGTACAGAGCTACAAACAAAAATAATTTTATATAAAACAAAGCAACAAGAGCAACTCACAAAAATATTTTTATATCAAATAAAGCACAAAAAGGGGTGATTAGAATTAATTCTCTAAAGACATTTAAAGTATGTTATAGTCATGTCACGTGGACCCATAGAGGGTTAATTGTGCGAGACATACAGATCTATAATTTCGGGCGTCTGTCTGTTAACTTTCAAAGGCAAAGATACAATACTGTATAGGAATTTTATTAAAAATCTAGAGATTCAAGCGTATATACATATATAAGATAAGATATATAAGATATATCTTACATAAGACCCAATAAGAGTTAATAGTAACAGTTTTTAAGGATTCTGAAAGCCACTTTATCTAGGTAACTCCCTTTTTTGTATGACCATCATCTCAATTTATGATATAAGACCCAACATGTATTTTTAAGTAGTTACCTTGGATTAATTAGGATGTTAAAATATTTTCCAAAGTTGTTTTTAGCTCTTGATGGGAGGAATACCTTTGGATACATTGGATCTAGCTTTATATCAAAAAGTCTAGAGATATGCTTGACTAATAAATCTTCTTTCAGAAATCCTCTATTCCTTAAGAGAGCCCAACCTGACCACAGAATCAAGGAAATATGGTGCTTTCATAGAAATCCAAACTGAACTGAAAGATCTAGATCTAGATCTACTTCACACAATCTCACCTGACGAAGGCAAAGTACATCACGGCCAGCACCGACACCGCCAGGAGGGTGATCGTGTGCGGCTTGTAGAAGAAGTCCAGCGATATATCATCCACCGGTCGCTCGTTGACAATGACAAAGGTCTGGGCGATCTCCTCCTTTCGCTTTCGTCTGGCGCCCGCACTGCCACCGCTGCTGTCGCTACCATCCCGCCGTACCTTTGTGGGCGTGGCCGGGGCACTGGCCGCCCCTGGTTTGAGAGGCACTGATGATGATGGGTGGTCGCCTGCGGCGGCGGGCGGGGAATTATCATCGCCCGATGTGGGGGTGCCACGTGAACTGGAGCGTTTCTTCATCGCCAAACGCTAAATTCGATTATCAGATGTAAGCGATGGCGTGATGTGGTTGTTGTTAGGTGGCAATGGCCCCGGTGGTTGGTTGGTTGCTTCTGACTGTTGTTTTCCCGTCGTCGTCGTCGTTGGGGCTGCTCGGCAGTTCGGTGGCCAGGTGCATGCGGGGACTGAAGGTTGCGCAACATTCGATTCTTTGCTGTTCTGGCTCTGGCTCTGGCTTCCCCTGCCTGCCTGCGGCCTTGCTGGCGTCCGGATCGGATTGTTATGGGTACTGCGGTCCTGGTCCTGGTCCTGGAACCTTGATTCGCGTTTATTCGGCGCACGTTTATTTGATCATTTGTCAGCGACGAGCCGTTGTTTTCAATTAAACATGCTGCGCCGACTTGGACCAATAAAAATCGACACTTGCCGGCGGTGCAAAGTTGCCAGATCGGGCGGCATTCTCAACATGATAAGGGAGCGTTGCCAGATGGCGTACGGGATAGGGGGTGTTCCGGGTTTTCTTTTAAATAACTTTTATTATTATTTTTAAACTTATTTATATTTTAAGGCGTAATCATTTTGAAAGTTGAAATCAATTGTGTATAAAAATTAAAGAAATAATCTATGCTTTAAATACATATAAATATACAAACATCTAAAACTATCAAAATACAATTCGGGAGTGTAATTAAAAGACATCAATAATATTTATCCTGTAATATATATCCGAAGTATAATAATTTAGGTATTTAATAATAAACAGAAGGTAAGAAGAAGATTTTTATGGGGTTATTAAATTCGTTTGATTTAATAAAACTCCATTAAAAATCTCTCGAAATCAACGAAACCTGGAACAGCACTTTATGCCAGCCCTGGCCAAACAGCTGGCGGCACTTGTTGACCGAAAAGTAATCCATGAAATTCTATTGATTTCGTGCGGCTCCTTAAAGAAAACATTAAAAATGCTGCTGGAACAAGTAAATAATGTTATTGCAGTGCTCTCCGGTAAGGGTGGAGTCGGAAAATCCACGGTGAGCACACAGTTGGCGCTGGCCCTGCGAAATATGGGATATAAGGTAAGAGATTATTAATTTCATCACAAAAACATGACAATCTGATTTTTTGATAACCTTTTAGGTGGGATTGCTGGATGTAGATCTGTGCGGACCGAGTGTTCCGTATTTATTGGGACTGGAAGGACGCGAGATATTTCAGTGCGATGAGGGCTGGGTTCCCATCTACACGGACGAATCAAAAACCCTGGCCGTGATGTCCATTGGATTCCTGTTAAAGAACCGCGAAGATCCCGTCATTTGGCGCGGTCCCAAGAAGACCATGATGATCAAGCAGTTCCTCACCGACGTGAAATGGGATGCGATGGACTATCTGATCATTGACACTCCGCCTGGCACTTCGGACGAACACATCACGGTGATGGAGTGCCTCAAGGAGATGCAATGCAATGGAGCCGTCATCGTGACCACGCCGCAAGAGGTGGCCCTGGACGATGTGCGCAAGGAGATAACCTTCTGCAAAAAGACCGGCATCAGAATCCTGGGCATCATCGAAAATATGAGTGGGTAAGTGTCAAGTCGAAATCTTTCCAGGACTTGAAAGCTGGGAAAGTAGCCCTAGATAGAAATACCGCAAGCTAGGAGTACAAAAACACAACTTACACAACGTTTTTCCATCCATATGCATATTTTTCCATTGCTTGAATATTTTTCTGGCTCGTAAATTTATGGCTGGTTTTTGTTGTCGCGCTCCGACCTTGAAATTCGGTGCCCAACCATGATATGCAAAATATAGGCGTCCGATCTCAGTTGGTGCATACAAATTGCACTTGTTTGCTAAATGTCCAACCTCTCCTTAAACTAAGCGACTTTATTTTACACAAGTAAATAGTTTAGTCCATAAAAATGACTCATATGGAGTGTAAGTAAATACAATAATTTATTTTTCTTGGCCTGAATTTGAATAACTTACATATCACTAGGTTACAAATTTATATTTTTTTTTATATAAACGTTTAAACCCACTTTTTCCGCTTAATTTTGAGACGCTGAACACGTTGAACTCATTAAAAAAAATTCCCAAAGAACCGTTTTGAAGATATTCGCGAAAAACCAGATTTTTTCTTCTACGTTAAAAATCTTGAAAACCGTAAGTCCAACATATTTCAAATAAGTACAATCCAAAAGCCAATGTAAACACCTTTCCGACAACATACGGCTCTTAATGGTCAGAGCTCTATTAATGAAGATATAAACATTTAAACCTAAAACAATATGCAATATTTTTGGCTATGTTTTTTATAGCTAAATTTCATTTTCTTTTTATAAATATAAAAAAAAGATATTAATTATTTTGAGTGAACAAAACTAAAGATACCTTTCTCCTTAAAAAGTTAAGATCAAATATATGCAAATCCAAAGAAAATTCTAGAAGTTATGGCAAATTATATTAAATTATCATATTGCTGTTGTGCTACAAAATTGATTTTCAAGGGAAGTAGCCTGCTTTGTTGTGTTGGTTTTTTAATGAAAAACATTGTAAATACAATAATTTATTTTTCTTGGCCTGGACTTGAATAACTTACATATTTACTCTCTGTCTAAGTTATCGTTTATTTAATTTCCTCAGATTTGTATGCCCCACTTGCTCCTGCTGCACAAACATCTTCTCCTCGAACGGAGGCTCTGAGCTGGCCAAGTACGCTGAAATTTCGCATCTTGGAACGTTACCCATAGATCCACGAGTCGGTGTTTTGGCAGGGACAACTGCTTCCGTATTGGATGAGCTGCCAGATTCACAGATGGCGAAGGTGATGAGGGAAGTAGTTGAGAAATTGAAATCTATTAAGCTGTAACTATAAGATGTAAATAAAACAAAATAAAATCCTATATTTTTTCAATTTAAAGTGGAAATAATGTTGAATATTTTATACATCCCATAATGCTCCCTAAAAATAAGTTTTAACCCAATAAATCTGGAACCCAAGTGATACATAATAACAACACACAATTTGGCTTTTGTTTTTGTTTAACTTTGGTTTTTTATATCGCTTTATTTTTCGTAGAATAAATGTCTAAGATATAATAATAAGATGGTTATAAAGGAATGAATGTAGTGGATGCGTTTCGGGATAACTAACTAAGAATGTACGTATGGAACTAAGTATTAAAGTAAATCTATGAATGAGTGAGTGAGTGCGCTTCGTACAGTAATCATAATATACAATCAAACTAATGTGTTTCCTACTAATACTTTCCAATTACGTTTCCTTTTGTGTGTTCTCTGACGATAATTAGAACTATCACATTACTGTCTCGATTACTGCTTAACTTAATCACTTTAATTAATTGATTTGAGCAAAAGTCTTAAGATCAAGATGTGTGTGTGTGTGTTAATGCATGAAGTTTCGCTTATTTGCTCGATCGGCTCGCTTCTGTCAATGTCGGTGGACTATCCTTCTATATCGAAGGGGAAAGGAGTCCTTAAATTCTGTGAAATCCATTTAAAATGCTCTCTCTCGACTGACGATGAAGTTAGTTTCTTTTTCTAAGTATTATTAACATGCAGACTTCTTCCACTATTTTGGTATTATTTTCTCTAGCGGACACTAGATGAAAGCTTGTCAAGATCAAAAATCAGTCTGCGGGATGGAAATCACACAGAGAAAAAAAATATATTAAATTAACTCCTAACTGTAAGAAAATCAATAATATAAATTAATATTTTTACCATCTCGAAATCAAAGTTATGCTCAGAGCCCGTTCCACTGAAAGTTCGCAAAATACCATTTTCCCGAAGGAATCGAAAGAACTCTTTCCCTTTTTTGCGGTTTCTTATCTCTTTAACGCTCCCTCATCTACGCTTTGCCTGCAATGTACAAGCAAAGCGCCAAAACAGCTTATAAGTTCCGTTCCGAAGCTGAATCACAAGAGAATGAGAAAGGTTCTGCTCCTAGAGAGATCGCTCTTTGGAGTTCCTTTTCTTTTAGGTTTGGAACCGGAACCGATAGAATATATGGGTTGAGCCTCATGTACGAGCTCTGCTAATGCTTTCATACTTATTATTCTATGTATAACTAATATGTTTGCTACCAAGAATGAGATGGCAATCTGGAACTGATACTACATATTTTTCTCTGTGCTGGAATCACAACTAATGCTTCGTTTCATCTTTGATAGCAGCCTTACTTTCGATGAGGATCATCGAAGGACTTCAGATTGCAGACCTCCTGGGGCTGCTGAGTAGAGACCTCGTGATATTGGCCCTTCACCTTTTTGCCACCCTTGCACAGCTTCCAGATAAAGCAGCAAAAGAAGGCTCCAATGGCTCCAACCAGAGGCCAAACCCATTTGGAATCGGAATCGAATTGGTCTTCCGGCAAATACGGGAGATGTCCTGCATTGTTCTTGGTGTCACGGGGAACCATCTCTTCACTGGGTTCCTTAATCTGGCTGGTTGATTCCGGTGTCAATGCCTCGGGTTCAAGGGTTGACTTCTCCTCTGTCTTTGTGGTCTCAGCCGGGATGGCATAGTGACTTGTCCAAGTGGCGAGATCGAAGGCTGCAGGTTCGGTTGAAGAAGCTGGACCATTTGTTATACTGCTAACCTTAACCTGGCTAGTTGATTCTGGTATCCAGGCCTCGGGCTCGAGGGTTGATTTTTCCTCTGTCAATATCTGATTTGCCTTAGTTGAGAGATCGAAGGCTGAAGGTTCGGTTGAAGAAGCTGGACCAATGGTCGAACTCTGATCCGTAGAAGATGCCACCGAAGAATCTGTGCTGGAAATCTCCAAGTCTCTTGGGGAGCTGTTCTCTGGAAGAGGCGCCTCGGATGATGCAATAATTTCCCCTGATTCAGAGCTGATCTCGGCATTAGTGGTACTGGACTGCTCGTAGAAATAGGGATAAACAGTGCTGGAGAATTCGTTGGAGTCCGGAATCAGTGGGAAACCTTCAGCTAATGCGGTCGAGCTGACATCTTCGGGATGCTCCACCTCAGCTTCAGGTCCTTTGGTTGGGCCAAGGATTGAGAAGTGAGGAGGAACCTCTGCCTCATCCGGACAGGTTTGACAGCATTCCCCATCTCTCCTAATGGGGTTATCACATTCCACGGGCAGGCATTCTGTGGGCTGGCAATCGCGCTCTCCATCGAGGGTGCATCTGCACATAGTACATCCGTCGTTCTCCGTCCAGGTTTCTCCTAGTGCTATCGCGGTTTCATTCGGCAAGGTCAGGCAGTTGCTGACGACGACGGACAAGTCACAGAATTGTATGCAGCGAATCGCGTGGGAGTTGCAGGACTCGCACTTGGTGCACTTATTGGGAAAGTACTTGAAATTCGTGCCATTGCAGACGGGCTCCGTATCGCTGCACTCGTAGCGGGGACAACAGCTGCCCGGCTCACCATCGCCTGGATAAACCTCGACGAGCACCTGGCTGCATGTCATCGCCTCGGGACAAGGTAGGCAGGTGCAGCTTCCTAGGGAGTCATTTCTGTGGCTATCCGGCGGGCATGTCATCTGGGGGATTTCATCCACGTTAATAATCGGCAGAGCTGTAAGAAAGGTAAATAAAGTGATAAATTAGCATTGTATTTTTAAATATTTAACTTATAAATATTTATTAATAATACTAATATTAATTTAAAGCTAACCTATTGTACCAAGAATCGAAATTCAATAGCCCGCCCAAGTAGACCCTACAAATTCCAAACTGATTTGAATGCCCTTCAAGTTCATTATTAGTATCGATCGATCCATTGACCGATCGATCTGAAAAATCACATTCCAGCAAGCAAGCCATATAGCCCTGAATTAATTATTCAATAACTCTTGAGGTAAATTTATAAAAATTGCAATTTGATTAGGCACACTCGAGGGAAATTACTCCGAGAAAGCAGAAACCCAATCAAAACAAACGAAACGAAATGAAATTTATTTTTGGTGGAATACAAAGTACGGCCGGGAGTGACACTCTCGTTTATCATTTATTTATTGTTATTGATTTTTGACATTTTATCATTGAATTATAAAAGGGGGAAGAAGGCGCCAGAGCGATAAAAATGGGGGAATGGGTATAACAATAACAAAGAAAAAGAGATAGGAAAACAATTGCAGTATCAGGCAAACCCAAAAGATTTTGCGCCTCTTCCCTTATTGGATCGATATGGATCGATCGTTTCATTGAATCAATATTGCCCCCAATTGCCGGTATTATCAATTTGGTGTGGTAAACTTTTGTTACAAAAATGCGTTGTCGTCGTTGTCGCATCGCAAATGGTTACAAAAAACTCTTCCCGTGATCGTGATCGAAGGTTATCAAAGTATTTTCGATATTGACGTCACTGTGCTGTGTGCTGTGTTTGTCGCAGACTTTGTAGGTGAAGCGCATTTAATTGAACGTAATTTAAAATAGATATAAGTCGTTGCCTTCGTCGTTGTGGCTATATTCTTCTGCTATCAGGTCGGAGCGATCTATATGACAGCCAGCCAGACGGGGCAATTATTCATGTGTGTGGTCATGTGTGCGTGCCCGTATTCGTTTGATTGAGAAGCGCATAGAAGGGCGCTGAGAATGTCAGGGAACTGTGCGTGCTGGGATCAATAAGAGGGTATTTGAAATACCTCTGGAATTTCGCCTTGTTATTCATTCATAAATATAGAATGTATCCAGAACCCAACTGATCAAGAGCTATCAACAGAAAATTGAGAAGCGCAGAGAAGGGCCCTGAACATGTTAGGGAACCATGTGATCAATAAGGGAGTACTTGCAATTTCGCCTTGTTATTTATCAATTCATTTATAAGTTTCCAGTATATGTATATGATAGAAATATTTAGCAGGGCTTCTACAATTTTAAAACCAAATTGATCAAAAGTCATCAACATAAAATTGAGAAGCGCAGAGAAGGGCCTTGAACAAATCAGAGAATTATGGGTTTTGTGATCCATAATTGTATTTTAAACACCTTGGAATGATAGGAAAATGTTAGAAAAAAGTATTTTAAACAAATATCCATAAAATGATCTCAATTATATTCCTCCCTTTTGAAACCGCTGTATTATTTATTAATGATACATAGCTATTTGGTCAGCAATATCTTAGCTTAGACAAAACCAATATAACTATGATAACTGGGTATTTAATTAAATTTTCTTGAAAAAAAAAACATATTCTATCCGGTTTAGTGAGCTATTAAATATATGATTATCAATTTAAAATGAATTAAATACTTTGGTAATTTACAATTGTAATTATTTTTTAATAATATATTATTATTTCAGTGGAATCAAACTTAGTTAGTATCATTAAACAATTTCCCAGCAATTTAAAATTAATAATTAACCAAACATTGCTCACTTAATAAGAAATTCATTGAATTATCGGGTACTTTTTGTGTCATTCAACGAAAATTTCTCACTTTTTTCGGCTGAAAAATAAGCATTAAAATCTATTTACTGCAGAGAAATTGCTTTGATTTTAGTGGTAAAAACATTGCAACAAAAATCATTCGACCACAACGGCCGCAGTAAAAATTTCATTCTGAATCTAGACTAGTTTCTGGTGAAGTATGTTTTTCGGAATTATATATATTTTTATGCTTAGCTAGTCAATAAATTCTACATGTGCAAGTTATTTAGCTTTCTTCTTTCTGGCAATTCATTTATTTGTTATAATATATATATTTTGTTGTGGTTGCTTTTTGCACAGTTGCGAGTTTATTGACCCAAACGGATTGTAATAATTTTTTATCGCCTGTGGGTCAGCAAAAAAAAAAAAAAAAAGCGACATGAAGCGGTGTGGTGTTGGAGAAGGTTTCCAGGTTCCAAAGGTTAAAAATAAAAAAAATATGAAAGAATTCGATGCAAATTACCTAAGCACATATCCGCCTCATAAATGGGTCGGCGCTCATTAGCGGAGATCTCTGGCGACGAAGGCGATGATTATAATTGTGATTATGACGATTATATAGGGGAGCACCAGCAGAAGTGCTACTGCCCACTTACGTCACCAGGGAGCCAAGCAGACGCGGATACAGATACACAGATACACGGACACTGAGATACACAGCAGATACGGGGACTTTGAAGCTGCGAACGAGGCGATCCATATTTCTTTTTGATTGATCTACAGCCGAAGGCCGGCATGCAAAAATGCAATTCAGGCAGCGAGGAGCAGAGGAGCAGCTCACAGCTCACAAAAACCAGATACAACTACAGATACAGATACTCGTCGCACCGCAGAGCGAAATAAATTTCAGTACAATTAGCAGTCGCTTATTTTTGTTTCGCATTTTTTCCTGACACGCTCGTTGACATGCAAAGTTACTTAAACCAAACAAAAAACAAAAAAACAAACATTACACGAGAAAATACTAAAAAAAATCAAGAGGAGGAGGTCGTCGTCTACTTTTAACTACTTTTTGAAAGGTCGTCTTCGGGGGGAAAAGAGGTTTCCTCAGCTAGCCGTTACAGGCGGCGACGAAGACCCGCACAGTTGATGGAGTAATTAGAGACCGTTCAAAAAAGCAAAACGTACACACTATTTCATTTTTCCCATTTAGCTTTTGTTTTTTGTTTTGTTTTACCCATTCACGTCAATCACCGTGAACATTGAGAAATTGTCTCTTTGATAATTTGCTGATGGCGAATCTAATGTCCACTCGGGCATTATCATATTTTCGTACATTTTATGGCATTTTAAGCGAACTTTTGGTCATTAAGGCAGTCATAAAACTGTGACTTTAAAACCAGGAAGACAATTTTTCGTTAAACTGTGATTTACTTAGTCATGAATCACGGTAATTAATATGGTGATGATTCCCAGGAAAAAGGTGACTTAGCTGCTGGTTTTTAGGAGAAATTTAAAATAGAAAGAAATTATTTCTACAATTAATTTTTAAATTTTTTTTTTAAATTTGATTTGAAGCCAACAAAATTACGAACAAGAGAACTTGAGCCTTTTTCCATGGAACTGAAATGTACAACCGTGTGTCCGCTTCCGATTCCAATAAAAAAATTTGCTGAATCACAATTTATATAAACAAAACCTTGCATTTATTTAAAACGCTTTGCCAATCAACTTGCATTTGTATTTTAATTATATTAATGTATACTAAGTCACATTAAAACTGAAAAATTAATTAAGTTTGATCGTTAAGTAATACATAATAGGATCAAAGGTATTTTTAATAAAGTAAGATAGCTGCAGTCGCGGTCGGTAACCATGTGAGACAAGTAAAAGGTTGTAAGATAACTGTCTGATAAATTCCATGTTTAACATCCAATTCTACTCAAATTTTAAGAAAAGGTGCTTTAAATTTATTTACCCAAAATTATTCGATGACTCTTAGTTAAAGAAATAAATATAGAAAAACTCAACGAAGCATATATAATTAACATTAACATCTGTATTTAAGCACAATTTATTTTCGCGTTAATTCTTTTATTAACCGAACTGTATTTTCACTTTAGTGATCATAAACAAAAGGCACCACGAAAAATTAAAATAAGCTATGACAGATGCGATTTAATCACACTCGAGTTAAACGGCAATATAATCCATGTGTAGCTGGCCGAAAAAAATGTGACATCAGACCTCGGCGGTAATCAGAAGTACAATTTAGAATGTATTTCGAACAAAACGGAACGCAATCAATCTTATTTTTGAACGTCTCTCACGCGTCGTAAGTAAGCGTAATTTATGCGATTTAATTTAATCGCCGGCATGTAGAGCAAATAGGCGTTCGTCACTCCAGATTTTGGCCCCTTTTCCGCATAGCCAAAGCCACCAATTAAGAGGGCATTCGGCGAGCGATTGTCCGTCGTTCAGTTCACGGCACTGGCATTACCATTAGCGTTCCTTCCTTTTGCTAATATTTCCACATTTTGATATTTCCCCCTGCCTGAGTAGTAACCCCTACCCCCTGTGGGTAGAGCAAAGTTTATAAGTGGCCAACTAATACGTTAGAATTGCGTAAACAAAACATTTTCGTATGCTCGCCGCTTTCTTTTTTTATACATACACTATTTTTCATATTTCTTTTTTTTTTTGCGACTCGGCCCCGTTTAAGCCGGCAGCGACAGGCGTAGTAAACCTTATCTTAATTATAGATCAATTATAGTAGAGGGGCTACCATACACTAGGCAAAAATATACAGCGCACATCATTAATTATAAGTGCAAACTCAAGTTGGCCATATGGGGGAAAGGTAAACGCGCCAAATGGAACAGAGAATTAACTAATGCGTGTCACAACTCATGTCGGTTGCCCTTTTTTCGTTTCGATACATTATAAGTTATTAATAAATTGGGATGGCATTAAGCAAAATGTACGGTTATGGGAAAAGCCTTTAATATTTGATAACATATAAATGGGGAAAAGAAAATTACTAAAAGTAAGTTAAAAACAAAAACAAAACCAGTTTGGGGAATTCATTTTATACGTTTCAGTAAAGATTCTGGTTGTATTATCCCAAAAATATCACAAATATGCATAAACAATTCCATAAATATTTTTAACTACTTATTAAACACACATTTTTCCTTCTAATTAAATAAACAAACAGAGCAGGCAATATAAGCGACCGCCACACGACTTCACAAATTATTTTATATGCAAAACTGAAAACGAAAAAAGCAGAAATGCCATGAATTTTGATGGGGGGATGGATGTCCCCCGGTGATTATTTCGCATTATTTTCTACAAATTGCACAATTACAATTAAATTATACGGCACAGCGTAAAATGTCTGATTAATGACAATAACCCCTGCTTTCCCCAACCCCTTGCCCACTACAGGAAACGAGAGCAAACGAACAGATGTGCGCTGATATTCAATTTATATATGTATATGTTTTGTATACAAAATAATAATAATAATTATTGTTTAATAATTACTGCACTGGGGCCGCAATGTGTCTTTCGATGGCTCGTTAGTACGATGACTGACGCCTTTCCGCTGGGATTATTATGCTGCCTAGCACTGCCCGTTCTATGGCAGCCAACGTTGGCAACCGTACGTAAAAAATAGCTATAAGCTTCTTAAAACGACCTCTTGTTAAAATATCTAATAAAATATACTTATGTATAAGGAAAAAATATAATTACAAACTGGAATATTAAGTGTTTAGTACGAATCAAAATACGAAATAAATATTTACAAAAATAATAAATATAAAATTAAAGACCTTTACTCATTAAAAGACTTACAATTAAAAATCATAATACAAAAATATAAATTTAATTTATTTTTTGTAAAATTTTTTAAAGGGGACAATTTATTAAAAATAATTTAAAGACATATAAATGGAAAATCATACTAAAATAATTTAAATTTAATTTATTTTCTTGGAAGTTAAAGTATTATCTCTGATAAATTTATATATCTTTATAACATGTTAGGTACTGATGTTGTGTGTCTAAAAATTTGAGAAAAATTGTTATCATATCGTTATCACTTGAGAAACATGAAAACTCTTTTATTGAATTATTTTTATTATATTCAATTACTCATCTATTGAGGTTCTGTGATCGAAGTTGACGCCAAACCCTACAAAAAAGCATATATAATCCTTATCGTGAGTTCCGGGAATAGAACAATTCTCAAGAACTAATAAAATAATAATATTATACGTTTTTCTTCAAGATAAAGGAAATATAATCGCAAATAAATGCATTTCCATTCGATTGAAAATATAGTAAATACTTTTAGATATATGAGGAGTTGTAAAAAGTTCCAAAGTTGCTCCGACTATTATCTTAAAGTTAAACAAAAAATTCGTCAAATTGAAGATCGACTGTAAACCTCTTTTGTGTACGAAAAAATGCCATGAAACAAAATTAGATGCAGTTGGGGGATCGGGAGCGGTGCTTGTTGTTGTGCCAAAAGTGGGGAAACCGTGACTAAGACTATAAGTTTTATAAACTCGGCAGCATATGATGCGCATTTATATTTAATGGGCTCTCTCACCCACTTGTAGCGCGACTTCGAGATACGTTGGCGTGAAATAAACTGCTCGGTTATTGATCCCGCGACGGCGGAGGCCTTTACGTGCGACATTGTCGAGATGCCGAAGCGCCAGGGAAACTTCTTGAACACCTTGCTCCTGCTGCGCCGAGCCGTCCACAAGATGTGGGTGGAACTGAGTGTGGGCCAGCTCCTCAATCGCAGGGAGAGATTCGTCCAGCAGCTGCTCAAGATCCGAGTGGATGGCTGTCACCTCATCGGCTTTCGCAGCAAGAATCGTATTCTAAATGCTGTTCTCAAGAAACTTTTGCAATCCGGAAACTATCCCGATTCATGTCCCCTTTTGGCGGTAAGTTAATACGTCGCAATCTCTTATAAATCAATCGCGTAAGATATTGGCGAATCGAAACACGTAGCAATGCATTATGCAAATGCACAAATACATCACAGAAAACCGACATTTTTCCTTTGCATTCAAAGCGATTTACCTATGGAAAATAACTTGTTCTCCTGACCTCAATAAAAATCATGTGTAGACCGCAGAGAACTGTATTGAATTTAATATTTTAGGGCTTCAAATTGACCACAAAAGGTGGTATTAATTACAGGCCAACGAACTGTTAGCCTTACATTTAATTAAAGTACAACATCCGAGCTCAAATTCTAGAAAAATAGAATTTTTAAAATATTTTTCCTATGCTTTATTTTTTATAAAATTATTTTCTTAACTTTTACTACCATGAATAATTTTCAAAGCCACTTAAACATTCCCCAAACATTCCACAAGCCATAAAAAAGCAGCACAAAAAAATGCCAAATCAGGTTACTTAACTGCCAGAAACAATTTAAACACCTGATTAAACCTTTAAGGCGTTGCAAACAAACCATTTCTGACCTACTCACAGAGTTTGGAAATCTGATGAAAATTTCCCATAATCTTTATCTTTACGAGCCGTGCATAAACAGAGCAACAAATTGGCTTAAAATTCTGTCTCAAATAAACAAAATGCTATCTATACGATTGTTCAAAAATACACACACCGCCAGCGCCATTAAAAAAACGCCAAAGACAAATAAACAAATAAAGAAATGAAATAAATAAGCATGGATACGTATAAACACATCAATTGCGTATTAACTGAGACACCGAGAGCGATTTCAACGAAAGGAATAAAGTCTGAATGAAACCCAAAGCGCCTTCCCCTGTATCATATCTCTCTCTGTTGGTCTTTTCGCAGAATGTAAACTATACGTCCACACACTTCGCCCTCAATCCGGATCACTTTCCGGCCTACATGCCGGACATGAGGTTCAATACCAAGCTGGTCTTCCAGCTGGGCAGGAACATCACCCTGATCCGGGCCAGCGTGGATGCCGAGGTGATGAGACGATCGTAGAGAGTGAGAAATATTTGAATAAAGCAAAGCAAAGGCGTACAACACACAGCAAGTACATTAAACAGGGGCAAATACTTCAATATATTTATGCGTTTCCATGACTAAGTCCGATGGGAATGACTAATAGCTTTGGCATGGGACTTATGCCCGCGATACACATTCATCCATCCATCCATCCAGATTAGACGCCTATCTGGCGGCGGTGGCCCCTAGGTTAAGGTATATCCATGGACGTCTTCTATTTATATCATCGCCGAACCCTGAGCTACTACTGCCACATTTCACTGACCATGACTTTCAAATCGTTTGTGCTCCACATTTCACAACATTATTCCCCCCGTGTGATTCATGGCCGAGGAATTTGGCATAAAACTGGTTGACTGATTTCTGCACTTCGCCGCTAATTAAACATAAAAGAAACTATATCCATAATTAATGAGATTTGCCTTGTGGCTGAGAAATCAGATTAAAAGAAATAAATACATTTTTATATAAAAGATTGTCAGGGGGATTTTTTATTTATTCCATTTAATGTTAATTAGAAGGTAAATATTATTGTTTATGCTTCTAATTTAACAGCTTTTAAAATAGTTGATGGGAAAAATTAGATGAAACGCAATTAATTCGGTTCTCTAATGTAAGCAGTTGGTTTTCTAATATTCGCATGATAAATAAATAATTAAATAGAGGTATTAAAATAATAAATAATTAAATGGTTAATTAAAAGGTAAATATTATTGTTTATGATTCTAATTTCACCGCTTTTAAAATAGTTGGTGGAAAAAATTAGATGAAACGCAATTAATTCGGTTCTCTAAGATAAACAGTTGGTGTTCTAATATTAGCACCTCGTTGTTTACGATAAATAAATAAATTATTAGAGAACAATATCAGGTAAATAAGATGAATGTTATTTAGGAATTTAAATGAAAGAAAGTTACTTCAGATTTATATTACATAAAAGTTTTTGCTCTTAGTTATTTATTTATAATTTTAATTTATTTAAATATAAATTCTGTGTAATTTAAATTATATTTAAAAATCCCCTAAGAGAATCCAAATCCCAGTAGAGTATCTCCCCAGTCTGAAGGCATTTCTTGTTGTCTTTATTATACATTTTAAGCAGTCCCATTTGTTGATAATGCGAGTGCAGGAAAATAATAGATTAAGAAAGCTCAGGCCCCCTTTCGAGTGCGCGGCAATCAAATTAAGAAATGACGTGAGCCTGCCCACAAAAGATATTTAGCAGAGCATAAATAGAACAGCGTTTATCAAGAGTTCCCCCAAAGAGAAACACTCGCCTTTCACGCGGCCAGTCTGCAATGTCATGGTCACAGAATCTTTTTCGCATTCGTCTTTCTATCTTTTGAGAATTGCCCCTGATAAATTCCTTCCCACAAACACCGTGGAAAAGTCAAGTGGGGCAAAGTCTATTTATCATTTATTGACGTCTGAGTCTGAGGTCTGGATTCGTCATCAATATTTTGGCCCTGCTGTTGGCAACCGACAAGGAAACTCTACCTACGATATACATTTTCGTAGAAAACCTCTGTCAAGGCCAGCCATCAAATAAAAGGAAAGTGTTTCCGGCCAGCCATTTCCCCCATTTCCATTTCCTTTCGCATTTGCATTTGCCACAACAAACTTTGGCAATGGTGGGGGTATGGATGGTGACATAACCCAAACCCAGAAAGACGGGAAATTCTAGGCCAAAACCAGCTAGCCACCCTTAGTAACTGAAACGAGGAGTTGGGCCTAAATAGCTTACTTAGTGGGCTAGTCAACAGACACATTTGTTAAGGGGTTAGCCAGGAAACACCTGCACGCGGAGAAAATATTTCTGGTATTTCTCTTAAAGGTTTTAAAATTGAAATAAGATTTCTGTGATTTTAAAGGTAAATATTCCTATCTATCTGCCTAATGTTTGCTCCCAAATATAGGTAAATAAGAAAATTGCATAATATTATTCGTGGTGCATTCCCACCTTTGGACTGCCCCTAAAGCTGTTGGCCATTTCATCAGGTAATGGAAAACTGTTTCCAGACCCAAGCGCTGAGAGAGTTATTTTTCATTATCGCTCGTCGCTCGAGGCTAAAACTTGGAGCAAACTTACCCTGGGCTCTGCCCTGCGTTCGTTCTAAGTTCACTTACCGTATTCATCTGGATGGAATTTATTGGGCAAACACGGTAGCAGCAACTACAACAACTGGCTAACTGGCTAACTGGTGGCAGTTGGACGGCCATGTCTGTGTGTTTATGTACGTAACGAAACACGCTCTACAATAGACTATCTGTCGTTTGTCACCCATTCTCGCATTTGATAAGACCGCCGCCCCACAGATTAAGTTGGAATTCCACACGTTTAGTGTGTTGGCACTCCTCCTGCGAGCGCGCTCTCTATATAAAAATCAAGACTCCACTCCACACTCAAGGTTAAGCACATTAGATTTCTATAGATTAACACATGTTTCTTCCGATATCGGTGGTACATATGGGGGCGTGCTAAGAAACAGACTTGGCGATGGGTTTCAAATGCTCGACAAAATTTTGAAAAATTGTTGTTCCAGCGCAAATAAGGAAAATAAAAATACCTTAGGTAACCTAAGATATCTCTTTGATCTAATAAAATTGTATATTTAATCACTTATTGATCAATTCAACAGGTTCTTATCGAAGTTGAAACTTAAATATCGAAAACATATCGAAAAGTATCGTTCCTTTGTTCCATCTCTAGAGAAAAGTATTTATTGGAAAGTGCATAGCTATTTTAGGCATTAATCACTATGTCTATATGACAGGGGAAAATAAAAACGAAATGGGGCTTCACATAAAAATGAATTTCAAGTGCCTGGGAGATTGTGTTATCTACTGTCGTGTATTTGCAGATTCTTAGTGGCGAAAAATTTGCCTACAGCACTCGATTTCTACTGATATTTATATATTTTTTGTATTCTTATCAATGTGCATTCTTTAAATATATTTAGGGTGCGCAGTTTTCTTTTTTTTTAAGAAAAAGGGGATAAGAAGTGGGAATTTACTATTAAATATACCTCATATATTAAGTAAACAATATGTAAGAAAGCTGCCCTCAAATGTGTCATCGACTGTACCCAAAGCATTGTTATTATAATTTCATTATTTCAATTTATTTATTGGAAAATCCACTTTCCCATAAATATATTAAAATAATGAAATAATATTGTAGTAATAATTACTGATAAAAAAACATTTCCTTTTATTTTACATATGCTTTCAAACTTTCTCATTCTTAAATACCTTTTAAGTGATATTTGCTGACAATCTTGTTAATCTCTTTTTTGCGACCCAAAAACTGACTCAAACATTTCTAAGAAACTTGGTGACTCATTGTAACATCATAAGTTATGAGCTTATTCTCAGTTTGCTCTCATTATTGATCTCCTTCCACTTTTTTTTTGGAATTTCAATTTCAAAAGAGTGTGACATTAAAAGATATTACCTATTTAGGAGTTCCTCTTAAGTTAATGACTCATCTGCCGCATCTTAATGTTTTTTTTTGGCTTCACAAACTTTCGAGATTCGGATTTCCCCCCAAACTTTTTGTGACGCATTTCAGGTTATATAGTTTAAACAATAGGTAGCCCATGCCCTTCGAAAGCTGCCATGAAGGTCGCTGCTCGGGTTCATAGAAAAACATTCGCCAGCGAAAGGCAAACAAAAACGAATCGAATAAAAAATAAACAATATTTTGAGAAATGCCCAGAGAGAGAGACGCAAAGAGAAAAAACAAAATACAACCGAAAATTCACACACTTGTACGATACGCGGCCATTTGAATTATCAATGAAATTCGGAAACAAAACAAAAAAATAAAAAAGAACAAAAACAGAAACCACAAAATTGGCGCGGCAACATGTGTTTACAAAAAGCAAAAAAACAAAATACAAAAACAAAAGGCGGTATGCAAAGAATGAAGAAGACAGAGGCAGATTCACATGGCATATGGCCAGAACTGATTCTATAGATAGTTTCCGACACGTCATATGATAAATCCGATCAATATATGTATATGCGATGATGCTGCTGCCGTGACGTAGAAGCCATTTCCATTTGGCTTTCGGAACGCCTGCTTCTGTTTTCAAATTGATCTCAAGAGGGTCAGAGTAAACACATGCGTAACGACTATATTAACCGAATAATGGCACTGAATCACTTCATCAATGGACTATTTTTGGCATTATTTACTCACCCGATGATAATCCAGTGAAACAAAGGAAACAGCAAATAATGATTAACTTGGCCATGTCACGTGCGCAGTTCCCTTCGATCGAAGTCAAAAATTTGAGAAAGTATATATAGGTGACTATATATAATTATTTAAGTTACTGTGTAACGTTTAAGACACTTGTCTATTTGTCCCGGTTTAATACGCCGCTGAAGCTCTGAAAATATAGCAATAGATCAAAATTATAAATGTTAGAAAATTAAAAAGGAGATGCAGAAGGGAAATTATTTTCTCAAAAGTAACAAAAGCAACGTTTGTTTTGGCAACATGATGAAATTGGGAAAGAAAACTGCACACACTTCCAACTCTATTTTGGTTTATATTTAAATTGCACTTGTAATTATTAATATCAAGCACAGATTGATATCTATTGTTTTCCATTTTTGTGAAATTTAAATATTTAATATTTTTACCCTGACAGAACAGCTAACCACTGCGCTGCGATAATTAGACTGAATGCACTTTGGGTGGAGGGCGGCGTTTTTATATCTGGGATCTAGCCCTTTCCCCTATAACATTTAAATTATAAATCTCTTTACCTTGGCAGAGCAAGATTACCTTGACGGTGCATTTTAGGCGTAGGCTGCGCTTTTATCTCTGGTATCAGTGCTTTTCGTGGAAAAATCTAGCACTAAATCGGAATGTAATGGCATCTTCTCTAATAGCCATTCGGAAGCTGTTCTTGTGAAGTGTTCTAATTAAACAGATTACGTCACTTTGAGATGCAGTTTTTATCTTATCTTGCTGGCTTATTTCTCGCCTCATGACTAATTTAAGTCGGGAGATGTGGCCGCCCTTGTAACCAAGTAACCAAGTTACCAAGGCGTCTCAGGTACAGGTACATACATTCTGATTACCGCCCAAACACGCTACCAGCGTTGTTTTCGTTTCGTTTCGATTCGATTCGAACGATAAGTGTGTTATAACATATGCCAAAACTGATTGCCTGATAACTCTTCAATTTTTTGATACCACACAAACGAGGGCCCATGCTCAGCCAAGGCTCACAGTTTGGGGCAAGAGAATATTGCTGAACTGTCAAAGTCTGAGCTTTTTCCGTTTGCTCCATTTTATTTTGGCATTTTCCTATGGTGATATTAACAAAGCAGGTAGTTTTACCAACAATAATTTTAAAAATTTGTGGTTTTTATATTTGAGTTTGAAAATATAATGCTGAAAGTGAAGTAATTCCTGTCTTATACTTTTTTAAAGTTGATTTAAATTAAAAAAGTAATTAAATATTCGTATATTTATATTTAAATGCAAGGCCTGATAATTTGCTTTAAATATAATTTATACATTTAAATTCTTTCTGTGATCATTTTAAATATTTATCGAGTGGAAAATTATTTTGTTTTATTTCACAAATTTATATGCAGTTCATTTTGTATAATTTTTCCAGTGTTATTTTCTTGGCCACATCTGTACTTAAGTGCAGTGCAAATAAGCGCCAAAATGCAGACATATAGTAATTAAATTTACTCGTGGGCGGCACAGAATGGAAAGGTGTTAGGTAAACGGCGCGTCGCGACGACGACGGCCGCAAAGGAAATCATACTATATTTTCCATTATTCGGCAAAAAAAAAACAACTTAAAGCTGTAGCAAAAAGCCAAAAAGCAAAAGAGGCGAAAAAATCCGCCGACACGTGCATTTATGCAAGTGCATTTTACCGATTCAGGTTATATCACACAGCCAGTCTCTGTGGCGGTTTATCAATTCGAGCCATAAAAGGAAGCGGCCAGTGAAATTCCATCTTTCGCATTTGCAGCGCGCAAATTGCGCATATTGGGTTGATAAAAAAAAAAAATTAAATAAAGCGGCCAAGACGGCAAAAAAATAAAAACCAGAAAAAAAGAGGCAAACGGCCAGGGGAAATACTTGTACTTAGCGCCGAAATTAGGTCGCTGGCCTACGCAGATTACGAGTTTACGAATTGGCGTTACCTTTACTTGCCGAGAGTCCAACTGATCCAAAAATAAAACTTCATTGTACTATTTGTTTTCAATTGACGGTTTGTCTGTCCATTATTTCTCCGTTTGGTTTTTTTTCTTCTGTTTTTCTGTGTATTTTTGTTGTTGTTATTTTATTTTGGCAATGCTCCGTATTTTTGTTTTGTTTAGACCGCCGCTTTGGGTGATATTATTTTGTTTCGGGGTTTTTATATTTCACAGGCGCGCAGCACACAGGTGGAGGTAATGTATTATTTTGAAGGTAAGAACAATTCAACTTCCGAGCATCCGCGACACCGTCCGTCAACGCTCGAATTTTTACGCGATCGGAGCAAAGGCGAAAAAATTTCGTTTTGGGAATTGCACTTTTTGTTAGCTCTGCAGCGAAGAAATATTAATTTGTTTAAACAAAATCTTTCGAATGTGCGCTCGCACTCGTATTTATAGGTTTCTTCGAAAGCCGAACCGAGCCGAAGCCTGCCGAGAGCGGGAGAGTGGGAGAGCGAAGTGGTTTCTGCTCTCAGCCTTACAAACTGTTAAAGTGAATTTTTCCCCACAACAATGTTTAGACTTTGCTATAATTTTTGCCATGGGGGCGCTCCAATGGCTAGTGGCCCATGGTACCTGGAATTTATTTGTTTTTGTCTGTATATTGCAAAATTAAATGAATATTAAGTTATTAATTCAAGATATATTATTAATTCTGTTATTTGTTATTTTCCTTTAGCGAACAATTTAAAGCAAATAAATAAGGCGCCCTCCTTAGCTAAGAACATTATAGCAAACTTCGATCTAATTTTATGGATTTCATTTAACAGTATGTTGGGGCATAATTCGGTTTAACATTGTGAGAGTAAGTAGTTTAAACTGAAAAAGGTGTTTTGCAAACATTGATAATTTTTGTGTTGCTCTTCTCTCACCTTCTCTTGTTTTGTATCCCGCTTTTCATAGCAATGGGGCTTCTCTCTTTGCGTCTCTCTTCCGATCTTGTTTGTTTTCGTTTTTCGGGTTCGTTTGGTTAATAAATCTGGCTAAATGCGTAATTACAAAAAGCAAGCATCGATTACTTTATTTAAGTATACGCATTTTTTTGCAATAAAATAAGAGACTACATATAATTTAACACCTTATTGTTGAATTAACGATTACCGGTAAAAATATGTACTTAATATATTTTGTACTGTTAACTTACTTTCTATATCCTAGAAAAAGCTTCTGGTTGATTAGATGTCTTATTTTGATAATAAAAATTAACTTATTAGGCGATAGATAAACTAAATTTTGTGTAATCATTTAATTTAACTTTTCAACTTAATTTACGTTCTTATAACAAACAAGTTTTTTTACCTGAATTGGTAATCTTCGATTTTATTTAATTGTTTGTTATTTAAAATAAGTTTGCTGTTAAAATTTCTTTTCGGTCCCACTGTACGTATGCTTAATATTTGTTTTCGGTTTTACTTTGCGTATACGCGATCAAAACAAAAACAAAACATACGCTACATCAGGTCAATCGACCACTGCTGTTATCGATAGCACACCATCAGCTGTGCAAGGCAGTGTTGTAAAAAAGCCAATTGTTGTTGTTGTGCAGCACTGCTTTGGTATTGAGTGGCCAGACTGTTAGAAAATTAACGGCAGGAAGGTACATTTTCGGTGATGTGGCAACTCTTGGTATGTAAATTTTTCGTAGCGCACTTTTCGGATGATTTTTAAAAATCGCAAGTTTTTTTAAAACTAAGCAATTTAAACTTTTAATTAAGAACAATAATATGAATGTTAGGGCTAGGTTAGTAATCATGTGGGTTTAAACTAAATTTGGTGTAGATCCCATAAGACAAACGTATCGGTGATATTGTTGAATATTATTACAGTATAGCTTTGTTGCTAAAATGGCAAAATATGAAAAAAGTTTCTGAATTAATTAATGAATATCGTAAAAATGTTTATTTAAATTGGCTCAGGAGCCGTATAATTTCTATAAGAATCTTAATAACTCAATATATTGGATATTTTTGCTCTAAAAATGAAAAATATTAAGATTCTTCCTCAATTATAAATAGTATTCTTTAACAAATTTATATTATGGAACTAATCCTAATTCTTTAATTATGTTATGGGCAATGAGACAACAATTCTGAATGTTTCCAAAGTAATTTAAAATGTAATAAACATGCTTACATTATAATGCATGTTTGTGGGCACATTTTCAACATCCCGCATTAATTCGCATTTAATTAATACCTCACCCGACCGACTTACGCATCTCTAAACACGTTGTGGCGCCGCTGACGTTGACATTTTCCCCGCCTGCCATTTGCAACATATCTTATTGTTGGTTGCTGCTGGACTTAATGTTGCTGCCGGAGCTGCTGCGGCTTTGGTGGTGGCTGCTGCGGCTGCTGCAGCTCATGTTGCTGCTGTCATTGGCTGCACTCACAACTGGCATTGGTAATTAGCACGCGCGCTGCTAATTAACACTTTCTGGAAGAGCTGAGCACTCCACTCTGCAAGTTTGTTGGCTTGTGGGTTTGTGGGCTTGTGTCCAGGGGCCGCTGGCAATTCCCCGACGACTGCAAATTGCACGCGTGGCGGCTGCAACAGTGCTGCAAGAACACTCAACATAAAATCGTACTAGGAACGGGATAAAGAGAAAAATTCAAACTTTAAATTACAGAATTTTTTTCAAAAAAATAATATTTTTTACATTTTATTTATTTTGATTAAAAGGTTTCCTGATTTCTGCTTTTAAATCCTTTTTATTTGTATTATAAGGAAAATGTTTGGTATGGAAATTCTTCTTTCTGATTTTAGACTTTTATCCCAGTGCAGCAACCGCTGAAAGATTGCTCCTGGGTTTGCCTCAAAGCGAAAATGCCGCCGCACTGTTTTCGTCCGCTGGCTAAAATGTAAGCCCAAAAATGGTCAAGGTGTTTCTGTTTTTTATTTTTTGCTGCTTTTTTCGGCTCCTAGGTGGTGTCTCTTTTTGGTCCTGATGGTCACATCTTCTCCCCCTCTTCCCGTGGAAAAAAGCGTGAAATTTTAATTGTGCCTTACGGGGCGTTGTCGTCTTGGCCGATCGGCCGCCGCCTCGACCCGAAATAAAGATCTCTCGCGGCGCACACAGCTCATCCCGGGGAGATTCCTCCTCCTGCTCCTTGGCCGCTTCCCACTACCAAAAGTTGTTCATGCCAAAAAGGTGCAAAAGGCCAAATAGTATTCTGTTGTTTATGTTGTTACATGCCTCGTTGTCTGTGTCTTTTTAGCTCAGCAAAAATGTCCGCAGGAATTCGCCCAAGCCACACAGTGTTGATCTTTTGGGATTTTCTTGAACCCAAAAAAATTATATAGGGAAAATTTGAATTTTATCAGAAGTTTCCTATTAATTACCTTACTTGGTAAGGCCTTTAATTAGGAATAAGAAATTTTCAAATACCTTAAATCTTATTTCATAAATAAATTATTTTTTTGTTCAAAGCACCTACCAGTTTCCCTTATGCAAGCCCCACTGTGACTGCACCTGATGTCATCCAGTCGGCCTCTGGCAGCCCCGATGATCATCATCCGAAGCGGCTTTAGGGTTATTTCGCTGGTCGCCCCGGCCGAAGATGATGATGCCGAATCTGAATCTGTGGCCAAAGCCGAGGCTTTGGCGGCTGTTAATGGTCGCTGCGGGCCAAATCAATTCCCGGGCCGACATGTTGGCCTGTCCGCCGGATTTGCCCTCTTGGCCACTTTATTGGTTGACAATAAAAGTGAGCCAGGCTCTCCGGCAACGTGCCATGCATAATAATTATAATCCATTTAATTTCTGCAGACTCCTCAGCTCGGCAATTCCATCGATCATTCGGGGTCACGTGTGTGCGCTGACCCCGCCGGGTTTTCCTTTTCTCCTTTTTTTTTTCTCCTCCTCGCTCTGGCATTGTATGTCAGTCAGTGAAAAGCCGAAATGCCAAATATCTAATACGCTTCCACCGAAACGATCAGATTCATGGAATTTTCGCATAAAGCTGCATACGACCAGGTCGCAGCTCCTCCGCTGCTCCTCCTCCTTTATATTTTGTTGTGTTTTTTTTTTGCGTAAGGCAAACAAAACGGCGCGACAGGTGAATTGGCCGCCCGTCGACTCGCCCCATACGGGGATCTTCGATGGACTGACGGACACGCGGACAGGCGGGACGGTGGGGCGGTCAAGCGAATTCGTATATTCCAAACTCGGCTCCGAGACGAAAAAGAGCGAGATGCGACGGGATCGGGCTCGGGATTGGGATCGAAGTGGGGACTGGTGGTCGGTGGGCATATCTCTTTTGGTGTTCACATGTGCCAAATGATGTCGATGGCGGCGGGCGAGGCAAATCGATGGTACAGTGGTGTTACAACCGTTATAATCCTTTATAATTACATATTGTTTGGGTAATTTAAAGTAATTTAAAGATATTTTATATATTTATTTAAACTTGTTTTAGGTTGGAAAACTTTCAAAGACCTTTTTATAAGAAGAGAAATTTATTAAACAAATATAGCTGTTTCTTTTATGGTTTCTTGATATTAGTAAAACGGTTTAAAGCTAAAATTTTTGAAAAATAAAATAAAATAAATATCAAACATTGTTTGCTAAAATATAAATAAATAATAAATATAATAAGAATAATGTTGTATTTCTTTTCCACAATTTTCCAAAATCTTATATCAGGGTGTGCCACAGAAATAAATAGCGTTTCAAAATCCCTTAAAAATGTGTCTAAAAGTATGCATTAAAATGTTTGAGGTAGAAAATTCAGAAATCATAATTAATTTACTTCTAAATATACTTATTTAACCCATATTTAATATACATACTTATAATAGAACTAAAACTTTTTAAAATTTTGTTCGACTTATATCCACTGTTTTTGCATTTTTCGTCAGTCGTCGCATGTGTGGCTATGTCTGTTTCGGCCACCCGCCTGCAACTCCTGCCTCGCTTCACCCACTTAGTTTTTTTTTTTTTTTTATTTGGTTTTTCTTTTATTTTTTGGTTTTCCCTGGATGACTCTTCGACGGTTGTTGCTGCTGCTGCTGGCTGCTGCATCATCTAACGCAGCAGCGGCTGCTGCCAAGATCGATCGTCCTCCGCCTCAGCTCCTCTCGATCCCTGAATCTTTTTTTCAGTTCGTCTATATGGGCGCGTTGTCGTTCCGATCGATCGTCGATGGCTCGGGTCTTCCGTCTCGTGAAGAAGACTGGCTGCAAAAAATAAAAATAATAAGCGGGGGAAAAAAAAGAAGTCTAGGCTGTGACCGACCATTACCTGGCTTTGGTCAATTGATGACCAGCTCGATTAGTTGTTGTTGCCGGCTTGGTTACAGCCTTTTAGTCTTTACACCTTTTTTCTAGGTGGTGGTGGTGTTGTTGTTTCGATGTATTTAAATTGGCAACATAAATTTAATTCGCAATATTTGCTTTAATGAAGTTTTTTTCCTCGCCGTTGTGTTTCTCTCTTTTCGGGTTTGCTGCAATTGGGCATCATCAAATTGTAAATTGGTGAAAATTGTGCACAATTTGTTAGCAATACGTTGATGTAATGGTGGAAAATATAGAGAGTCTCTATAGGGTAAGGGAGAGTGTCTACTATGTATATATATACTCTTTTATTCACGGTATCTATATAGTATAAGGATATTATAACTTTAAGTCAAAAGGAAATGTATTTTAAAAGTAGATGATGACATTAATTTAATAAAATAAAATGTTTACTCACAAAAATTGGCATAAATATATAAATTTTTCACCTAAAATTGCATATATTGATATAGATTACTTTTAAGTAAGAAAATATAAATATAAATTAAACAAAAGCCCAACAAAAATCAGCTCCATTTTGTTTCCAATTTTCTTTCCCTTCGACGGCCATTTGTGGCTTTGTGGAAAGTCATTTCCCTTCTGAGAGTTAACTAAGCCGCAAAATGTGAGAAAAACTCAGCCAGAGAGAGTGAGAAGAAAAGCTGATGTGAGCGACAGAGATGGAGAAAGAAGGAGAAAGAGACAGAGGCAGAGAGAAAGAGAGAGATGGGGAGTCGCCATTTGTGGGCACCACCCATGAGCTACGAAGTTTCATCACGTAAGACTAATTAACAGCAAAATAACCTGGCGCACTTGTTTGTGGAACTCTCCATCTCCATATCCCTGCCCAGCAGCCCCCCCTTTCCCCCTCGATATACCCCACCGTTGTTCGCCTGGCTAACCGCAGTCATAATTAACTTGCTGCCGCCTGCAAATTTTAGTGGTTGTGCTGCCTTTGCGATTATTTATTTTCCTAGCATCGCTCGACCTCTGTTGGTGAAAAATTTAATTTTCAATAAATCACTACGGAACGGAGCTGATCTAGTAGAAGCAGCGGTGGGTCGGTCGCTTGTCGGTCGTTTGCTCATATATCTATATAGCGATACTATATGGGGATAGACGGGTGGGGTAACCTTGGCATCTTCGGCGCTATTAGCATTATTTCTCCACTCCTCCTTCACTTTATCTAACGATATCTCTGCCCCGCATTGCAAATCATGGAGAACGTTCGTAATATATGACACAGATGGCCGCTGTTGTTGTTGTTCTAATTACCAACGTGAGGTTTTATCGTCTCTTTGGTTATATAGAATCGTAAAACTAATATATAATTGGTTTACTCCCACAAGATCTTCAGGGTAATACTCTTTGGTAGAGTTTACTTAATTTTTAATGATATTTGATACTTTCTGTGTAATTTAATAATTAAAGTAACAAGAAATAAACCAAATAAATCATTAATATAATAATTATAATGAATATACTGAATATTATAAATATAATAAATACAATAGATACAATAAATTTAATTTAATAGAAATTTATCGCAATCTGGTAAATATATCAAATATAATAAATACACTAACTAAATCGCATTTAAGAAATATCCTTAAAGCTTATTTTTCTTAAAAAATATATTTAATATGCTGAAAAGAATATATATTTCATAAGTATGCATAGTTTTGATAGTAATAATAAAAAAAGCCTATAATATAATAGATAAAGGTTACTAATATTTATTAAATTTGTTGTATTATACTTTCGATTATATGAGTTAAATTAGTTGTAAATAATTTTAAACTAAACAAAAATCCAGCTTCCTGCTACTTAATGTTTATTTTATTTTATGGATTTCTATCTCTTAATGCATATATTTTTAACATTTTTGAGACTTCTTTTCTAAACATTTTGTGAGTTCAACGGACATACACATATCGAATAATTTGAAAAATTCCAACACTTTATGGCCACTATCATAAGGAATAAAAAAAACACGGCCAAATCGCAATTACGGTTTCGTGTGATTTCACACATTCTCGAATCCGTTTCAAAGAGCATCCACTGCGAATCTAGCCAAAGGTTTCAAATTCCATTCGCGTTTTCTTCGGCTGGCCAAATTGTTTTCTCCTTTGATGGTCAAAGTTTGGCTTGTTCTTTTTTGTAGTTTTTTGATTTTTTTTTTGGTTGTCTGTGGCTTTTGTCTTGTAAACTTTTATTGGCCCACGGTCTCGCTGGGGTTCGGGGATTTTATGCAGCGCCCATTGCGCAATGTGCGTCGTTGGCACAGTGGGGATCCGACGCGTTTTATTGGCACGGCAATTAATTGCTACATTTTCCAAAGGAAAATTATGAACTAACATCAATTAGGAGGATGTGGCGGAGTGTGCTTGTGGGTCCGCTGGCGTTTCTTCGCAGAATCGCTTGGCCTGGCCAGGAAGAAAACCAAGCGAAGAGCAACGCTTAATGATTCAGCCTTTTTAATAGGCCATAAAATCTGACAATCGGTTTAGACGTATATCGTATCGCTGCCCGAACATATTTCACATGTTTTTATTATTTTGGGTGAGGAGGATCTCCAACCTCATTTTATTGGTAATTCTGTGTTTTTTCTGCTCCTTTGCTATGCATGTCATTAGCTGTTTATCCTGAGCTTGTCCCATGCGGTTTTATTTGGAAGTTGAGACATTTATAATTGACACATGTCAACAGTTTCGCCGGGGGTACAATTGATGGAGGCCCCAAAACAATGACGACAATCATGTCCTGCGATTGCAACTTTGTGTCTGTGCCATAAGTTGAAAGTTTTGTTTACTTCTTTCAATTGAGAGCTGAATTCTCCTGGACAGCTGTCCTGCGGTTCATGACATTTATTCGCCTGGTAACCTACTCTGATATGATATACCACTAGAGTATTATTTACTCATACTTTTAAAAATGATTTTGTGCGATGATTTTGGGTTCTAGATTTATAAAGTGTTATACTAAATTACTTATATTAATAATCAATTATATTTATATTCGTCGATTAGCGTATGAAATATATATATTTTAATAATGTTAAGTAATTAAAAAGTTTTACTTTTATCAGAGCATTTAATAAGTCTTGTTGGAGCAAAATAAATTAAAAGTGTAAACAACTTGTTAGAAGACTATACACCGTTGCTTTTTTTTGGTTAAGTTGTCATGGACGCACTATTTTTTGGGTTGGTAAAAATGGTATATTATATTATATATTATATTATATGTATATTATAAATATGGATATAATTTATTAAGCAATTTTCAATATAAATTTCCGTCATAATCCAATCGGCCCTTGAAGTCATAGTCTGTGAAAAGTTACTTTCATAAATAAAAATGTACACTGTAATGTCATAAGCCCATAAAGAATCGGTGATTAATAACTGGGAAAAGCAGAGTACTCTAATTAGTTAGAGCGTTAGTTATTTCTCACCTATGTTGTACCTTTAAAATATTCCGTGTTTTTTCCCCAAAATTATAGGCCTCCTTTCGCCGATATTTATTCTTGTTGTCAATAAATTCACCAACTTATTTATAGTCATCTTTGGAGTCAAAAAATTTAAGCTAATTTCATGGCAACAGATGCTTAATAACAAAATGAGAAGAAACAAGCGCTAATCACTTTCGGGTTTGACCCAAAAGGCCAATTTAGATTGGTGTGGATTTTAAGCAATACAGCGAAAATTATGAGCTCACCTCATAAAAATAACGCCACAAGGAATTTCCGTATATTCATGCTTAAATATATATTTAATCGGAGGCCCAGATTCCGTTTGATCGCTGGTGCGTGGCAAGTACCGCAAAACGCAAACCTCCTAAAAACCACATTTGCATACTTAATTAATTCAACCAAAAGAAAAAATAAAATACGAACACACACCGAAAACTCCGATAAATATGCAGGCAAAAATAAAGATAAAAAAATGAGATGAAAAAAGACCGGAGAAATACACAGAAAAGGCAAAAACAAATATCACAGTATGTACTCTAATTTGGTTGTCAAAACGACTTCAGTTTTAAATGAATTCCATTTAAAAATGGATTTCGTTTTTTTTTCTCCCTCTGACTGCTTTTTCGGTTGTCTTGTGGTGAGTCAAACACAGGCGCCAAATGTTTTGCCTATTTAAAAGTTAATAAAATCATATTATCAATAAGATTTATGGGTTCAGTCGGGGAAAACACGTAATACAAAAGACCGGGAGAGACGCAAGAAAAAAATGAAGCAGCAAGGCGACTCTCAAACGAGAAACTATGCGCCTTAAAATATATAAATTTTAATTAGCCGAACGATATTTGAGAGATCAAGATCGAAATCGACTTGGTGACGGTGGTGGAGATGCTGCCTTCGAACGGGCGCCGGGGAAAGGGGCTTAGAGATCGTGTCCAAGTCGTGGTTGCTGGGCTTGTTTCACTAATTAAGCCAAAATGGGCGCGTGTTTTTCAAAAATCTCTTTTTGGTCTTTGCATGATCTTTAATAATTTCGAAATATTTGTGGTATCTGTCGGCTCTCGGTGTTGCTGGTGTCTCTTTTTTTCCCCTTGTGGCGTCCTCTTCCAGTGCAGCGCACTGATCTTGATCTTGGCCTGATGATATCCCGCAGTGTGAAATATTTTTTGATGAGAATTTATCATTTTTGTATGCCAACACCCCATTGCCTCTGTTTCGGGCTTGTTCCAGGCTTGTAATACCCTAACCGAGGGGGTTAAGCTATTCATTAAAATAAATTCATATAAATATAAAATTAATAAATAATAACATTAAGGTAAAGCATTTTAACAACTGGCCAAATATTTAATAAATATATTTACTCTTTCTCATTTACAATAATTACTGTTTTTTTTTTTTTAAACATTTTTATTTTTTGTAAGTCAAAATATAAGTAAATATATTTTGTTGTAATATATATTTAATAAAACATTAAGGTCCGACGAAATAATTGTAATAGCTAAAATAATGTTTCTTTAAATGTAATAATTTATTAAACTTTTTGGTACTAGTATTTTGAGATAATAATTATATTAAATGAAAGATTAACGTCCAACAAAGTTAAAGTCAAAATAAGCAGTATAGTAATCTTATTAAATAGAAAGTATACAATTGTATTTTTTCTTTATTCTCAGCCAATATTTTCCATTAAATTCAAATAAATTCTTAAAAAATCAATAAATAATTTCTTTTTTTTTTTTGATAATTTGCTGATTTAGAGTATTTCCGACTTCTGTTTAGTTTTATCATCAAATTTTTTCCTTGTTTTCGGTCTTCTGTCGATCATAAATTGGTGCAGGCTCTGGCGCAGGTCCCTGGCCAGGTTGACATGCCAAACTGCAGTCAACAGTCGCCAGTCTTCAGTCTACGGTCTTCAGTCTTCGGGTCTCCTGTCTCCTATCTCCCGTCTCCTGTCTGTGGCTGATAAGCATCTTTGGCCTTAGTTCCAGCATCAGCTACAGCACACAGAGAAAAATATAAAAGCCATACATGAATACAAAAATTAATATTTGCACCATATTCTAAATATAGTTAATAAATTATAAATTATAATATAAAAATATTTGGCAGTTAGCTTGGATACTTTTTCACTTTCAATAATAATTAATTAATTAATGGACATTTTTCCGCCGTGCAAAATTCCAACTCCTGATCGAAGTGAGTTCTTTCTGGCTGTTCTTGGGTGCTGATTACTAACCTGGATCATAATGATCCAACCGAAGCTGGTTACTGCCATGGAGGATGATGATGAGGATTGAAGGCGAGGAGGATTCTCGCGGATTGGCGCTCAAATTTCATGAGCTGATTGTGCTACTTATACGAAAAGGCAACAAAGTCTACTTTTTGATGATCTACAGAGATTGTAATTGTTTGGCTGTGGGAAGGAAGTTTTCGTTGAGATTGGAAAAAACTATATAAAATAAAGAGAAAGTATATTTGCTTTGGAATCTACAATTTAATTGGGTAGAGTCTGTATACTGGCAACCCTTTATTTCTACTATAAATTCGAAATTTTAAAGTGTTCTTTGATAAAAATAAAGATTGTTAAACCTTTATTATAAACATATTTGAACTTTACCTTACCTAAATTATTTTATTTATATTTACTAATTATAAATACTTTTTAGCATTTGCTATCAAGGTGAAATAAATTAAAATTATTAAAAAACTTAAACGTTAATCTTAACTCTTCATAAATATGTTGTTCTTTTAAATATTTTCTAATTTCTCACCCTATTAACCCACAAATATTTTCCCCCCCACATATAATAAAGTGATATTTCCACAATTGCAGCCATAAATTTTACAGAAATGCATTGGGAAAATAGGTTTCCACGTTCCAAATAACCAAAATGGAACCATTACCTCTCTCCTCGTCCAGCGGGCATTGTTCTCTTTGGTGGGCCTAACTTTAATCGATGATATTAATTCTCGGCAGTTGCGTCTTCATTGAAAACTATTTAAGCCAAATTGTTGCGCTATTTTGTGCGCATGATTGTTACAAATTGTTCAATTAAAGGCTTAAAAGCGGCTCAATGGGCCGCGGAGAGCCAAGAGCCCGGCTTCTCGGCGGAGTCTGGAGGCTGGCTGGACTTCAGGGTCCGGTGTCTGGAGTCTGGAGTCCACTCCACTGATAATGGATGTGCGCTTAAGCAGGTCCATGATAAATTATCGCACAAACAGCAGGTGTCGTGGGGGAAAACCGTGTGAGGATCTAGGGGAAATCTTCACTCAGATTTTTCGCCATTTCTTTTGTTCGCACAATTTATTAAAAGCGAAACTTTTCCTACTGCCACAGGGAAATAAATAAAGCCACAGTTGGCTGCTGCTGCTGCCTGCATGCTAGTTGGGGCTAGTTAAAAACCCAACTGCCATGACCTAAGGCAATCAACTTTAGTATCTCTCCACCTCATTGTTGCCGGCGATGGGCAATTAGGGGCGTGATTTTCCAACAATTTGCGCATTTTTAGCATAATTGAAGTCGCAATAAAAGTGTTAATTAGTTTTTGCATTTTATCCACTAAGCCACCATCCGCCACCACCGCCTCGCCGCAACCCTTCCTTCCCTGGCTTGATTTAGTGCAACCAGCCGCATAATTTATGACAAAATTGTATAGCATCCGCTGATTGAATCGAACTGAAATTGTACTGCAGCCGCCACACACTCATAAATTGTTATTCATATTTTGTGTGCAATTAAGCGTAAATGTGCCCGCTGATTATTGTGATTTTCGCAGCTTACTGACACGGGCAGTGGCTGGATTTATCACAATTAATTAATTAGTTACGGGGAGATTCCGGAACTTAGTTGCGAAATATGCTGACATTTTGGTTATGTAAATTATAAATCAATTGGTGCAGTGGGTTTGAGGAAGGATTGTTAAATTTAGGTTGATTGTAGGCAATTATTTTTGTTTAAAAATAATATTTTCATGCAAGCTTTTGCCACACATACACTGCTTTATCAGTATCCGAAGCTCAACAGTTTCGACGACATTTCAGGAAGCTCTTTAGAGTACACTTTTTACCTTAATACATTTCCTTTTCAACCATTTCCTCTAATAACTTTTATTCCTTAAAATTCCCTCATTTTTCTGCCTGGAATTTCTCACTTAATTTTTGGGTTTGTTATACTTAAGAGGGTAATTTGTAATTCTGTCCCAAAAAACGAGAACCACTTTCAGTTCCGACTCCAAAGCCATCATCAACTCCATCAGCCTTCCTGTTCACGGTCCGCGTTGAATAATTGACAGCGATAAGGTATCGCATTGCGCTGACATGTTTCTGGCATTACAAAGGCATCTCCTTCCTCCCTGATCCCTGATCCGTGATCTGTGCTCCGCCGTTCTCTCTTACCCCAGCCAGGAGACCACACCTTCGGCCATCCTCCGGGTGTTGGCACGCGAATTTCACACCAATTCCAATTACACGGAGAGAGGCGACGGCTGAGGCACTTGTCTATGTAAACATGCTCCACCTACTTGGTTCAGCCCCTAAAACCATTTTGTGAATTTGATTAATAAAACCCTGAACCAGACAACAGATGCAAGCCAACTGATAAGGAACATGGCTTACACTTGACGAAAATATTATATTTATAGCCTTGGATTGGGTAGATTAAATAGAAAGCATAATAAAGAAGTGATTTAAAGCTTTGGCTCAATCTATTTTATAAATTTATTAGTAATCCACAGCAGAGTTTTTTATGCAGAGAATAAAAGTAAACTCTTCTTGAAAATAATATGTTTTATAAATTGAATATATTTTAATGCCATCTTTTATTGCAATTTATGAATGATCGTTGAATTATAAACTTTAACAAGTCCCACTTTTACATATTCTTAATTTAAATAACTTAATTATTAGACGATCTTAAACTAGATCTACATTTTAAGAACGACTATAAAATCCTACTCTGAGTGTACCTCTTGTAGGGGAGAGAGCTGAGATCAAAAGGGGCTGGTAGTGCACCAGACCAGGCCAAAACCAGACTCTGGAACTTCAACGGAGTCGCCGCGACGTGTTCTCATCGTCAAGTTGTTGTCTGCTTTGTGGCCGTTGCCGTGTGCGAGGAAAGCTAATCTTTCAATTATAGACAATTTGTCAAATGCCTGGGAACGGGGAGGAGAACTGACTTAACTGGCTGACTGAACTGGCTGGCTGACTGGCTGGCGGGGATCCGATGTGGGGACACTTTATATTGTGGCAAAGAGGTATAGGGAACACTAGCAGGCGACAGCGACAGCGACATCGCTGACGTAAACGAAGTCGTCTGCGCTCAATCATAGACCCATTTATAGGCGTCGAATTACAAGAACAAACTAATCGAAATCATTTATCACGTCACCATGCAGGCTCTCGCTCTCCTCGCGGTTACTCCTATATAAATATATGTTCGTTCCCCGATTATGGTGGGGGCAGGGCAATCAGCACCTATTGTCAGGCTCCGGAGCATCCCAGCATCCAGCATTCTCCGGAGCTGCGTCTGCTCCAAAGGAGATGTTGAGTAATATGATTAATTGGTAAATTATTGGAACTAAAAGGTGGCCCCTTTTGTTGAGCGATGGCATGGGGCTCCATGAGAGTGAGTGTGGGCGGAGGAGGTGATCGGAGAAAGATGAAATAACACTGGCTTATCACCAGATGCTGACAGCCAAAAGTTTCCGGGGAGGAGGAGAGTTTATTGATGATGGCTTTTGGGGGAAAGAATTTTCGATAAGAGACGGTTGTGTAATATTGAGGTTTACTTTGGATAATTTTGTTAAGAATATTATGTATATTTTTCAATCATTGAATACTTTATTTACAACATTTTGGATTTAATTTAAGTTTTCTTAATTTTTATACAAGAATTTTCCCTAAAATCATAATGATACTTTGAATATTCTTTTAATGAATCCTATATCGGTTTAAATTATTTAATAATATGCTTTTACAAGTTCCATATATTTTACTGAACGATATTTTTTGTTGTTTATTTAAAATTAAATTACGAATAGAATTAAGAGAACTCGTAAGAATTAATAATTAAATTTTAAAAGGCAGTTTTATTTAAAAATATAGTATTGCAGTTTCTGTTTCTAATTGCAATATAACTGTATTTTAATTCAATTCGAAACTCTAAGCCCAAAAATTATTACTTATTTATTAGTTACTTAAAATGCCCTAAAAATAATTAGTGAATGACCAGAGGTGACTCCTATTCATTATCCAGACTGGAACTTAATTACAGACAACTTACAAACTCTCCAGGGCCTGGGGAACACCTATTCGAATTGGCAGTCCCAGGGAGGAGGTAACCCATGTCCTCAGTTATAATGCCCCCTCCAGAAATCCACACTAATTGCTGGCAATTTGTTACATGCCAAGAGAATGGCCCAAGTCAGCCAGTTGCCTTCAGCGCGTTTGGCTGTAATGAAATTTAATTATGTTGTATATCAACTTATTTGCATATCGAGGCACAGTTAAGGGTTTCGGCCAGATAACGACTCTGCTGGAGATGATTCTCTCTGCAGAAACGAATGAGCTTCCTTTTCTTGTTCCTCTTTGGCTGTTTCTGTTTCTGTTTCAGCTTTTGTCTTTTTTTCTGTTTTCGGAAAAGAATCTGTTCTTTTTTTGGCGAACCACAAATTCATTTTAATTGCCACGCGAAAAACCGACAAAAAAATTAGATTTCGTGTGCAAAAAAGTAGCAATTGTAGTGTGCAAATATTTTTGTACTATTTTTTTTTGTGTTGGGTTGTACTTGCGAAGCGGAAATAGTTTGTACCGGGCCGCAAAAGACAGGCCACGAACAGAAATTGGGGGAAACAAACACCAACTGTAACAAGAAGCCAGGTCCGAGTTGGCTATAACTGTGCGTTGACCTTTTTCTTTTTTTTTTGGTGGCTGGTCTTGGGCCTCTTTGATAAATGTGCAACATTTAGACGCGATTTGGGGCCAAGATAAGGCCGATTTTGAATACGAATTGCGTGTGGGGTATCAAGGGTATGATGAGGTTTCAGTATTAGGCTTGAATGGCCTCAAATTATAATGGAGATGTCGCACTGGAATGTTTAAAACTGATTTGCTTAGTTTTGACTAATGACTTGCTGTATTAAATAACAAAAACTAATGATTTTCTGTATTAAGTGATATATAATTAGTTAAGTATTAATTAACTGTTTTAGATAAAGTTTTAAGCCACTTTAAAATATTTTCGGTTGCCTATCTCTACTATTTCGATTTAAATATTATATATTTTCTATCTTGAAATATATTTGTAATTTTTATTTATTTCTTAAAGAAAAAGAAAAAGTATTTTTAAAATAATGCATATAACATTTAATAGCTTGTAAGCGCTTTAAGCAACATTTAAAAGCCCCTTTCAAAACAATTGTCGTCTTCTTTTCTGTACTATTTAAATTTTAACTTATTTAATTATTCTATCTAACTTTAAATATATTTGTATTTAATTCTTAAAGAAAATAATTTTAAGAAAGCATCAATCTTAAACATAACTTATTTATAATTAAACGAAGCAATACAAATTTCCCATGCTCAAATATAAGTATGTGCTTTTAATTTTCAATAAAAAAAATGAATTAATTATATAACAATTTAAATCAAGGGTATCCTCTGATTTTACCCTTTAAAGCCCAGACCTTCCCATCTTTGAGCTTGCCAAAAAAAATAAGTAAAACAGCGAGAAAGAAAACAGAATCTTTTTGTTCAAGCTGCCGCTGCTTGTTAAATGTTTGTTTTAGCGTTTTTAATTGCTTTACTTATTTATTGGTTGGCTCATTCCGGGTGCTGCTGCCTGTGCCTGTGCCCGTCTGTTTGCCTGTGCTCTTTAGGAGTTACCAGTTCAGTTCATCTCGCGACTGGGCGCCATCAAAACGAATGACTTAGGCAACGAACTTGGTCCGGGCAATTTGTTCGTATGCGAAAGCCAAAGAAAAGTTGGCACAAAACGAAGAAGATGCTGTCGCTGGAGTTGCCACCGACTGGCTGCGAAGATTTCAATCAATAAATCAATCAATAATTGTGAAAGCTGAACTAAGAGAGTGTCCATCTGCGTGGCAAGGCGTTCTTCTCTCTCAGCCTCTCTCGCCTGTCCGACTGTCCGAGTGTCCCCGTCCATCAGTCATACGCATATTTCAATTAACATTATTTTCTTTTCCCATATCCCATATGCCGTTCCCGTTCCCCCAGCGATCCGGTTCGCTGCGGTCTGGTTTTTATTGATGGAGCACCCCGAACACCATTTTTGCGCCTATGAAACAATTACATTTTGTCAGCCTTTTGATGCTGGCGCCATTGTCTATACGTATCTCTTGGCGAAACGGTAGCCGCTCTTTTGCTGCCCATGTGAGGCACAGCCGGCGGGCCTTTAAGGCAAAAGAAAAGCAATTGAATTGAATCCAATTCAAATCCAATCGAATACAACCACCCACCATCATCTGCGAACCTCGTATCCAGACAATGTAAGTCCCCTACTTGGCACACTGACTCGGACAATCACATGTGTCCGATGGTTAGGATAAACATAAACTCTTTTATGTGGCCAACACTGGATACCCTGGTGGCTAATGGAGTACTTTAGGCATGGGATAACCTTCAGTTTTGGATTTTAAATGGAGATTAAGCAACTGGACCATTTATTAAGGTAGGTAGTAGTATTAAGTCTTGGTTTATAATATAAAATCCTTACTTTTTAAGCAACTTACATGCCTTATTATATAAAAATTGAAATAACAAATTATTTAATAACTAAAATATTTGACAAAAAAAAAAATTTTAATAAATGAGAACGTTTGTCAAGAACTTTTCATAAAGAAACTATATGAGAATAATTTAAAGATATACATGATAAATATACAATATATTAAGCTGTTATTAAATACTAAATAAATTTAAATATTTATATAAACGAATTAGATATTAATGCAAAGTACAGATTATTAAATATTTACCTTTTTAATAACAACTAATAACATTTTTATTTGCCCATGTTCACGCTGATATTCCAAAACATTAATATATTTTGAATTAAATGTTAATGCAAATTTCCTTAAATGAGACATCTTCTAAAGCCTGTTCTAAGCGCTCTGCGAGGGCATATCAACTTCGCGTTTGCACTTGGCACTCCCCCACCGCCCAACTCCACTACTATATCTATATATCTCTTTTGTGTTTTAATTTTTTTTCCTATTTTTTTTGACATTTTTGTTAAGTCATCAACGCACACGGCGGGACGTCGCCTTCGCTTGGATCTGTGCTCGCAGTTTCGAGAGTCTCGTGTTGTTAGCTGTGACTGATTAATTTGGCTATTATGGCATTTGGCTTTTATGCGCACAGTTGCCCAGTTACCCCGCCAACCTGCCCAAAAATTTTCGATCTCCATCTCCGAGCACCGATCGCCGTTGGATTTTCTTACCCATTTTGTTGGATTCGATCGATTCGATTCGTTCCGATCTTCTTCTGCCTTGTAGCATGTCAAATAGATTTCTTTCGGGGCTCTCGGGGCCTCAGCGGAGAGCTCATAATAGACCCAGTTAATTGCTAATAGCCGACGGTGCAGATTTCTGTGTCAGCCGAACGTCAAATGGGAATGCTTATTAAAGATGTTGTTTTTTTTTTTTCTCTGAATATTTTGTAATTTGTAATTTGCGTTCCGCGTTCGATTCATGCAAATTGTGCATGACGCTTCGCTTCGGTTATAGTTTGATGATAAACCATCATCAGCGATTGACCCAAAATATCGTGGTTGGTTCCCAAGAAAGATCCCTTAATTGTTCGCCCCAACAGATTTCTAATGGTGAAATCCATTTTTGATTTAAATTTGGGCGCGGCTAATTTATCCATCATTAACATATTGCGTTCGCCCCCTTTTCGTGTTCCCCCGGACGAACTGAACTGTATAATTAAATCGTTTGCGGAATTGCCAAAATACGCAAAAAAAAAATATATATATATACAGAAAAGAAATGAAAAGAAAACGAAACCAAAGTCCGAGAATCACTTCATTTGTCAGGGGTTTTGGGTTGCCTGCTGCTGCTCCGTCTGCAATTATCATAAAATTTTATTGAACTGCTCCACTTTATCTGTCTGGGATCGCACCTCCATTCCACATTACCATCTCTGGCAGCGCTTTAAGCGCTGAAATTATTTGCAGCCCAACAATAAAAACGCATAAACCTCAGAATAATGTGACTTATAAATAAGTTTAAAACGCTCTTCGAATGACTTTAGGGCATGTGGGTATAGGAGGCTAGGGCAAAGGGTTTGTTTTATAAATATGGGAAATATATAGAAAAATTATTTGAAGAAAATTAAGATACAGACTAGTCTAGAAATAATTGTATTATTAATTTATCCGATTGATCTTAAACAATATTAAAAAATATTAATTATTGTTCAAGGTGTTTACAAATATTTTTGGTACTATTTATAGTCATTAGTATTTTAAGAATATACTTAATTTAATATTTGTTAAATTGCTATTTGTTTGACAGTTTTGTTAAGAATTTGTTAAAATTCTCTACGTGCTTTAATTTTTGGTATTCAATGATTAATTCAGAATAAATTAAGATAAATTTAATTTAATTAAGATTTAAAATTTAATATAACAATTTGAAAATTTAAGTAGCTAAATACATTGTAGTGTATACCCAATTTCGTTTTGGTCAACTGCAAAACCTTAACCTTTTCTTATACGCCAGCGCGTAAATCACGACGGGGCACAAATATTTAGTGTTAATATCATAAATTGTCACAAGTTGGCCCCAATTTGCCTTGCGTATTATAAATTTGCATTCCCCAGAATCGAGGATAGTGGGGGATTCCATGATATTAAACGCTCGTGGGCGTCTCTCTGTCCCTGGCACATACGACTGCCGCAAAAATGGCAAATTGAGTTCTAATGGGAATGAGATGCCTCCCTTCCACCCCACCGGGATCTCTCACCCTCTCTGCCACCGATTCTCCACCTAAATCTCTCTTAGCACTCTCAATATTTTTAAGGTTTTCAGCATTTTCAATTAGACCTCTGAACTCGGCTTGGACTTGAACGCTGCGCTTTTGCCTGCCACGCACAGCTGGCCCCCACAAGCTACACCAAGCTGCTCCTCCTTCACCGCCATGCACTGGGAAAAGTGTGCTTTAAATGTAAAATTATTACTATTAAGCAATAGTATAAAAGTAAATACATTAACCATTTTTTAGATATTTATCGGATACAGCATCGGATACTGATGAGGAAAGCACGAGGTCCAAGCATGCTTCTCGTCTTTCCATTGATCTCTTCGTGTTTCTAACATTATAGGGCGTTTTAATATTTTTTAATTCTTCAAATGTATTATCTACATATACTTTTCTTTCGGTGTACAAAATCCCGAGTCTCTTTGCAACTCGGACAAGTTTTCGGTGCTTAAACTGCTTGTGTTTCGAATATTTTAATGAAGTCCATTGAGGTTTTGTGCGAGCGAAATTGCATTTATAAGCCGAGCTTAGATCTTCTTTTGCGGGCTGTTGTTTTTATGTTACTGTCAGTGTTTTTCTGGTTGTTGGGGGCTGTAACCGAAACGCGTTTATTACAATCTAATGAAGTCGAGAGCCTGGCACTTAACGGTACGAAGAAGCCGCCTGTTGCTTGTTTGCTGTTTGCAGTTTGCAGTTGTTTGTTATTTTTCGAGTTTTTCCATTTTTTTTGTTTGTGGCCGAAGTTGTAGTTACGCAATTATCGCGGCAGATGGGGCACTGAATTGGGGGTATCATAAACAGTTTGGCCAGCTGAAAAATATGATTTTGCGCCAAGACGTCGGAATGGTCATGAACTGTTGCCGACCGTCGGACACTCAAGTTGTCTAATTTTTAGTGAGTGGTAAAAAGGATTGGCTTCGAAATGGGGAGGATTGAGTGGGGAATCGATTAAATTATAAACCTCTCTTGGAAGATAAATAAAAGGATATATAAAAGGTAAGAAAACTGGCGAAGAAAATGTTCCACAACCTATAACAAATGGTAATACCGTAATCGCGTGACATTTTGCTGTGTGCTTTGTTTTTATCAATTTATAAATTGCATAAACAATTACGTAACAAGCTAAATTAACCTCCTAGCGATAACTTACATCTGTTGGCTGCCACCATAACAGTGAGTCCGGGAATCGGGGCTCCTCCGATAGGATGACACATCCGTTGTCTTGGAGTCGAGTAGCCCACATACGCGCCTGGCTACCGAATGGCCACCGCGCCAGCAGCATCCTAGACCCCGAGCCGAGATCTCCCCGAGCCGAAAAAATAAGCCAAGACATAATAAATAACCGCTGTCATTCATAATGTCAACAGTGCTGCCAACATTTTGTGCTGTTATCTGCGCCGCTCGCGCAATTCTGGCAACAGAAAACAGAAACAGCGACCACAACAACCACATTCTGCACATGGGAACGGGCGACTGGAGACAGGAGACTGAAGACGGGAGACGGGACACCGGAGATCGGAGAACGGAGCACGGAGACATGGGAACGGAGCTGAGGAAGCCACTGCCCAGACAAAGTGGCTGTGGGTCTGGGTCTGCGAAATGCAACGAACCACATGTGAGCTTTGGCGAGAAGCCGGTGGAGGAGGGCGGTCACCATGGAGCAAAAGCCAAGAGCCACAGCGACCTCCACACGGAGAGGAAAAAATAACATTAATTTATACTTAATTTATATTTTTTTCAAATTTATTTGGAAGAGGGACAAGATGTTTTAATTTTTATTCTTATTATTAAATATTCTTACTTTTTACAATATTAAATAAAATAAATATTAAACAAACCCAACTATAAACTAAATAATTATCCAAAAGCCATTTTTCATTGATTTTATTAGGCTGGTAAATATTTCAAAAGATTAATTATAAAGAAAACAAAAATATGTTCCAAAACTGTGGCTACTTATCCAAAAATCGGTAAGTTTAGAATGATTACTTTTTAAGCTTATAAATTATAATTACTCTGGGTTAATAAGGTAGATGGTTAAATTCTTAGGATTAATTAAAAAACAACAAAACGATGTTCACAGAATTTGACTATTTATTAAAAAACAGAATGGATAAATGTTCATATTAATATAAATTTAATATAACAAATTTTTTTTGATTAAGTAAACTTTCTTGCTATAATTCTCAGTGCATATTGGCCATTCTTTTGGCTCTTTCGCATCGTCTGCGCTTTGACATCTTACAGATCAATTCATGATAATCGCTGGGACCACCATGGACCACAAAACGTTCGGTTCGTTCGCATGGTGGAAACGTTTTTCTCTCCCAGCTTCTTTTTTTTTTTGCCCATTTTTCCTTTTACCGGAATTTAACTGTTTTCGCTGGAATTGAGAATTTCCAAAGGCTGGAGTCACTGGAGTCTAGCATGTAATCGATATTTTTCGAGCCACAACGACAAAGAGCTGGAAAACTCATAGGCAGAAGTGGGAAAAAGGGTCAACTTATGTGTGTGCTTTTCTTTTTTTTTTACTATTGCAAGATGCCACTGAATTGCAAGATCTGTATTTTTTTCGGCTGAAATTATAGACATCAATATCGCAAAGGCTACTGGTCTTGGTGGACAGTATCTATTTCGATTTTTATTGTGGAACAAATCTGCATAAAATTGCCAATATGAGGGAAAATTAATTACGAGCCGAAAGAAGGTCGTTACGCGGCATCAACTTCAACTTGACTCCTGCACGTCTGCGAATGTAAATCATTTCGGCATGCCGCGCTTAAAATTGCTCTGGGCTGAGCACACTGCAAAAAATAATTACAAAAGGGATCTACAAAAATTGCGCAAAAATTAAATATATAAGAAAGAACACATATTTCAAATTACCAAAGCCAAAAGTGGAAGCCAAGGTATTTTTTGGCAATTGTAAAAAAAAAATTTATAATGAAAATTTATATATTTTGGTGAGAAAATATTAATAAATACATTACAACCGTATATAGGAGAATGTAGCTATCACAAATAGATATATTCCTTATAAATTCTAGTTCTCACTGTGCAGGCTCTTGAGCTTTATTTTTTGCTATTTTTCAGCCTCTATAGTTTTCTGTTTTGAAACTAACTCAACGAACATCGAGGCATTGTGCCCTCTAACCCCCGCCACATAAATCCAGCAGCAGCAGCAGCCTCAACGGAGGCAGTCGAGTTGCAGATCCAAATGGACGAGCAGAGACAGACAAGTGGCAGCATTCCAATGCCACGGCACTCGACTGGAGCAACTGGAGGAGAGAAGCTCGTCCAGAGGCGTCCAGAGAAAAGCAAATAACACAAAGGTTTGGCTAGGGTTTTGGGTCCAGTCCTTGGCTCAGCGAAAAGGGCTCTTCGCGCATCGAGTGTGAATTGATTTTTTAGCCAAACGCCCTTTCGGGTGTGCATATATTGGGGTAGTCATTCGATTTATTTTACTAAAATATTTATAAATTATAAATTATATATTTAATAAGAAATATGTTTGCTATTTTATTTTTATAAGTTTAGGTAATTATTTTTCCTTTTAAGTCTAAGGAATCGAAGTCGATCACCGAACAATTCAGTTAATATAGTTTCCTATAAAAAGGTTTAAAAATGGCAATATACTAAATCCCACAGTTAAAATACAAAGGTGACACTTAAATATAATAATTAATATTACCAAGCCAAATTCATACAGTTCCCGGCTTGCATTAATTTTCCTAATAAAAGAAAAATATGTTTAGAAGATCAGGGCATCTGCAATTCGAATTAAACCCAGCAGCACACTTATTTTTGCCCACAAGTGCACCTGGGGAAGTGGCACAAAAGAGACCAGGGCGACCTTAGTAAAATAAAGAAAGGCGGTCCAGTCCCGGGGCAGAGGGGTGGCGGATGGGAGGACCAGAAGTCCACAACAAAGTGCACCTGAGGGCCCCAGTGCAGTTGGGAGCCCTAAAGGGCCTCCGGTCTCCAGCTTCTGCCTTAGATCTGGCAACTAGAAAAGAGCTCAGAGCTCCTCAGTTGCTCCATTCCATTTGCATATGTTTCGGCAATTCTGTGCGGAGCCTGCGAAAAATGATTTGGCGATCGCTGGCTGGTCGCAGCCCGGACACTCCATCAATTCGTGATTTTTACGAGCCCAATGTCCATGGTCCATGATGCATGGTACGGTCCTTGGAGCACCATTTCCATTCCCAGGGCAGAAGCTGCTCTGTGCGCATGCGCAACGAAAGCATCATTTAACGCGCATTTAGCATGCAGACACTCGCCCGGCTTTTGTCTTATTTTTGTATCCTCTTCTCGGGCAATTTTTTCTTTATTCTTTATTTTATTTAACTTTTTTTATATTTTTCAATTTTATTTTAGCCATTATCCTTTTGGCCGCGGCTACTGAAGTAGCTCTCGATGCTTTGCCCCGGGCCAGCGACTGTCAGTCATTTGTCCCAGACGGAGCGTCGTCATCCTCTGGTTCCCAGTTTCCCAGTTCACCAGATCGCAAGCTTCTCGGTTGCCCCGGCTTAGGAGTTCTCATCCTCCTCCAGTTTGGGGGCCTGTCTTTATGTAAATTAGTTCAAGTGCATGCATTTATATTTTTACTCTCCTCGAAAACATCGTTTCGCAATGGTTATCCTTGTGTTCGGCTTAGTATTTCTCAGGGATGTAAAATAAACGAATATACAAAGATTTTTTTTTAAATTCGATTTTTCAGATAGAAAGAAAAGTTAAAATTAAATTAATAATTAAATTTGTTAAAATCAATTGCTTGTCATGTAATTATTTCTATATATCAAAGGCACCTGTTTTATACTCCAGTTATTGGTCTTTAATTTTGAACCTTTCCCATTGATCCTTTCTAATGCGATATGCCTTCGAGTGGATGATTTATGGCTTCCATACAAAACCGATACTCGTACTTTCGCAGCATCTTCGGCCAGAGAGACCCGCACAATCGTCTTAGATTTATATAATACTAAGACGCTGTTTTACAGCCGCGGCATTAATGTTTTTCTCTGTTTGCTCTCGGAGTCTGTAACATAAAAGTCGATTAGGTGCTTTCTTTATTACACTTCATCCACCGGGTTATTCCTTTACTTAAATGGACGATAAAATATAAATGTGCCTTGCCCGCTGGCCGCCGCCCCCCGAACATTTAAGGCCAAAGTAGCGCGGCAACGGAGGATTTATGAGTGCATTAGCGGTTGAGACGATTGAATTTGCAAATATTTCTTTGCTTTTCTTTCTCTCTCCCTGCATTACCCGCATTTTTCTCAGCTGTGCCTTTGCCATCTTTGACTCGGCTTTTATGACTGGACAAATTTTTGTGCCTATAAAGAAATAGCAATTAGGCGAACGTTTAATTACGCCGCCGCACATTCAAGTGAAAGAAGCTGCTTAAGTATTTCCCACTCGGGTCGAGATACAGTAAATATTGGTTAAAGGAAGCTAATTAAAAAATTAGAAATCATTTTATTTTATAAATATATTTTATGGCCTTGAATACATAATACATATGTTTTTGGCTGACTATAGATTTGTTTATTTTCTCTGAGCCCAAAAATGCATTTTGAATGAAACTTTTCAGCTTTAAAGTTCTTTAAACTGCTTAAATAATTTAAGGAACTATTATTTACATTAATTGTTGGTGTAAGGAGCTACAAAATAATAAAATAAATAAAAAAATTGGTTTAACATCTATCTTAAGACACCAAAGTCCCTGAATTTAATAAATCTACAGTACCTCTAACTTATATAACAAGTTCTTATTATTTATGTTTAGCTTAATACCTCACAAATTATTTATTATTTATTATATGAGATTTTCCTTATCCCCCCGACCATCGCTGTGATAAAAATAATGTATTTTTATCACAGCGATGGTCGGGGGGATAAGGAAAATAAGTATTAATCAAACCACTAAAAGATTATCTTCCTAATCGCTATCTTGGAAGTATGCTACATTTACCTGTCTCTATAAGCGATATTCACTGTATTTTCTTCTTCGATTTCTACAAGTACAAGCGGCAAGAAATCGCTATCCAATTCCGATGCCAATGTCTTGTTGGCTTATTGGTGTTGGCGTGTTGTTTGGTGGACTCGGCAAATGATTTAAAGTGTTGCTTTGCATTACATTTATTGCCAATTGAAATTTGAAGTGCGTGAGAAAGTTGGAAATGGGCTGCGCTCGAGCTCCGGTCTCCAGACTCCGGTCTCGGATTCATAGTGCCATTCCCCAATTCCCCCCCTCCCGACCCGTGTCTTGGTGTTCGGTCCTCTGCCTTTTTGGCCAGGGGCCGTGTCCGTTGCCTGTTTTGGCCTTTGTGCTGCGGGTTAATATGAGCTGAAAATTGGCTTGCTTAGTTTTGTGGTTGGTCGCTGGTTGGTTCAAACGCCATCGTTTGTGTTCGTTCGCCGGTGATTTGATAACATTTTTCAGTCTCAGTCGGAATGGAAAGTTTCGTATTTGCAGATGCTCCCACTCTCTGAATCTCTGCAATGCCAGCCTCCCGACTCCGGGTCGTCGTCTGGGTGCGGCAACAGATTTGGGAATCGTTTATCGCCTCCACTCCCCCCCGGGCCGCTCTCTCTCTCCCTCTCCTTCTATTAACTGGTATCCATCGTTTTTAGCCATTTTCATTCTCATGTGTGCTGCATGTGCGACTATTTAAGTGGTTGGCCGAAATGAGGGGTGGTTTCGGCCACTGATGGCTCGGCTTATGATTATGATTATGGGATTAAAGAATAATATGGATTTCAAGTTGATAAAGTGCATATTTTAGTGGCTTTTTACCGGCCAGAAACAACACTTACCTTAATTTTTTTTTAATTATAAATGATTCTTTTAGGTTTATTCTAATTAATTTTATTTAAAACTTGACTTAACTACATAAAGGTTTTTACATTATTTATGTTTTATATATTATATATTTACTAATAAAAAATTAATTCAGTTTAAGATGTAAAGATAAGCTAGAACATAATTAAAAGACCTTAAATTAGTATAAGTTAACAAAAAAGGCATAAATTTAACTCTGAAATATTTAATAAATGTATTGCCTACAAATGTTAAGGTGAAGCTATTTTACTTTTTAAATTATTGCTTCCACAATTAAAATATTTTTTAAATACAAATAAAACTCGACCTAACTACATACAGCTTTTTACATTATTTATGTTTTATATATTATATATTTACTAATAAAAAATTAATTCTGTTTAAGATGTTAAGCTAAGCTAGAACATGATTAAAAGGCCTTAAATTAGTATAAGTTAACAATAAAGGCATAAATTTAACTCCGAAATATTTAATAAATGGATCATATTGCCTACAAATGTTAAAGTGAAGTTATTTTACTTTTAAAATTATTGCTTCAACAATTAAAATATTTTTTAAATAGAAATAAAATTAAAATTTCCTTAAAAATAATAAATCTAGTTTTTACAGGTCCTCCACAAGGTCTTATCCCCCCATTAAGAACACCTGCCACTCGCATGCGAAATACATTGTGTAGGCTCCACCTACCCACAGGCAACAGGCAAATGAAGCCAATTAAATGCCTCGCTCGTACTCATTGCCTTTTGATTATTTCGCTTTTCTCTTACTTGTTTCCAATTGATTTGTTGGAAGGCTTCCATAGCATAATCAGGTACATAAATTAAGTCAGCCGAGCTGGCTCAGCTCTCGACGGGTTTTATTCGCCGAGGGGCGGTCCTCCGACTTGGTCTGCTTTTCAGTCTCGTCCCAGTTCTCGATGCATTCTGGCCTATAATTCCATCATTAGCTCAGCGTAAGTCCCGGCCAGCGTATTGAGACCTTGCCAATGGCTATTTAATGGCCAGCACTAAATCTTCAATGGCGACAACTTGTTGGAACCCAAATTTGTGTGATTAGATTATACACTGGGACACTGGGAAAAATATTGGTAAATTTCTATAAGCCTAGTTTTAAATATATCTAAGATAACATTGATTTATAAATAATTATACATGGGACTGAATGCACAAATAACCCTATAACCTTGTTAGGGATAAACCACAGTTTAGAGAAAGCCAGCTTTACCTCATCAGCAAGTGCTCCGTATAATGTTTAAAAATATATAAAAAATTATACACGGACTAGATCACACCTTCTACCATTTTATTTAAAAATAACTTCATTTTTTTCGTAGATAGATAATAATAATAAAAATAAGAGAATAATATTAGTAAATAAATCAACCGTTCTGAATTCTTTGTATTTTGTAGAACATACCATAAATAATAATAATACAAATAAATTAATAATATCAATCCCTTTGAGTTTATATTTGGTAGAACATCCAATCAACAGTAACAAAAATAAGAGAATAATGTTAAGAAATATACATATAACAAATAGAAAAGGAATTATATCAACCCTCTGAGTTTTTCATAAAATAGTTACCTCGGAATTTGGTAGAACATACCATAAATAATAATAATAAATAAATAATAATAATAATAATAATAGGCTCCTATTTTTTTCCTCTGAAACATACTATAAATAATAATAAAAATAACACAAGAAGCCAAACATTTTCTTACCAAGTCAAGCCGAAATAAAACCCTTCAACTTACGCTTAAAAAAACAATTAAACCTCAAAATGTATGTTTCTCGAAATTAATGATCTTTTTACGTTTCCCGTATATCTAAAATATTTACACACCTCCACTTTGTTGTGCTGTTGTCTGCCATACCTCGTCGTATTTCATTCCGCTGCGCTCTCCCTCTGTGTACACGGCTTTTAATGCCCGCCCAACTTGTTATATATGCACATGTTCGATATAATGGCAGCTCGAAGGCAAATTAACAGGTGGAAACAACAAAAAGAAGAAACCGCAAATCCAATACAACAAAAATCGGACACCTTGCTCTGGCGATTGACCAATAAACTTGCAGCTTCATATCGGTTGACGTTGTTAGTTATAGTTTGTTATTGGCTGGCTTTCGAAAAAATTCGCAAAAAGGTTGAAAAAAAAACGATCGCTAAAATAAAACGACAACTAAATAACGAAAACTCCTCGCCCAAAAGTGAAACCAGCTTCGGATTCGAGTTAGTGGTGGTCGCCGCTGGATGCTGCTGCTGTTGCTGTTGCTGATGCTGTGCTCTTTACTCAAACGGGGTCTCATCATAATTTCCATTTTTGCGGTCAGGCTTCGTCCAATCAGCGCTTTGCACATTAGCTGCAAAAAAATGGGGAAAAAAACACGACTGCCTCAGCAACAACAGCAACAATTGCAAACACATGTTGATTGCATTTGGGCTTTGTTGTTGCCGTCGTCAATTGCAAGTTGCAGTTGTTGCTGCGACCGCTGCTGCCGCCGCTGCTGCTGCTGTCAGCCATTAGCGCAACAGTGTGAAATTCGATATTAGTGCAATTCATTTTCAACAACTAATTTTTTGCCAATCTCTCAATCGTTCAGTCCAGCAATCTGTGCAGCGTTCACTGATTTTTATTTCGATTTTTTGCTTCATTAGTAGGAAAACATTTTTCCCTTGCTTTTCTCTGTGCTTTTTCTGCCTTCCTGATTTATTTTTTATGATTGAAATGGTTTTCTATTGCAATTAGCACTTTTTAAACTTTTTAGTGGCTATAAAAATTTAAAAACTCTATTTAAACGCCACGAACAAGTTGTTAAAGGCAGCCTTTAGAAATTAATGTATTTTTTAAGATAGATAAGTTTCAAATTTAGTTTTCAGCTCCTACTTTTCCCGATTTCTTAATCAATATTTCTTCAGCCTTCAAATATGTAATACTGCATTTCTCTATGTATTAAATGGTAACGAAAATTTATTTAAATTGGAGCCTGATTTATCTAATAAATTTATTGAGAAACCCTGTATTAGTTAGCTTAGAAATCGATGGTTTTTAAATGTAGTAATATTATTAATGCAAAAGTGTATTCAAAATTGAATTATTAAAAATATTTTTTTAGCAATGAAAACAGTAAGAAATGTTTTTCTTTCTTTGTAATTAGTGAACCCCAATTTTTCCATATTTCTAAAATTAAGATCAAGTCTTCAGATCTTGCTTTTTTTTATACGCTAATTAAGCTGAAAAGATTCTGGTTTTCCTTTCGCTTTTATTTTTTGTTTTTATTTTTGCATCTTCGTAATTTATTTTACTATTGAAATTGTATTTCTATTGCAATTAGCGCATTTCTCGCATGATTGAAGGCTGCCAGAAGTCTAGTCGTCGCGGGTCAATCCGCAAAGCATATTTAAAATTCATTTTACTTCTCGGGTGCGTTACGCCCCAGACACACTCTTAAAGTTTCGGTAAGTCGGAGACTCGAGGAGACCCGTTCTCGACAGCAGTTTTTCTTACCTTTCCTCGGCTTTCAGTCTTTTTACGACTTGCGCGTTTTTAATTACAACTACCGGGCATTGCGGTGTCGTGGCCAGAGGGGGGTGGGCTGGAAAGGGGGAAATAGACAGCCGTTGACGAGTTTTACGGATTGCACACACACACACTGCGCAAATCTTCGGGCACTTCGGGCCACATGTTTGCCTGCTAATTCCAAAAGTCTCGGTCAAAAGGTTTTGATTGGTGTTAAGGCGTAGCAAAGTGGCAGTCCGTTGGATATATTGTCTGATTTCCCAAGAGTAAACAACTGACGAACAGGTGCAGGCAGGTGCAGGTTGGCCCGCGCTTGTATTGGCATTTGTGTAATCTAAAATTATGGTCAGGTTTTGGACAAACGAGCAAAGCACCGAGATCGACAAAGGTTACTAATTAGGACTTCTGTCTAGGCAAGCTAGTTTGTATGCTAATGGGGGAGCGAATGTACACACATTATGTCCATTGAATATTTGCATTTTAGCATTGATTCTCTGGGGTCCTTTTGGATGCAAGGTAAGGTACTGCAAGGTCTATGAGTAAAGGAAAGTGATCACTGATTATGGGGTTTGATTTTATGAAGGATCTACTTTTTCTGAACCTTAAAAATAAAAGAATTCTAGTTAATTCGATGATTACCTAAACAAATTTAAATTTATATGATATATACTTTGAAGTAAACTGTTTTGTTTTGTCTTGTTAACTTTATTAGCATTAAAAAACACAAACTATATTTATTTATTTATTGAAAGAGATATAACCATTCATCAACTGTTCCCATTTCTATCTATACATATTATGTGAGCCACCTTGAGTGATTTTATCTAAATTTATACCCAGTTCCCGAAAGTCGAAATTGGAAGTTAGATCGAACTAATCTATATAGTTCAGATAAGCACAGGTGCGTTGGGGAATCCAAATCCAGTTCCCAATTTATCAAACCTCATAAGGTTTTGTATGCCATTTGCATAGCCCCAAATAAAATCGTTTAAATATCGCTTGTTTCTTTGTTATCTCTGCCCCAGATCCGATATATCTGCTTATTAATCAACGGACCGCGGACCATAACAATTTAAATTGAGTCAGTACAACAGGTTGAATCCATAACGAAAGCTTTACGGATTAACTGAGAGATATCTGAGGATTTCTATCTATGAATCTCGCAGCCAAGAGGTTGAGAAAAGAAACCGAAATCCGAAATGCCCTTTGGCCAAAGTTTTTTTCCACATCGATTTCTGCTGTGAACAATATGGCTTTTGATTGCAACTAATTGTTGTGGAAAATGTAAAGAAATTTATCAAACGCCCATAAAAACTATATCAACAGCATTTGGACTCGGACTACACGCCATTCGTTTGGCTTTCGGGGCTTAGGCCATCATTCAAAAAGATCTCGAAATAGGAGCCCCGAGCTTGAGCTTGTAGAATCGTTTATAAATTATGAAAATATATGTACATAATGCATATAAGCACGAGTTCAAAGCGCACCGTTTCTTTTTCTCTCCCATAAAAATATGAAAAGCGCTTTTGTTGATTATTAATTTATTAAAGTGAAGAAAAAAAATGAGAGATCAGGGGTACAAATCGTTTCTTATACAGATTTCTGTGTCGCTGGCTGCTGCCGTTTGGTTTGGTATTCGGTGTTCGGTATTTGGTATTTTGTTGGCTGCAATAATTAAATTTAGATTAAGTTTTGGAGCCGCATTCGATTTGGAGGAGCTCGACAGTAGTTTAATGTATGCAAATTACACGCCATCGACCCCGATATATCCCCGATCTCCGACCCCATGGGAGCCCCATCTCGAACGAATCTGTCGATCTGTCGACATTGAGCCAAAGCCCTTTTGGACGTGACGAATCGATTTCCAAAACGAGACATTCGAGACCAACATTTCTCAGGTCTTCTGCTCCGCTCTCGGGGTATTTGTAACACTCTTCTCATAACATATTTCGTTTCTTCCCCCCAGACCCAGCCCCGCATTTTGTTTATGACCCAGCAACACCCATTTTCTCAACTTTTCGACTTTAATCGTCGGCCGAGCTTCGGTTCGTTTTGTATAATAATATTTTCCCCCCAAACGCTTTCCATTTTCTTTCTTCCTGGGCAAAATTTCGTGGGCGTTGCTAATTAGTAGCCTTTTTTTCCCCATCCCCACCTGATGGGTGGAAAATGTGCTCGATTTGATTTGTGGAAATTTATGGTGAACATTATCGTTTTCTTTACCCTGGGATGCTTTTCGGCTTGGTTTACGATGTGCGAGCTTGGGGCCGAACGCATTTTAATGAGCCCAAATGAATTGAGTAAAAAGACGCTTCCAAATGTGAGAAGCCGAGCTCGGTTTTTGGGGGGAAATTAGGCAAATTAATTGGGAATTTCAAGGGGATCGAGCTCAGGTGTTTGGGGGAGGGATTACCTAAATTATGTTAAGTAATTTATTAGCTCTCAAGGTGTACGCATAACGAATATAAGCAAGTGGAGTTGAACTTTATTTTATACATTTTGTATACCTTTTTTTTAATAATAAAATAATTAGACATGCTCATAAAGTTTTTTTTTTCCTAAGGAAACATTGTATTAAAAAAGCAAACTTTGTTCTCCTTACCTATTTAAATGTTATTGCACTCATCAAAAAACTTATTTAGGTATTTTTAACATTACTTAATATACACTTATAGGAACTATTATTGTTTTTCCTTTTTAATTTAATTTTATTAATTAATTTTATTATTTAATTTTATTTTAACTATAGTTAAATAGAAATTATTTATAGAAATTTAAAAACAATTTCTTGTAGTCATTCCTCCATTTTCCTATTATATATTTAAATAAAATAATTCTTAAGTGAAAAGAGGACTCTATTTTATTTTAAATTAATTTAAAGTGGACATAGACTTCTAATTTATCGAATAGCTATCTACAAGTATGAATTACAAGTAAGTGGATTACGTCCCATAAATATGCATTATCTGCCTTAACATCATTCATGTTTATAATTAATTTATTTAATTCCAAAAACTTGATGTGCCATCGAAAGACATTATCACAGATCAGATATCAAGGAAGCAACGAGGTGTGCAAAATGCAAATAGTCGACTGATCGATTAACTGACAGACAAAGAAATACGTATTTATGTATAATATAAGTATCTTATCGTAGAGAGATGGGGAATCACCACACTCGACATTCTGGTAGGTAGGTGGGCAATCATTTTTGGCCACGCTAATTTCGTTGACCTGCTGATTGCCCATGGAAATTGAAAATTATGAAATTATGATATTTCTTCCGCCAAAAACACATGCCAATCCGCCGAGATTGATACGTCATGTCAATCGTGATTTTGTTTGCTGGAACTTTAACATTTCACCGACGTGCCGCGATGCCGATGCCGATGCGCTGCGATGCGATGTGATGTGAGGTGATGTGATCGATGCAGGAGTTGCATCCTCCTCCCACTTTGATTCCACTCCCACCGCGACGACGACTCCAACTTCCAATTCGACGGCACACACGTCATGCATGTTCATATACAAATTCGTTGCGCCTGATTACGAGCTCTCCGCGCTCATCCATGGGGATGGCTCGCTTTTTTCCTTTCTGATTTTGTTTTTTTCGCTGGCCCCGTGTGACTTCTACGACTATGACCCGAACGTTCAAAATTTGTAGCAGTGACCCCGCCACGGTGCAGCAGGAAGAGCAGCGGCGAGCAGCGACGAGATGATCGAAAACCCATTCGCACGGCTCGCTCATTGGAACGATGCCACAATATACTCGATGCTTGCAAATCAATTGGCCAGAGAGCATAGCCGCAGATTCTCCCAACAGCTATTTGTGCCGCCAGGCTCTAGGTTAACTCTGACGATGGTTTAATAAATTATAGATACCCTTTTTCAATTTATTTAATTTCAAAACGTATAGATTTGTTCCAGATCAACATCTTAATAACTTATTATAGTTATAAGAAAATATAGTTTCATAATTAAGCTATAGTTAAGGCATAAAGTGCGTAGAAATTATATATTTGTGACTAAATCAAACCTTTATCTCATTTTCGGTACCTTAAAGATCCGGCTCGAAGGACCGAAAACTTAATGAACCTTGTCCAAGGAAAAAAAATAAGCAGAACAACGCAATCGTGTATATTCAGAACCTGAAATCGAAATACGAAAGCTGGCGTATTCAGAGTTAAATACCTTTTTTAGTAGATTCAAATTTTTTTTTTTATCTATTTCGTAATCACACAAACGCAATACAAATTATATTATATTATAAATATATAAATATTACTCTTTTGTCCCCAAATTAGTATATATACAATCCTATCCAATAGCTAAAAAATATATTCTTTTTCTTGTACAAAATATTTTCCTTATATTCAACATATTCCCCGTATCCTTCTCCAAGTAAGGGTATCGAAAACAGAGTCGAGCAAGTGCACAAAAGTTCGCGGGAACATTTTGCGGCTGCAGTTGATCTTTAGCCATATTAAATTAACCAAAGGCTAGGCCGAGGCCTATGATTGATCTGCGCGCCCGCCGTCGCGGCCGATTATACAGTCAATGTTGGTCAGGTCGCTGGCGGATCACCTGGTGGATCCGCTCGCTCGCTGGATGCCATGGCTGTTTAGTTGGCCAGGTCGCCTGGGTCGGGTTCCGATCGCATGCATAATTTTCAATGTGTGTCGAAGATTTCGAGACCGGCCGAATGGGAATCTTACTATACGAATATAAATTTTAACATAGCTCTTATTGAGTTATTGCTGGCAATCGAAAGCAGCTCGCTGGGATCGGATCGGAATGGCCAAGGGTCTCGGGGTTCAGGCAAATGATGCGCACGTTCTTCGCTAAGGTTAAATATACCAATAAATGGTTGGCTAATAAAGTTATAAGGACTGCGATATACATATACCCGGGGTCCATTAGGCTACGCTTTTTAAACTGTGAATATGGGAATTACCCCGGTTTGGGAGAGCTATTAGCCATTGTTTTCCCATGACAAATTGTTGGAAAATCTGAATAATTATTATAAATTATAATAAAGGTGTTTGAACAAGCCCTCTATTAAAATGTAGATTTATTTACAACTAAAACAAAATGTAGCTAGTTTCCCAGATTAGCCCGTAATTGAAAAGCTGGATTATTTATTCACTAACGATATCCCGGTATTAACATATCGATGACTAAACTTGACATTTTAATTGGGGCAATTAAGTTTTATCGGCTTGGGTGTTAATATCAGCCTTTAAGTGGCCAAAACTGTGCAATATTTAATTGAAATTTGCAATATAATTGAATGCCTGCCCCACCGTTTCTAAGCCATTAAAATCTCGCTCCTTTTACAAGACTCAGCCAGGCTTCTCCTCTCGCATAACATGCTCATATAATTACACGCAAAATAATTGTTCTATGTGAGCGACCGAGGGAGCTGAATGCGAGAATCTCTATCTATAGAGGTCGCAACCCGTTGGATGCTACCTAAAGCGCGGAAAGAACTCATGAAATTCAATGCCTGCCTTCGATTCTCAGACTTTTAGCCTTGAATTCCTTTTGCTTTTCGCGCTGCGGGCTCAGCTATCGAATTACCAGTAGCCTCCTCTCGCTCCAGCTCCTGCTCCTGCTCCTGGAGGGGATTCGCTTCTCTATGTGGTTGTTGTCGCATGTAATTGGCTGTACATTTCGACACCCCGGCGACAAGAACTAAACAAGAAACAACAACTAAGACAACAACGCAACTCTCGGTGAGCAAGAGTCGTAATGAGCTTGTGCACACACCAGGGTTTGGGCCTACAAGGATTTAAGTTGGCCAACAGAGCCCACAAAATATACAAGAACATTTTAGGATTTTTTAAAAAACAATTTATAAAAATATAAATGATTTTTGCCTAAGCCATGATCAGTTTATATTCAAGTATTTAAAGCTATAATTTCTCCCCAGTGCTCAGTGGGCGTGCCGTGCCTCTTTCACTGACCACAACAAAATATTGTTTATGTAGAAAGCACAAAAGCTCGTTATGTTTAACCCGGCTTATTACCAATAAGACAAATCCTAATTATACAATAAATTCCATTTTGCATGCACTCGCGTTGCGGGTTTTCACCTCAAACGACGACAACAACGATGTTTGACTAGGCTGCTCTCTACGCCTCCGTTTCGTTCCAACTTGGCCAGCCTCTCCGCCCCGATAACAATCTCGCAAATTTCTGTGCGAACATTTGGCCAGAGAGTTTCGGTGCCGAATGCTAAAGGCTGCGTTTGCAGTTGCAGTTGCCACGGGATTTAAGCCAAATGCACAGTGGTTCTATATATCAAGCATATTTTTGGCAGTCATATTTATGGGAAAAAAGTTAAAGCTTAAAGATTGTGGCTTATATATCTTATTTATTAATATATTGTATTGCTTTATTTATTTTTTGAATTATTTGAACTATAAATAAATTAACAATAAATCGCTATGCACCGAATAAAATAAAAAAGGGATTAGACTTTGCATTTATTTTGTTTTCTAATTTATTTTGATGCCTTTTATGCATTATATATGTTATTAATATAAATTTGCATTTTTTATGGCACTTGTCACACTGTGCAGTGCTTTGAGACAAGGCTGTGCGGCGTAATAAAAATAAAACCATAGACTAAACGATAACAGTGGGCGCGAGGCGAGGGGCGGTGGGAAAGTGGTAGGAAAACACTTGATGGTTAGGCGTGTTGCCTGTTGCGTTCGGTGTCTTGTAATTGTGTCTTGTTAATTTCGCATATTTGAGCCAACCGGCTGTTTACAGTTTGAAAGACAAGTCCCTGGCTTAATCATCCTCTTTCTGTCCGATAAACTCGGATTATTATTATTTTTAATAGATTGAAAATGTCTATGGGTATTAATAAAATGTGTGGAATTTATTGTATGGTTTTATTTTGCTTTTATGATCTTACTTAATTACTTAAATAGTGTTGCTTTCATTTAATAAAATAAGCAATATAGAAAGCGGGATATACATATGTATTTATAATACAAAATTTTAACTTTTCACAAGTTTTCCACATATGTATATCCTCGTATGTTGTAATTTCATATTTAATAAGAGTGTTGATTAATTTCTTAACATAAAATAATACGCCTTAGTAAACTTATAATATTATTCATAAATGCTCCATCTTAAAACCACTTAGAGCTCTAATTTTCTGTTAAAAATCCCCCACAAATAGATAACTAAATCAAGTAAACATAATTCTAACATGATTGTCGTACCTAACTTTGCATAAGCCAAGAACGAGATCTTGTTTTCACATATCTAGCCGCTTTCATCTCCGGCCTCTGCCATATAATTTGTTAGTTGTCTTCTTGAATAGATTTTAAGAAATCATAAGGAGCCTCATTAAAAGTCCCGATAGTTTCCATGCTGATAGGACCATCATCATCGTCATCGTCATTGCCATCGCCATCATCATCCCGATCATCCCGAGGTACTTGGCAGTCTGGTTTGGTTCGGTGTGGTAGCTCTGCACGAATTTGTTGTGCCATTTGTAGCCCGATGGGCTGCTGGATATAAAATCTAATATCTTATGGCGTATAGCACGAGTTTTTGACAGGCGACTAGATAATAAAAAGCGACAAGTGGTTACCAGATGACTGGGCCAGGATCGGTAATCCTCCAGCCGCCGACACCGCCGCCGTCGTCAAATTGCTCCGGAACGTGTTTGTAGAGTTGTTAATTAAATTAAATTAATTGCAATTTATTCAAATTGAAGTTTATGCTGGAAATTAATGTTGGCTTGATACGCTTTTTATGGCTGTGCAGCGCGAAAGTTAAGGCCCAGCCTGATCCGAATTCATGGGGGGATTTATTTAAGGAAAATGATTCGCTCGACACTCGATATGATTATGAAGAGGCTAGCAGAAATATATTTTTGTTTGCTACCATCCTTTTGTGTTTGTCCTCGGCAAACTCTCATACAATCGTTCGCTCCATTTCTTTGCTCCGTCTTATATTTTCTCTGACTTTTTTCTACCTCGTGCTTGCATATCATATGTGCACTTAATTTATTCAAAGTCACGTTGCTTGCATGAGGAGTTTGGCTGGAAAATGAGGAATTCTCTCCACTGAGTACACACAATTGCATAGTTTTCTTTATAGGACGAGGAGCAGCGCAGCAGCAGCGGGTCCCATGCCCATGCCCAAACAGAAGTGAGTGAGTCAGCTAAGTGCATCAATTTCCATTTAACTGTAAGCGATATTTTGCAGTCATCGAAATATTGCCAATATTTGTGCTTCTGCTGCTTCTTCTTCTTGCCGTTACGATTGTTGCTGTTGTTGTTAGTGTTGTTGTTAGTGCTGCTGTGCCAAATTGCAAAAGTCAAAGCGAGGAAACGAGCAGAAAACTTCTGCTGCGACGCGACGTTGACGCTGTCTAAACAAAAGACTCCGGCAACGAACTTGGCCGCAGATAGCGGCAGCGAGCGAGCGAGAGAGTTGGAGTTCCAGCCTGAAGTGTGGGTGACATCTTCAGCAAACACTTGAGGCGTTTGAGCTATTTGCGTTGATTGTCAAGCCATCGCCAAAAAGAGGGACACACAAAGTCACTGCCGTATTCTAGCGATGATAGCGGGTTTTTGCCGTTGTCCAAGGAGCTGTCAAGAGTTCTGAAAGAAATTTGGAGCAGGCAAATAGCCAATAATATTTGTAAGTAAATATAGAGATTATAGTAAGATTTATATTAAATTAGTGACATATTTTAATATATTATGAATATATTTTATATCCTTAGTATATTATTTAATCCGCCTTTTCAGTCCCATTAATTACTTTCTTATGACAGCTATAAGCCATAAAGTTATACCTACATTTATTAAACATTTTATTTTCAAATCAATTACAATTATGGCCCAATAAAGTCTTAATGGCACAGGTTATTTAATTAAAATTACACTTGCTGGTGCCCTCAAAATATTTATTGCTATTTTTTATTTAGTTTAATTGTGTAATAATTATTTAGTATAACTACTTTTAAATATATCACAACTTAAAAGGGAAAACCCAGTATAACAATGTTTTAATTATTTAGAACAAGCTGTATTAACCAACTTTTTAATACTTAAACTAAAATGGTAAAATCCAATATATATTAGCAAACGAATCCTGGACACTTTGCTGATTTTCTGTCACACTTCCACCTCTAAAGTGGACCCAATGGCCCGAAAGTCTTCCCATCGGAGTCGTGTTATTGTTTTTGTTATTTTTAGTGCTACTGTTGGCGGTTGGCTGTTAGTTGTTGTTATTGTTGGTGCTGGATGGTGTCTCCATTGCCCGGATGCCCCCTGCTGATCACTCCGCCCCCAGCTCCTTCCCCTCTCTCTCTTCGATTCCCAATGGTGATGATGCTTCAGTTTTGTTTTTGTTTTGGTTTCAGTTGTTGCTTTGCTTTGCTTTGTTTTTTTTTTCGGTTTTATTTTGATTTTTTTTTGTGATTTTTTTGCACTGCAGCTCCCAGTTGGGGCTGGCTTTTGTTTATTTTCCTAACACTTCAATTGGCATTCCACACAAAAAGCGAAAATTGCAAAACGTGAGTAGTTTCGAGTTCTAATTTAAAATAATTTTTGTGTTGACGCTTTTGCAATTTCTGCCAGCCCCGAGACGCCCGGGCAATGTCTCAATGTCTTTTGGAAGCTCCTCTATATATATGTATGTATTTTTATCCATTTCGTAATAGAGTCGTTAAGTGGCCCGTTGCGCTCTTTTTGGTAATTTGATGAACGATTTTTGATAATTTTGCACGTTTTTTTGCACGTTTCTGTGCTTTGCTTTGACCTGTCGAATCAGTTGAAAAGTAAAAAAAAATATATATATACTTACTGTAGTGCATAAATGGAAGAGAGAGCGGGAATTGATTGAGGAGGGAAGGCCTTACCTTTTTGTCTGATTTTAATATCAAGTGCAGGCAAGTGGGTAATTATTGTTGTTGACTCTGTGTGTGCCATGGGATTTATAAGGAGGTTTCGTCGTGGTTCCTATTGTTGTTGTTATTATTATTATCATTGTTGTAGTTGCTGCTGCCTGCTGCTGCTGCTGCTTGATGATGCAGGCTAGAAAACGCTGACCACTCAACTGTCAATGCTTGAGTGGGTAAACCCGGTCCCACCCTCCCATCACATCATTCGCGATATTGTGCAGAAGGAGAAATAATTTGTACTTAATATAAAAGATAAAATAAATTTGTATATTATATATTTATAATATATATACAATAAAAGTAAAAATAATAAATGAATTGCTATAGCTATGATTTTCACATATTTTCCAATAAATTCATGTCCTTCTTCTGAAATTTGTATGAGTAGCTCTTGTATAGTTTTCTTGAATTCATTTATTAAACAATATATTATTCTAAATACATTTACAATTCATTCATAACATATTAAAACAATAGTAATTAAATTAAAGGGGTCAGATAGAACGTAATATGATACACTCCTATCCTAAAATGCTAATAAATCTAAGATTATAAAAACTCAAGTACTTTATACACTTATTATTTTTACCTTTTGATGATATTTTCATAATAATAATAACTAATAGTCATTATAATTTGTTTTTTTAAAGCCCTGACATTAAAAAGTATTTATAAAGTATTTTAAGGATATTTAACGTGAATGGTTTTAAGTTTAATAGGAATAAAAAATTAATTAAAAGATGTACTATTTTTCTGTCTAGTATTCACAAAAACTAAAATTCTGAAAATGTGTTAGGAATTTTTTTTGGCTTCTTATTTTTAAAAATACCATTTATTTCAAGCATTTTTGCTATTTTTTTTCCCCTATGTTTTAAGAATCTCATCCATTTCCGGACTGTCCCCTATTTTCTTGCAGTGCCCTCGTGCCTGGCTCTGTCTGTGTGTTTGTTTGCCCATTTTGGAGTGCTGCACTTTTGGCCGGCCTGGTTCGTCCGCCCCTTCGTCGTCAGCCTGTCGATCCGAGCTCTGAGCACCGAACTCCACCTGTGTACCGACTGGCGATTTGCATATGTGGCCCCATAGTTCGGCGCTGCTGCTGCTTCTGTTGGGGCAGCCATTCCAATTCCGAGCTGGACGAAGCTGGAGCTCAGGCTGTGGCTGATGCTGAAGCTGAAGCTATGGCTGAAGTGCCCATGAATAGTCACAAAGCATTAAGCACTTCAGGTGTATTGGCGGGGAGGGTCGGGCCAGGGCCCCACAATTATCTACACAATATGGCAATCACATATGTAGATATGCACACACTCGGCAGCGGCAGCAGCTTTTTTCAACCAGTTGTCCAATCTAGGAAGTGCATGAATTGCATTTTCCATATGGCCACAAAACCCGGCAAAAGCCCCCATGACTCCTCCATCTCTCTCGACAACTGTTTTTTGCCATTTCCTCATTACTAGCCGCAAAAAAAAAGAAAACAAAACGCAAGAAACTAAAAAAAAATTGCAGAAAAAATACTAAGAGAGAGAAAAAAATAAAAACGGGTCGCAGTCATCGTCGTCGTTTGCGGCCGGCAAAGAAATTGAACTTTTTCACACCAGAATCGATTGTAATTGAATGCCTGAGGGTGAGCCAAGCCGAGCTGAACTGAGAGGCCGAAGTCGAGGCCGAGGCCTCTGCTAATGCAAATTTTTTCATTTTGACATTGGTAAATTTTTCAAAAAACTATAAACTTTCCCGAAAGTAACCCAATGAGGTTAACACCACACCACCAATGGCGTACATTAGATTGCTTTATTTTTTCGGTAAGCTTCCCCCATTGATGATGATGATTGGGTGTGCGTGTGATCGCAATGATGATGATGATGATGGGAACGCGAACGGGAACGGGAACACCTGCTGCTAACATTTTGCTATAAATTGAAATTCAAAAATAGCAAACGTTTCGGACATGCCCAAAATAGGGGAGAAGAAGCAGGGCAACATTAGGATAATGCCCTAACTTATATAAAAGTTAGAAGAAATAATAAAAAATCTTGAATAAAAAGTATGGAAAGTATACAAATATTTAATATATATTTAAAAATATTTGGAGAAGTAGAAAATGTATTATTTCTTAAGAATAAATATGGAATGGTTTATATAGCAACTCTTTAGCCAAATGACTATTTAAAACTATTAATAACAATAATAATTATAATAAATCAAGGCTTAAATAAGTCCTTTTGATAATGTAATATAAAATATGTAAGTCAGATTAAATATTTTGTTCATCGAATAAAAACAAATTGTAAATGGTATGTTGGTAAAAAATATATTTTGCTTAAATAAATTCCTAACAAAATGTTATAGTATTAACTTAATTAGCAACTCTTTAGCCAAAGGACTATTTAAAACAATTAATAACAATAATAATAATTCAAGGTTTAAAGAAGTCCTTTTGATAATGTAATATAAAATATGTAAGTCCGATTAAATATTTTGTACGTCGATTAAAAATAAATTGTAAATGGTATATATTTTGCTTAAATAAATTCCTAACAAAATGTTATAGTATAAAGAACTTAATAGCAGCACCTTAATGTTAATAATAGTGTACGATATTACTTGTAAACTAAAATATACATTGAAAAATATATTATTTTGATTTAAGGAAATTTAATTCGATAGATTTATAATTCGTTTTTTTTTTAACCCATACTAATAGAGGCTTTCTAGTGTTATTTTCACTAAAAATACATATTGATCCTTATATTTTACAACCATGAATAATTGATTTACACATGCCCCCATCCATCATTATTTTTGATACCTGCCTACGCTTCTCATCTGTACCCATTAATCTGTGAAACTTCATTAGCCGATTCGATTTCGCCATAATTCTGCCCCACTAATTTGCACAAAATCAAAAATTTGAGAGAAAAAAATTGATATTCCCAGGCCCCCACCTAATAGTATAAATAGCCGAAGCGTAGCCGAAATTTATGGCTTACAACGATTCAACATTAAAAAATGCTGGGAAGGAAAGATAAAAAATAACGAAAAATGTTTGTAAATGATTCATTTTCTCGGCTGACGAGATAGACAAGAAATCAAAGCAGAGGTGTTTAATTACCAACAAATAAACAAAATGGAAACGATTAATTCAATTCGCCAATTCCAGACGAAGGCCCCGTTATGGTTAAAACAAAAAACAAGGCACACAAAAAACTGTTTGAAATTGTAGCTAAATTTGTGGTAGATCTCGGGTTTTTTGCCCTTAGGGCAATCAACAATATATTTGACGAGATTAAGACTTTGAAAAATTAGAATACTTAATGCTCTTTTATTTAAATAAAACTGTTTCTAATAATATACAATATGCAATGGCCTTTGTTTTTATTATTATTTGTTTATATTATTATTTATTATTATTATTAGAGTTTTATATTGATAATTTCGATATAAAAAACATTCAAGGACCTACCTTAAAAAACTAGCTGAAATAAAATAATTATACATCTGTATTAAATGCCCTGCTGTTTTGAATTGGTCTTGGGATATTCACACTGAATATTGAAGTGGCTTAGCTTTGGATACTGATGATGAAGAGGTGGCTTCAGGCTAGCAGGCTAGGGCCTGCTTATTAAATTAATTTATTTCTCTGATGCCTTTTAAGCTCCATAACCGATATACCCCATTTAAGCAAGGGTGCTCTGATATCACAAAATAGAAATCCCACAACAAACATGTGCACACACGCACGCACACACACCCCTCAGCGAGCGAGGGAGACAAAACACAATAATCAACCTCGAAAAGGTTGTGTGCCATTTATCAAACAATGTATAACTTGGCCATTGCCCAGTCCAGAGTCCATCGTCCGGTGTCCATCGCCCATGGAACTTGGAACTTGGAACTGAAACTGGGGCCCTGGGTTCAGGCCAGATAGAGCCTGGGCCGGGGCACACCACTCTGCCCCCATTGGTGTGAGTTTCATTTGGAGGCTCCAATGATGCATGGGCAGGGGCGCCTCCACAACCACTCCACTTCCACTTCCATCGCCAGCGAATCCACCAATCCAGCGATTCACCCTGCGATCCGCACTCCACTCGCCGCTCTGGGTCAGACATGTGAGTTCAAACTCATCCGTCAAGTGGTGCGAGGGCTTTCGGTCTTAATGGATCGACATTGAGGCGCGTATGCACTGAGAAAAAGGAATAGTTACATATATTTAATAAAATAAAAATTCTTAAGTAAATGAAGTGTCTTTGAATAATAAAATAATGTTCAAAATGCACTTGTGTGTGGAAGAAATATAACGAGGTTGCTAGATGTGGGATAAAAAATATCAAACATTATTTTTAATAAAAAAGGGCTATGACTAAATAATATTTATTTCGCTATAAAATATGCTTTCCTAACAATCTGTGCGTGTGCCGACAGAGGTTGGGCAAAGAACTTCACTGTCTATTTTATATTATGAACTATATTATAGACCCTATTAACCATTTCTTTTTTTTCCAGTGCACACATATTGAAGATAGCCATGCAGACGCAGACTGGGATTTGGGATTGCGATTGGGAATGGGAATGGGAATAGGATTGGAGCTTTCCTCCTCTTTCACTGTTTCACTCCGATGGCTCGGATCTCCTAGGCTAGTTGTGTTTTGGTGTTGTCATTTATCATTTGATTCGGTTTTGATTTGAGCTCCACTGCGCTCCCCCCTGGCCACGGGACGCATAATTGTTAACAAGTAAAGTCTATTTAAGCCTTGTTCGTGGCACTGCCGGCCGCGATGGCTGTTGTTATTGCCGCGGCTGTTTAATTGGTTCACATGATTTGTAAATTAAACAATTGCGAGCGCGCGAGACTTTTGTAATTTGTAATTGAAAATTGAGCATGAAGAAACGGTGTGAGCTTTGACAGCTTTTCTGGCTTGTGTTTTTTGTTTTCTCCTCTTGTTTCTACGGTTGTTGGCCCGTTGATTGATAATATCGTGATGATGGTGATGGCGGGGGGTTCGGCCTGTAATTATAGCGGATAGAGTGAGTTCGGATTGAGCTGGCATTGGATTTATTTCTGTTTTTGATTCTCGTAATCGAGGCGATGCCTTCTTCTTCTTTATTAATTTCTTGGGTGAATAAAATATGCTGCAACTAAGTGTTTTTTGGCTGAAACCTGACAACAACAGGAAGTAAAATTTGATATTTGATAATGATTTTGAATATTCAATGTGTCGATGGCCGACACTCATTGGGAAATGATTGATTGGAGGACAGCCGTCGAGATCTTGATTAGATTGAGGGGGTCTTAAGGCTATGCGGAAAGGTGAAAAATGTTAACCAAGCTCGGATTCGATATGGTTAAAGTGTTGACGCTAATTCGCTAATACATTTTTAGGAAGCTAGATAAAGGAATATGTCACTCTTTCCAAGGAAAGCCGTTGATCTTTCACCTTAAAATTTAAACATAATATTCATTTAACCGCTAATAATTTATTATGCGATTTTTGTCGATAATAATCTGACTTCTTAACTTCTGGCAACTCTCCTCATTATATATATTTTGATAATAATTTATCCTTCTTTTTTTATGTTCATTTCTTTAAATTTTTATTTATTAATAAAGAAACCCCTTTCCTCCCATTTATCTTTGTATTCCCAGTGATTATTCGCTGTTTGACACTTTATCTTAATTTATCTATGGCAACTCTCCGCTAAATAGGTCCATTGGATCGCATTGAATCGCAGCAGCCACCCGATTCCATGTCCATGTCCATTGTTTGGCATGCAATCTGCTTAAGCCCGGCTCGATCTTCTCGCTCCTCGAAACATCGCTTGACTTGGCTCGGATCGGATCGGGGTCTCCAACTCCGACTCCGACTCCGGCTCTTGGTGTCTGGTACATCTTATCTGGGCAATGCCTGTGGAGCAAATCTCTACACGCAGTTGCCCCCAGCACACGACCTCTACCCCTCTCTAACTTGAGAGCAATGCAGCCAGCACAAAGTGTATATATATAAGTATATTTTTCGCTCATTACAAGAAGAGATGGGAGAGAGAAAAGCGGACGACCGGGGCTCGATCCAAAAGATTATAATTGATTAAGATGAATCAGCGTTGCGGTCAAAATGTTTGATGGGAATATAAATTGTTTGTGGTTTTGTGTAACGATGCAAAAGCGAGAGAGTCTATGGCCGGCTTTGGCTGGCTATCCGGATTCCGGATAGATGGCGATGCCGATGGACATGAACAAGTTGGCCTAACCAAATCAAATGCAGCGCTTTCCAGCTGCAACTTGGGGGCCAAGTGCCGTGTGCCGCAAGTGCCGCTGATGATGATGCCGTCGCTCGGGGGCCAAGGCGGCGGGACACACTCCGGGGGAGAGCCAGTCGGGTTAAGAAGGGGCCCCGAAGAAGACTTTGGGGCATCATCAGCACAATGCCAAAATGCCACTCGCAAGGCGGTAAATCTAAGCCGTGGTAAATAAATCAATCGCAATGCGCTAAGAGAAAAAAATCTGCGCGCTCTTTTTTCCATCTCCGTTTCAGCTGCGTTTGATTTTGCCAGTGCACTTCGAGAAAAATCTGCAGATATTACAAGAAGAAATTTGAGAAGAAAATATATAGGAAAATTAGGCTGAAGAATGCACTAGAAATTGAGTTTAAATTACGGAACGAAAAAATCTGATTGAACCCTATTGGAGCCTCTCAAACTTTAATGTCCTAGGAAACTTAAAGTAGAATGTAACGAACCAAATCATTATCTGATATAAGTCCATTTATATTTAAAATTCAATTTTAATTTAAAAAATCATGTTTAATTACTAATTTACAATATATGGAAACTGAAACACCTTTATTTGATAATTAAAATATTTCTATACTTGGCAATACATTCATTCACGGCCTCACTTCTAGAAACATCTTTTAAAACCCCTACAGAACTTTTAAGAACTTATTAAATTGGGATATACATTTTCTTCCAGTGCAATTTCGATGGTGTTGGTGATGGTGCTGCTGCTGTGGCTATTGATGAGCGGCCATCAATATTTGTCTAGTTCGAGTTTGGAATGTGCCCGGGCCAAGACCCGGACTCGGACGCAGCCTGGGATGCGGACTCTGTTTCGCACTCGGGGATTCCGAGGTGTGCAGCATGTGCCGCATATGCCTCCCATGTCTCCCATCTCATCTCTTGACTTGATGCTGATTGCGTGTGGCAAACTTCCTGTTTGGCCACCCAAAGCACGAGTACTTCGTTTTCTAGTCTCTCCGATCGGGCCCAAGGCTTGGCCCGGCTAATTAAACGCCCTGAAATACACACCTTCGCCCATTTAGACAATCCGCCAATTTGCGCCTCAGCACAGTAGCTCCCTGGGCTTGGGTTTGGGCTTAAGTCTTGGGCCCACGCCCGCACAGTCATCATAATAATCGTTGAACTCTGATCCGATCTCGGCGAGAGAGAGGTAAGGTCTCAATTTTTAAATTAAAATATATATTTGTCGTTTATTTATCGATCATTTGCATTTGGCCCGCTTGGGAGAATTGCCTCGGGTCGAATGAGAAGAACTCCTGCCTAGGGTGACGTGTCTCAAACCAAAGCAAAAGTGACAAAGACGTGTGACAATAAGATATATAGAATATAAAATACTCTGAAAATATTGGTTTGTTAACCAGAATAAAGGTCTGACAAAAAGAGAAATTAAATCTTATAATTTTTATGAAAGCATTGAAGTTTAGGTATATTTACAATTACATATAAAAGATCTTCCATTTCTACGGAATATTTTAGCACTAAAGTCCATTTGAACATGATCCTAATCTTAGGTAAAATTCCAAAACATATGTGAAAGAATAGGGACTTATCCCAGATTTTGGCACACATCCCCAGTTCCAGCTCATGTGAGGCAATCTAACAAGTCTCTGGTCGCCAGCCGACGCATGTGGGATGTTAAAGGTGAGGTTACAAGCGGCAAATCCGCGGAACCAGACAAAAGGTCCAAGCCCCAGACGCAGTACAGTTGCGGTCAATATAATAGAATTTTTTAATTTGATTCCTAAATGCTAGCAAAACTTATTAACTTAGATACTAATTTATTTATTAATATAATACGAATCGTAAATTATATAATCTGTGCTTACACAGAGATAATTTAACATTGGTCGAGAAAAAAACTCACATTGAGAATTTGCGTACTTTATGTGAGAACTTTTATACTCAAATACTGTAAACAGCTTTCAAAATGGTATATTCTTTGTTTTCTTCTCGACTAATTATAAGTTATAAGTATAGTGTAAATTCTTTCAGATCTTATAGAACATATCTATGTATATAATATATACATATGTACTATCTAAATATACCTAGTAAGGAGTATCCTTATTTATATTATTCATATTTCCTTATTGCACTTATTTGGAATGTAGTCTGGGAATTCATAAGAAAACCAAAGCATTTTTTTTTCTCCCGTCAGACCTATTACTTTGACCTCACCTGTGCATTTGCTGCCACATTCGCAGACCGAACCCAACTCTTTAGCTTGCTGGCTGCTCGCGTTGTTCCCGTTTCATTTCTGCTGGGCCCCAAAACTCAAACTCAAGCTCATATGAACTCACCGTGCCACACACACACTCCACACACTCAGACTCCTCGAAAGGCCCAGAGATTTTGGGCTCGGCGATGACAAAGTGAGCGAATAAGCGACTCAGACTGAGGCTGAGGCTGCGACTCAGACTGAGACAGACAGGCTGGACAGACGTTTAATTGAAATAAAGAAGTTTAATTTAGCTAAGCGAGGTGTTGTTGCTGCCTCGAGTGCAGTGGAGTAGTTTTCGGTTTCCACTGGAGTGGCGTTTCGCGTCGAGAGTGCGTGGGAACATTGCAGATACTCGTACGAGTACGGGCTCGTATGATGCACATATGCAGGAAAGATTATTAGCTTAGGTGGCATGCCCCTTCCCTCGTCTTTCTTTCTGTCCATCGATAAGTGGCGCCACACACCGACACACTGGGGAAATTCTGCACATAATTTATCATATATATATTCCGGAGTTTTATGCATTAAAGTTTGATTTGAAAAACTTATTCAAGAATGTGGATTACAATATTGAGTTCAACTTGTTAATAGCTGAAATTCATAAAACATTTAAATAATTAATGCTGAAAGAAACCACCATTCATGCCTATTTATTGGGTGAGTCGCTGAGTTTCGACTTCAGAATTTCAGGTGCAGGCCCCAGCCACAACTTGTATGTTTAATGATGTTACGAATACGTAAAAACATATTATCTTTAATTCAAATATCTCTTATCGAAGTACTTTTGATGTTCCGTAAACAGTATTTGGTTCTAAGTAGCTTTAAAAAAAAATAAAAATCAGCTAAAATCCTGTAAACATAGTCTACAAATTGTTTGAGTGTCCTCGAGAGGAGTAATGGTGTCGCCTTAAAGTCTTGGCTTGAAAATCGCATTATTACGCCACAATTACACAAGTTTACTCGTACTATTTTTGTATTTATTTTTTTTTTTTTTTGCTGAGGCGCCCCTGCGCGCCTCCTCATCGCCGCGTTGGGGTAATTGCAATTGAAGCGCAATCAATTACTTACCATCCGATCGGTTTCGTTTCCCCAACCGAGAGTCCGAGTAAAAGGTGCCCGCTGACCAGCCACATGCTGTGAGCTCCCAGATCCGAAACCGAGACCGAGACCGAGTCTGGCCAAGATCTAGTCGCTCAGACGCGCTTAAATGGAGCTAAGCGCGCAGGTTGATTGCGTGCAATTTATTAAGACGCGCTAACAAGACGTGTGAATGACCAAAGCCGAGCAGGAGCGGTGTACTGGACGTGTACTGGATCTGAGTCCCAGTCCGACTCCGAGTCCGAGTCCGTATCCTGCCCCGCGCGATGTGTAATTGCGTCTTAGCGCGCCCGGTGGTGCCTGCCTGTCATCCGATGGCGATGGCCCCGATCGCCAATCGGCGGTATTGTGTAAACTTCGACTTTCTGACTCCCGAACGCCTCGCCTCACATGTGGCGCTATTTAAATTGATTTTCCTTCTAATCACAGCTTACGACTGAGTTTTCCTGCTTATATTTTTTTTTTTTGGGACAGAAAGCGGTCAAGTGAAATGCGACTGCCATTGCTCGATGAATAGGATTAGTCTGGCGAGGGATCGGTTCCCAGATGTCGGGATTGATAGTGACTTTATAGCGGGCTTTCAATTTTCAAGTAATATTATGTAATAATTTTCCACAAATATTTTACATTTGATTATCTTTAGATTCTAGACCCATAAGTATTTCCTGAAACGTTAGCTTATATAAATATAAATTAAATTTTCCCTCCCATCATCTTTGTTGCCTCTTAATCTCTGAAATGTCCTTTCATCACAGCTTATCACACGATTAATCACAGGCCTCATAATTAATAGTGATGCCTGGATTGCTGCCATCATGACCCTAGAAGGACTAGCCGGGCTTTCCATTCCGTTCACCTGGCCAATTTGAGCAACCTGACCTCCTGTCTCACTTTCCAGCGCACACATTCTCCAGTCAACCCGACTGCCAGACCCTCCTATCGGCCGGTCCATCTCCTGCAGCTCAAGCTCCAGCCTGGCCTGGCTTGAGGACTCACAATCAGTGTCGTCTGCTGTTACCACATTTACCACGACAATCCGAATGAGAGTCCGAATCCGATGCCGAGCCACCTACGCCCCCCTTTCGCGGTGTCTAGTATCTCAACTAAAGAAGCCCATTACTGTCTCATTCCCGACTCATTCAGCTCGTTTAGCATTGCTCCGAGTCGGAGCTGAAGTCGGAGTCAAGGGTAATCTTCGAGGGGTTGACTGACTGACTGCCAAAGGGGGACTGTGAGCAGCCGATGAACCGACAACTTGGCCTGAGATCACACTGGCAAAAAAGTTACACCTTTCATATAAAACAATACCAGAACATGCTATAGTTTATTGTTTTCCTAGCTAAATATAAATGATATTACTTCTCTTGATATTTATTTATAAGCTATACAAATTTCTTAGGGTTTTTAAGCTTGTTTTACCCAACTTAATATTATTAGATTTTAAAAGTAGCTGCTCCTTTTTGCTGAGTGCACGAATGCAGCTCTTTAGACGACGACATTGGCGACAGGCCATTGTTTTGACTTATTGCCTGGGTTTTCTTTCTGCAGCCACAAGATTGATCTCTGTGCAAAAGCCTCCTTCACTCCCCCGGCTCGTTCTTGATTTCGCCAGTTTATTTTATATTTTTTATTCGATTTCTGCACCGACTTCGACTGCGTCTCGTGCACTTGCCTCCGGTTATAGTGCCTGATGTGGCGCGGCACGTCGGGACGGAGGACCTGGCCTAGCCCATGAGTTGTTAAATGTTTAACACGTGATATGACAAATAAATTACATATGATCAACAGATGGGCACCACGGCCACTAAAATATAGGAAACAGCCATACGGATCGCGGCTATGACTTAATAAAACCTTTTAGGCGATCAATCAGCCCTTAATGCTGTTTGCTTGTTGTTCTACATTCATCATCATCACTGCGATCATCATCGCCGTGGATCTCGCAGGATCGATCAGTTGGCCTGTCTGCCCCTTTGATTGCTCGCTGCCTCGTTTATCATTCGAGAGCTGGGTTTTTTTTTGTGCCAACAGATCGCAGGTGAATGATGATCTTATTCCGGACTGATTGTAATTGATTGGATTGCCATGCACTTGGCAAGTGCGTTGCTCTGATTTGATTGAGTTTTGACTTTCAGACTTTCAGACATCGAATATGGGCAACACATTTTACTATATTTTTAGAGAGTGTATTCAATTTCCTTTATCTTCGTTCAGTGTGTAAAAAGTCTAGGCCAGTGGTGCTCAAAGCCTTGACTCGAGAGTCAGCTAATTTATATGTCCAGCCTCTGCCGTAGCTTTTTTTAATTAAATATTGCAAAATATTTAAGGCAAAATGCTAGCTACTTCGACATATTTTTTACCCAAATGCAACTCTATCATGCCTGCTCTAGGCTAATTATACACGTACGTAACGCTTTAATTTTATTAGCCATAAAAAGTCCGCATTTCCATTCATATATGAATACAGCTCTCAGTACGTTGCTTGACCTCTCCAAAGTAACAACTAACATTCAATGAATATCCAAGGGCGTGACGTTTGGCTTGCAATTCTTTTCCTGGCCACCATTAGGGGATCCTACGGACAGGATATGAGTACGTCATTCGGGTTTCCCCGTCCGTTTGACTCCATATTTACGCAACATATTCATATGGATTTAAAACTATTACGGAGCGTCTCCCACACCACCGGATTTTCAGTGGACAGGACTATTAATGCGGTCAAGTTCAAGGACATATGGAAAACGGGCGCTAAGATTGAATTAAAGGGACATCCACCGTTCACGAAATTGGAGGTCAAGTTCACCTCGACGGTTAATAAAGGCTACTACTTTATTATGGAGGTTTACTATACGGACACTAACGATAGAAAAGAAGATGCTTGGGCTGTTTGTTTTTTTATTTTAATGGTTGTTTTTTTGTATAGACTATTGAACTAAATATGTTATCTTTTACTTCATTTTAATTAAAATAAAACATATTTATTTTGAATACAATATTGTTTGTCGTAATTTACTAAAGCATACAAAAAATATCTATCACATTTCTACCATACATATCTGAATATTTTACTACCATATACGCATAAATATTTAGTGTTCCTTTCCAAAAAAATGCTACGTTTTTCCTCATTTGAATTTATAGAGAAGATCACTTGATGCAATAAAACACTTAAGAGTCGGAGCCATTTGGCCCGGAGTCTGGTAACGGCTCGTACGAGTCGGAAAATGCCGGCCAATAAGCGATGCCTTGCATGACGAATAGAAAAACTAACCCAAAAGTCACGCTAATAGTAAATTGAGCTCCATTCCAACTTCGACTTGGACTTGGACGGCGGCGAATGCAACTCCCAGCACATGGCAACCCCAAATTGCGAATTTTTCTGCAGCATATGCAACAATTGACACCCTCTAGGCACACGTCGTCGACGTCGTCATCATGATCGCGTTGCCGGCCAGGAAAGTTCCCAAGATTTGGCCAGTTGGCTTGGCCGGATGGTTATAGCGATGGTGCCTTTGGTGGCGGCGACGATGATGATGATGATGGCGGTGGTAAAGTGGATTAATGTGGCATGAAATGATTTGGTGAAATAATGCAATGTTGTTGGCCAGTGGACACCGGTTCGGTTCAGTTCGGGTTAGCTGGGATCACTTGGAAAAATGATGCCACTCATTTTTAAATCCTATTACATTTATTTATGAATAATATAAATAATTTCAAGTACTCAAAATTAAGAGGGATTTTTGCTCTATTCTTAAAGCTTAATATTTAAAATTTTTGTTAAATTTTTCTTGTTTTCTTAGGTTTTTAGTTCAAGCAAGCAAAAAATGTGCCTTCATTAATAGTTATACAGATGTTCAGATGTATAAATATTTATTTAAAATGTTAACCAAGACCTACTCTATTTGTAGAATCCCTATTCTTCCGGGCCCTAATTTTGTTCGAGTGCTCTGCTTCGGTTTCGTCTGCAGCTTCGGCTACATCTTCCACTTGGACCTGGCTCTCACACGCAGCCTCCAACTCTAACGAGTTTTCGGCTCTTCCCTGCCGTTCCTGCAGCTCCATTGTGCCCCGTGTGCCGGGTGCTACCTGTACGAAAAATTTGCACAATTTTCCAGGCCCGTATGGGGGTTTGGCTCTGGGTTTCGGTGGTGGCTTGGTAAAGATGGTAACTTGGCGAGTTCGTCTGGCCGGTTGGTGGGCATGCAGGGCGAATTCCCAGGCTTTTGATAACACAATTTGGTGCCGCAGACGACGGCTTCGTTTACCGCAAAGTGCATGTGGGTTCGGGTTCGGGTTCATCGTGGCATCTTCTATTCTTGCCCCCGACTTCTCGATGCGTTTGCGATGGATCCATATGGATAGGGGCACTGGGAAAAACTACATGTAAATAATTGAACATGAGTAATTAATTTATTTATATTTTCCCATATTTAAAATACTCTTTTAACATTAAAATAAAATGTAAAAAATTATTTTTTTATAGAAACAATGAAATTCAAGCCACATTCTGTGAACGCTGTATAATTCAATATTAATTTCATTGTTATTATTATCTGATTTCTAAACTAAATTTAATATTTTATAATATCTAGTACCATAAAAGTCTACGATCGAATATGAAAATAATGTAATATTTATATTTTTATTAAATAAAGCAAGAAGAGTATTTTTCAAGTGATATACAGAGTCCAGCGGTTACTACCTTACTACTAATAACCAAGCCCCACAGACCTGTAAACTTGTAAAGGGTCAGTTTTGCCAAGAAATCACTCCCCTCTCCCCTTGCCTCGCCCGTTTTTTGTTTTCTTTTTTTTAACCTGCCAAATGATTTGACTATGCAAAGTCTGGCAAAGTGTGACTCACCTGGAAGGTCTCACTAACCCCGCACACCTGTCGCAGGCAAGAATGTCGGTCGAATTGCTTACACAACTTTTTCCAAGGAATTTGACTCGGCTTCAATTAGAGATTTATCGTTTCATTATCGTTCGATGGCTGTGATTTGGTTTGGAAGCTCCCATATATATTGATTAGTCGCTTCTAGCGAACTGCTGCGATATAAAAATCGCATTAAAAAGGTGGCATTAAAGATGATTAGCTTATGTTAGAAATGTGCGGGGAAAACAGATTTTATAGGCACAACTTAACTGACTAGAATGTAACTAGTTTGTTATAGAAATGAGCAAAGTTGAAGTGTTTAAGGGTCGAAAATTATACGCTTGCAACATTAAAAACAGTAGTCATTCTAATGATGATTAGAAACAGAAGCAGTTGTGATTAATGCAACAGTAATAAAATATAACACACATTAATAATTATAATCAAATAAGGAAAGAGATTTCATTCGAATGCAGTTTACTTGAGCTCTAACAATAAGTTTATTAATTTTTAAAGACTTTACAAAGGTAAACGGCATTCCCAAATTCGAGGAACTGTTTTTTCACCAGTTCCCCAATTAAATAATGCTATGTTAACTTAAATATATATTTTCCCTTGTGTTCATTTCATAAACTATTATTTTCAGACGAATATTTTGTCGCCTAGTTAAATCTTTGGTAAAATCATTTTGCGCACTTCTCTGTTTATTTTTGCATTGTTTTTCTTTCATTAAAATTCCTAGAGTTCGTGAGCGATTGGCAAATCAGCCCAACTCCCACACCGAGCTCAACAGCTCACCTCATTTGAGTTCAGTTCACTTCAGGTGGGGATCGGTTTGGTTGAGATCAATTCCCGCCATCAGGCCCAGGCCCAGGCACAGGCACAGGAGGCATCATCAGCAATGCACTTCGCTCTTCGTGCTCTACATAATTCATCATCAATCCACACAGTCAGCGGCAAAAAGTTCCTCCTCCTGCGGGCAAAGAAAAAAATACAAAGAAAACCCAAAATGCAGAAAAAAATCTGCCGGCACTTTGGTGGTGGTGCCTGCGATATTTCCAATCAGACAAAAGGCAAAATATTAGAGCAATTTTCTATCGGGCCGGGTAGAAACCTTTAGCTCTTTTGCCATATGACTTATTTGCTTGGCTCTGGAGACGACGGGTGGAGCCTGATGATGGTGGTGCGGGGAGCTGGATCGGTGGCTCTGTGGGTGATTCTGTCCAGTCTGCACCTACAACTTAACGCCGCCAACTATCAGAGGAGATGAACGCCTGCGATGGCTGCACTGAGAGAAGTATTCAGCACATTTGAAAAACAACAAATAACAACAATTTACTTAACATTGCCTTTTGCAAAATGACGTCCTATTTGGCTCAAGGTAAATTTATTTTAAATATTACAGTAGAAAGTGTATTTAAGATTGTAAGTAAGAGTCTTTACACCATAACTTAATTATTAACACTTGCTCCGCCTCGTTAAACTAGAAAATATCAATTAAATTTATAAGTTTCATGTTAAAACTCTAAAAAGGGTCCATTATATTCAATGATGCTTTAGGAGACCATATTTTATTCGATTTTTTTGCAAGGATCTCAGTAAAAAGAATCGAGCTTCATAGGAAGGACGGTATGTCGAAGATGGATGAAAGATACATTTTAAATATGAATAAATACTAAACAAATATATATATTTTACAAAAAAGAAGAATGTATTTATATAGATATATTTATTCTCGATATATATGTATTTATTAATATTTGTCAATCTTAATCGGAGTCTTAATCGGTATCATAATCATTCCTTTTTATCATAACTTTTTAGTCTCTATAAAAAGATTCTTGATTGAACATTTTCTCTCTGTGTGTCGTCGCACCTTTTTGCCAATTTAAGTTTGGCCGGCATTGCTTTACTTTGGCTTAACACTGCGATTCGATTTCGTATCGTATGTTTCCTTTTTCGAGTTCGTTTCGGTTTCCTCGCTCGCAGAGTCAACTTTGGCATGACTTTTCATCGCTGTCGATTGTCGTGATCAATTGAGAGCAATTTATTATGAAATGAGGGTGAATTATATGAATGAGCGTCGTCGTTGAGGGAACTCCAAGCTGTGCAAACCGATCCGAAAAAAGGAAAAACGGAAAAAAATCGAAAAAAACAGCTCCAGAGCTCTTCTCATCTCTGCGTTAAGCGCCGCACAATTCTTTTGATCTCTCGGCGGTTATGAAAAATCTTTCCATTTTCCAGCCGTGCTTGGGCTGCCTTTGATGACTTGTTGCACTTTGCATTCGGCCTGAGTTGTGAGTGTGATTTTTAAAAGTGTTTTACATGGGAATCGACATGATATCCAACAGCCAGCCAGTCAGACAGTCAGCCTGCCTGCTTGCCAGCCAGCCAGCCGGCAAACGATATCTGCACTTTTTTTTTGGTTTTATTTTTTTGCCTAGTTGTAAATTGTCTGTCGACAATTATTTTATTATGCTGTCAACACTTAAATGTAATAATGCCAATAATATTGTTTTATGACAGTCGCAATATCTTCAGTGCCTGGCTGGCTTTTCGATATTTTCCTTGTTGTTTTCCCCTGGGCTCACTGAGAGCTTTTCCATCGTGCACTTTGGGATCGATCGGGGCGATCGTTGGCGGATCGCAGCAGTGTGGGTTGCTTTTCCGATGCTTCTCTGATGCCTTTTGCCTGGCGGCTCTTTTTCGGCTGTTTAATGTCGGTCTAGTTGAGGTCTCCTCCGCCGCTTTTCGCTTTTCGGTTTCGTTTCGTTTTGTTTCGTTTTAGCCCGGCTTTGAGGTCAGCCATGATCTCGGCTTGGATCGGATCCCGCGCTATGCATATAGTTAGTCACTCTCGGCCCGGTCTGGTTGACGGTGGGAATTCTAGTCTAAACCGAATTCAAGGCACTTCAACTGCTCGCCCGCTTTTCCATTCAGAGTTCTGAGGCCGTTACTATTTTTTATGGCCTCCACTAGTAATTGGTTCATTAGCCCTCCAGTAGCCAGTAGCAGTCACAAGAAAAAACGATGCAAAACCCAAGCAATTAGATTGGTTTTTGCCAAAAAAAATAAAAGGGAAAAAATTCGGCAAAAAAATAAAAATCTAGCTTTAATGGGAGACCGACTTTAAGTAGTCCAATATATTCCTTAATTTATTTAGAGTGGCTTTAATTACACTTTATGGCCGAATTGCAGAGTAAACTATGTCCGAATACACTGGCAAAGAAAAGTATTAAGCTAAAATGTATTAAATAATTTTTATAAAATATTAAATATTTTATCAGTTTAACCTTCTTAGGAAGCTCACACATAAAAGGATAGAAATATTACTCTAACTTTAAATTCATTGATCTTTTTCAGGGATTTATACATATAATTAACCATAAAAAATAATAATACTTTTTAATACCTAATAGATAATCCTTAAGTACACTTCCTATTACCAGCATTCGCTTCTCTCGTCTCTCTCCAAAGGCAGTAAACATCTCTCCTAGCTGGATTCCATAAGATTAGTTATTTTCTAAAAGTTTTTACAAGCTTCAATACTGATAACAGTTAGAAAGCATGCTTGGCCCCGCGTTAAGTATACGACCTGTGGCAACGTGCTCGAGACAACAACATCACCGCTCGATTTAAGCAGTTAATGGATACGTGGGTGGCTAACTAATTTTTAAATCATATTTTTTATGGCTCCAGGAGTCCTTTCTCCCATTTCTCCATTCAACATTCACCATTTTGGACCATTCTCTGCGACTTGAACTGATATTTCTTCATTTATTTGATCCTCGAGGAACTCCTATGCATTCTGGCCATAAACTGGGAAGCCCCAAAAATCATAAAAAGCGGCAGGAAAGCCAGCACTCTCGCGCTAACGGATTTTCTAATCTAATAATTGCAAAAGGTGGCGAGTGAAGGTAACTAGCAGCTCATACTTTTGGGGTTTGTGTCAATGCCTTCCGACTATCAACTCAGGGCCATCGCAAGCGGCAGCCACCATTGGAAACAATAAATAAGTGTCTGACCGTTGCATTCAAAAGTTGTTACTGCCGCTCTCGGTGTTGCTGTTGTTCTGTGGTGGAGCTGCTGCAGTTTCAGTTGCTGCTGCTGCAGTTGCAACCTCATTTCGTGCAGATGCTTTTCGTCTGCGGCGCGGCATGGAAATGTGTGCGCGTTTCAAACTAAATTGCTTTAAATTAGCTTTTCGATGCTTTTTCGGTTTTTTCTTCTCAGTTCTGTGGCAAGTGGCCGGCTGAGCAGGTCTTCATTTGCACCGAACAGCAGCGATAGGAACCATACACTGGGAATAAATGAAATTATTATTTAATTTAAATAACAGTTCTTAAGTTTTTTGTAGAGCTTCAAATATTTTTACTTTTATTTAAATGCTACAGAGGTCTCTAGAGTTTTGATTACCCATAAAACTATGCTTGGAAGTATTATATGATAAAATATAAAGAAATTCACACGGATTTTATGTACCTCAAACAATTTATAGCATACTTTTCAAGGGATTTTTATGATTATTAATATTCTATTAGAATAATTTTAAAATATTTGAATTATTTAATATAGTTTTCTTATTTTAATAAAAGCTCTTATAAATGTTAATATATTTCTGATTTGAAGAGTTGTCTGTAGATAAAATCTATATTCACTAGTTTAATATTCAGACGTTTTAAATATTTTTATATTCCTAATAACACTAGTTTTTGAGACGCTGAACACGTTGAACTCATTAAAAAACATTTTCAAAGAACCGTATGTTGTCGGAAAGGTGTTTACATTGGCTTTTGGATTGTACTTATTTGAAATATGTTGGACTTACGGTTTTCAAGATTTTTAGCGTAGAAGAAAAAATCTGGTTTTTCGCGAATATCTTCAAAACGGTTCTTTGGAATTTTTTTTTAATGAGTTCAACGTGTTCAGCGTCTCAAAATTAAGCGGAAAAAGTGGGTTTAAACGTTTATATATTTTGGCTGTAAACTAGTGTAATCAAATATTATCCCTTTAAGGAATAAATATTATTCTTTTTACCCTTTGTTTTTCCTTCAGTGTAGCTAACAGCAATAACCACAGTCGCAATCCATCAATCCATCCTAGCAAGCATTCGGTGTATGAGCTTCTAGAGCCAGTTCAAGTGCCCGGGTCATCACGGATGCTTCCCCAACCGCCGACCTCCAGCTCCCTACCCCTTGTGTATGTGTGTGTCTCTGGAGCGGTCGCTTTGTACTTTGGCTGGCTGCCGCCGCCGCTTTTGGTGCGCTTTTAGCCAAAGTTTATGGCACTGGGCGAATGCACGGAATGCATGCCGTATGGAGCATCCCAACTTGCAACTGGCAACCTGCAGCATGGCAGCATGGCAGCAAGGGGCAGCATAGCTTCCCAGTTGCAACTCACTGCCGCTGTGGTCCTCCGCACCCAACTGCGGCCCATAAAACCTGGCAAATCTGCGTATTTCACATGTCAAGATTTTCGCGAAAACAGAGAAGAACAAGTGCAAGATGTGCGACGCTCCCCGCTTGACAGATTTATGGAATTTGCAGCAGCAGCATCAGCAGCAGCAGTAACTGCAGAATCCTCAACAGCATCAGCATCATCATCAGCAGCGAAAGACAAAAGCTATCGTCGTCTCTGTCTGGGACGACTTTTCGTCTTGGAAAGGTTAAAGGGATCCACCACATCCACCGCGAGATTCCCTCGGAACGGACAAGATTAGTAGGTGGTCATGCAATTTCAGGGCAATTAAGAACAATCAACGAGTTTTGATGGATTCGAAGGCCGGCCCGGCGATGGAGTTCAACTCGGGTTACAGTTATTTCAGTTATGCCATACAGGGATTCTTCTGGGAGTGATTCTTTTAACTCCTAAGGGGTATAACAATGGGAATTTCGGTAGGTATGACAAAGGAATTTACTGTTTTTTATTTTTTTAACTTAGAATTTGAGTTCAAGTGGTTCACAATTCTATGCTTACGTTTAAAATCATATAGTAAGTATTTACAAAGCAATAACAGATCTTGATCTTTATATTTTGTATGTCAATACAAGTTTTTAAACTTGTCTAGAGGATTTTGTAGAATATCATTCTTAATTTTATGTCTCAGAATTTATTCACATATTCTCTTTAAATCATTAAAGTATTTCCAAGTGATGATCTCAATTAACGCTTCACTCGATAAACCTTTTCAGATCTATATTTAACTGGGATTGCCGCAGCAGATCTTTCTTCTCCCGAAATTCAATTCTTCTCTCCCGCTAATTGCTTTCGTATCGGCCTTTTGTCGGACGGATTGAGCACGTGCTGCCCTCCACAACGGCCTTTGTCCGCCTGTCCGCCTGTCCACCCCCTTTGGCCATTTAGCGGCACTTGCTTTTATGGCAGCCAAAAATAAGAAAGAAAAATGAATAATATTTCTTTTTTTGGAGCGTACAAGAAGCTAAATAAAAGCCGCGGGTCAGAACTGGTAGCAAGTTGCGCGCCTCTTCGCCGGATCTGTAACAATTAGTGCTGCTGCTAGGAGCCTTTGTTTGGCTATTCTCTTCTCCGGGGCCATCATTAAAAACTGCTTATAATTATTTGTAGAACGAGACTCGCGGACTCGCCCGCCGATTTGAAAACAATTAAAATTCGAAAATGGTCAGCCAAGCAATTTCGGCCATTAATCAAAATTAACGCCACATGCGCTGAACGCTGGCCGCTGATCGAAGTCCGAAATTGTGCGATTTTTGGCCAGAGATTTGGAGATGGCAACTGACTGATTAGGTTTCCGCATTGATTAAAAAAAAACTAACCGAAACAGAACTCTCCACGAAAATTGGTGGATAAAAACGAGAACCAAGCCGAATTTCAAGCAGGAATTTTGATTTATGTTTCAATTTAAGCATCTCGGACTTGTGGCCGATTTCGATTCTGATTTTGGCACCAGAATTTTCCGCCATTTGTTTGGGGGCATCAATCATAAGCCGACTGCACCTAATGAACTTTGAGGCCAGGCAGTTAACGCTCATTAAAGTAGCCACCGCCACTAATCATATGGGGCCTACTTCTGCGGCTTGCTTTTAGAGCGGCACAGAGAGAAAAATACCTATAATCACTTCTGGTTTTCTTACTTATTAAATGGATTTTCCAGTGTAATATTACAAAATTTCATAAAGCAATAAGGGAATAAAGTAGAGTATAATATTAGTAGTTAGTGATGTTACCACTATTGAAAATATTTGATCAAAAAAGTTATTAAATTGAATATCTTGTTAAAACTGACATTAGAAATATTATTCTAAAATTATGTAAAATTTTATCTTATGTTTTCAATTCAAGAACTATTAGCTACCAATATGTAGACCTATGGGGATAATTATATTGACAGAAAAATTGTCAAATTAAGTCACAAAATATTTGCATGGTTCTTCCAGTTTTTGTTTAATTTGATTTAAATTAATTTAACTTATGTGAGAAGAAACTAACACAATTATTTTATATTTGTCAGATAAATTTCTAGTTATTCGGAGATTAACCCATGTCAATCTTTAGTAAGCTTTTTCTGTTTGGCTTGAAAAGTTATTTGCTTTTGTATGTTATTTTAATTAATTTATAGTCAAAATTATAATTATAAAATTAGTACAGTAAGTAAAATCTGTGAAATTTACATGTAAGTAAATAATTTTTTTTTTATCCAAATTTGTTGACGATTTCATTAAATCTTAAAGTAAGCATCGCAAAATCAACGGACAGAAAGTACTTATAAGTCCGTGTTGATATTGCTTTACTTTTCTCATTGTTAAACTTTGAATTATTTTGATAACAAAACCTATATTTAGGGCTTCTATTTTTTGCTGTTTTGCTCCGTGTGGTCAAGTAGTACAGTTCGGTAGTCTTTTTTGGTCCCCGGCTGCTACCAAAGTTCGAACCGCCTGCTGGGGTGTTTTGATTAATGATCTTCGCTCTGCTCGCTGGCTGGCATATAAAAGCCCTTTTTTGGTCAGTCGATCCATCGATTGTCGTTTTCTGTTTTAGTCGGGTTAATAAACTCCCCGAAGTGGGCTGCCGAGTGCTACGTATATGGTAATAATGTATAGTCATACTTACGTATGCATGTATAACTATAACAGTTTCATTAACTGTCTGCCACATTAATTAAAACATTTTCGCCAGCAGCATTGGGGCCACAGTGATTGTTTCTTCTTCGAACAAGCATCCATTTACAGTGGTCATCGGGGAATTGGACTGATAAATTGGTGGCTTTTAAATCGATATATTTTCTGGGTTTTATAAGGAGTTTTATATGAGAGAAACTATAGAAATAATATATAAATATAACATTTCTCGAAGAATTTCAACCTAATTAGACTTGAAACAGTTAATAATATCCTTTGAAAATATCTATTAGTATTTAAGAATAGTTTATCTGGAAATTAAACTAATCTGTACTTTAGTAAGGGCTAAAATAAAATACAAATAATTTCCTGCTCGGACAAAAAAACATATAAAATAAAATAAAGGACATTGTCTTAACTCCTTTGAGATTTTTTCATGTATTGATTTTATTTCAATATAAATGGCATTTTATCCTCAATATTAATCCCATTATTCGGCCCACTTTCACCGCCGAAACTATTTTGACTCTGGCCCAGTGTCATAATTTTAGAGCTCATTGGGCTCGGCACAGCGGTGGGAGGAGGCATTTGGCTGGGGAAACCCATAGTTTACTAGTATTTATGGTAGCCGGGGCGATCTGCGGGTAATAGCCACATTTTATAAACAACTTATTTCCTTAATTGATTGTTAACAATGATTGCCGATGAGGCCCCAAACGTAGCCCGGATCGCACACTTCTTTCACACTGCAGCAACAGCCACTGCAGTGCCTTTGGCCGCTGCTGACGTTGTATCTATTAACCACGCACTCCATTATTATTTAATAACATATTTCTTAAGTATCTGCCAACCCAGTTCAGAGCACAAAACGAGCCTCTGCCACGATGGCCGGGCTTTCTTCGGCATCGTTCGCCTCTTGACCATAATTTGTGAGGCCTGCCTCAGATCCCTCTTCTGTGATCACACTACTGTACTGTGAAAAAAGCCTTGAAGCCTAAATTTTTTTAATTTTTTATAAATTGAAATATATGAAATTTAATTCCAAGAGTATTAAACAAAATTTGTTAGAACTTTTCCAAATATTCGCTCGGTTTTCACATTATTTCCCTACCATCTAACCTCCTTAAAAAAACGAATTTTGCTCTTTAAATTTGCTGATCTCCTAATGCGTATTTGGTAATATTTTTTGCACAGTGCAGACCTTAACGTTCAGCTCTTCGTCGTCGTTCAAAGTGATTGCCACCCCATTAAAAAAACGGCTGCGCCTTCTAGTTGGTGGTGTTGCTGTGCCTGCCGTGGCTCCTGCCACGATCACTCAATAAGTCTAGACAAAATGTACCTGGTACCTGTGATTGTCGCTCTTCGATGCGATGGGGCCGGGAGCGGGGTGGCGGGGGAGGCGGGATAGCTGCCGTAATGGATCAGCACGTTGCCAGGTCCGCTGAGCCTGGGCTGGGACCAGTTGAGTTGAGCTGCCTGCCAGCCTGTTGCCTTTCAGACGTCGTCTCTACGTCATCAGCAACAATAATAACAGCAACAGCTACAGCAGCGGCAGCAGATCCGGGGAAGGGGAAGCCCCTTCTTCAATCGTGAAAAAAGCCAGCAACCATCATATTTGTTGCATGATTATGTGGTAATTGCGGCTGTCAATAAAACTCCCCCGTTTTATTCTTTACAACCGAAAGCATTCTACGCCTATAGTTTCCTTATGAATATGGACACTCTGAGAAAATATATGTATGCTTAAATATTTAATTTACAATTTATTTCGATTTTTGATCTAAAGAAAAGTCTGAAAACAAACGTATTTAGATTTAAGGATAGCTTTATTTGGAAAAAATTGTGATTTTAATGGTTTTTAAAATAGAAACAGTAAATGCTGGCTATTTTTATTTAAATCTAGCAACTTTCTTCTATTTCGTACTCACAGAAATACAATTTCAAGCAAATGAATCAAATATCCTTGCTCTGGGAATTCCTATTACACTTTAAATTTAACTTAGTTATGGATAAAAATAGTAAAGAATTTTTTCTAAGTGCATATAGACATGTAAAAATATATATACAGAGAGAGAGAAAGATGGATTCACGATGGGTTCCGTTCCCTACTATGATTTAGTTTGACAAAGGAGTGACATCCAAGTACTTAAGTGATTTCTTTACACCTTTTATGGAGTAGTTAATGCGGTCCCGCATTGAGCAAAGTCATGCCGGGTGTCCCGTCCCCCCTCCCCCACTGTGGCTCCCGATCCCTCTTGAACCCCAAAAGCAGCGATACACTCTATCCCGATTCATGGCACCCACCAAACCACAAAACCCATACAAAACCCAAGCACTTAGCGGCGTTTAGGCTGCGGCTTTTGTCTGCCTTGTTTTTTTTTTTATTTTTAGCCTTTGAAATTATCGAATGGGCCTCAGAATCCTACTCCTGTTCCATAATCGGTTGGTAGTTTCAATGGGATCGGAGTTCAGTATGTAAATCTCAAGGAGAGCTACTCGATGACTTTTGGATGTGTGAGCACTGTAAGGTGTCTGAGGTTGATTGCTTGATTTTTATATTTCTTGAATATGTAATAATTTGTTAAGTTGAAATCAAACCCGAAGATATTTAATAAAAAAATTAATTATATTTATATTGAAATATAAGGACCTAAAACTATAGATACTCGATGTGGGAATTCCTCAGCAGTTCTATCGTTCCTTCTTCTCTATTTCAATATAAAGAATAAAAAAATTTCCCAGTGACACCGCCTCAAAAAAAAAAATATTATTAGTTATCCCCGAAAAAATAAAAAAACAAAAACACTCTAGGCGAAAGCGAAAATCTGCACACATAAATCGTTGAAATCGTTTAAATCGAATCGAGTCGCATTTTGATAACTCTGTTTGCCCGGCTGACTAACAATTTCCGTTCCATTTGTGCAACTGTTAGCCCAATTGGGACCCCCGGGCCAGTCGCCGCTGCGCAGTGGGCGTGTTATGCTTGTTACTCACAGATTGCGGCAATTGCATCCAAAGTGGGCCCCGAGATCAGAGTCAAGAGTCTGGCTTTTCAACGCTTCATCGCCGGTTATCGGCCATGCCCCAATCCAGTTGGAGCGTTTAGTCTCCGTCTGTCTGTCTGTCTGCGGGCCTCCCTGCCTAGGTGTTAAGTATCGAGAGGCCCGGCCAGCAGCTTCTCCGACTGCTCCGGCTTCCTTCCTCCGATCCGATCCAAGTGCGAGTATATCCATCTGGGAGTTCCAGCGGAGCGGAGACATTTATCGCGCGCGTTGGTGTCGCCTCTATCTGGGCGATGTGCGATGTGCCGCGTTGTTGTAGGTGCGGAAAGTGGTCCACACGAGATTAGGGTGTAGCTATCGAGTCGTCTTGCTGTTCCGCCTGCGACTCCCCGGCGAGTGGGTAGCAAATAAAAGCGCCAAAACACTTAATGCATTTGGAGCAGACACACACTGCAAGTTAAAGTGATCAGAAATATGTGGGAAAAAGTGCTAAAAAATTAAATAAAATTAATGATACATTAGTTGATTTCGAGAGGTATTTCCTGAGTTTAATGGGAATTTTTACCTTCTTTTAGATGCTGTTTTTCTGAGCATAGGTCTCAGACTTATTCGAAATACTTTAATGGCAGGTAGAATTTTGTTTTTAAGATTAAAGTAATTGTTGGATTTAAAAATCATTTTGTAAAATTGTTTTTTACTCAATCTGTGTGTTAAATAATATATATTATATTTTTTATTAAATTAATAAAGTATCTTATTAAAATAAAATTATTTTAAATAATTATAATAGGTTTCTATAACTTGTAAATTCATATTTATGGTTTATGCTTTATTGGTATATGCTGTCTGATTTTCTCACAATTTTATATTGAATTTTCGACAGTGCTTTGACTCACCCCAGCCCCGGTTCCAGATAACCCGTAAATGGAGCTCCAAGTCTAAGATTGGTAGCCTGGGTGCGTCTTCCTCATCACAGTCACCATCAGCATCTCAGCATCATCGTCATCACCGGCACCGTCGTCGTCATCTCTTGAGCGTGTGTGTTGAGCTTGTTAGCAAAAAAAAAAAAAATCAGAGAGGTAAAAAAGGAGGTAAGGAAACGAAACGGTCGCCGCTGGGTGTTGGCCAATCTTTAAAGATCAAACAATAAACTTAAAGATCTGCCGGGCTCCTCTTGCCGCCTTTTCGCGCCTTCGACATGCAAATTGTGCAGCCGAAGAAGTGTCAAACAATGTCAGTGGGAGAATGTGTCTCGCAATTGAAATTTATTTGCACTACAATTCACCGCTGACAATGCGAGGAGGCACTGGGATGTACTACCTTACTTTTGCACCAGACTCTCCAGCTCCCAGCCCCCCTTTTCTCGGTCCGCAAGGCCCCCCGAAAAACCCTCTGCCCAAAAGTCACAGTCGGAGCTAGCGATCTCTAACCCGTCAACTCGTCAAGCTGTGAGCGTCAATCCACAATCCACAACAAAGTCAACGACGAAGACGACGGCCAAGCCTGCCTTGAGGATTACACTGAGAGAAGAGAATGGCTTTATTATATTTTTGAGATCCTGTTCCATCAGGATGTTCCCCTTTCCCTGTCAACTTAGCATAAGTTGTAAACTGTAAGCCAATTTTAAAATAATAATATTTAATATTTTCATTTATTTTTCAAGGTACATAAGTTTAGTTTTGTGTTAATTTAGAATGTAATAATTTTATTTCACAAGAAAGTTTAATATAAGCAAAGCAAATAGATGAACTTTAATTAAATATAGTTCCCATCTTTGTTATTTCTCATTGTGCTTTCTCCTTACCTATTTTCGAGTCTCTGGTTTTCCGCTCAGTGATTGATTGAAGCGCAGCCTCATTCACGAGCCGAGGGCTCAGCTCTCAGCTCACAGCTCACAGCTTCTGTGCTGTGCCGGGGCTGGCTGTGATTTCGCCAATTGGCAATTGCCTCCTCCGGTGCCGTGAGCATTTGCAAAATGTCAATCTGGTGCTGTGCATCAATTCAAGTGTGAAATAAATAGAAACGAATTCAGGTCCCAAAGTCTAGCATTTTGCTATAATTTTCGCGCCATTTGCCGTCGTCTTGGCCCGTCTGTCAGAGTCGGACTGTCTCTGGGTCTGACTGAAGCGAAGCTATGCTGAAAGTATTTACAATTACGCAAAGATTGATTGAAATAGATTTCGGATTGATTGGCTGCTGGTATGCACATCGCCTTGCAGTTGCAGTTGGAGTTCCTGGGAATCGCGAGCGCAGGTTGTGAGCGAGGTTAAGAGCTCCCATCCGGCTCTGGGATAATTTCTAATTAAGCTGCCATGCGGAGGAGCTACATTTTATGCGACACATTTATCCAGTGAAGTCTTCTCTTTATTGATTGCCATCGCCGCAGGAGTCTGAGAAACCAGCTTTCTCCAGCGTAGATCTCGTAGATCTTTTCCATGGAGGCCAAGCCCAATCAATAAAAGAAACTCTGTTTCATCTAAATATTTATTTCGTATTTATTTTTGTGGTGATAGCAATAATAATTTTTCTTGATTTGCATACCAAATCATCACACGGAATGGGAAAATACTTATGCAACATATTAATATTAATAATTTATGCTATTTGCTATACAACTTTGTGCGCCTGGCTTTACATAGATTTATATATATATTTATTTATTTATAGATACATTTTAAGAATTTGCTAATTGTGACTAATAACTCGAGCGAACTAAACCTCACAAAAATTTGTCTACTGGCGAGCTTTATTTATATAGAACGCGATTACGGGTGCTTTAAACTAACAAATACTCTTGGGGGTCTAAATAATATTGCTAATCGCTTAATATTATATATGGTATATATGGTTTATAGCTTAAAAGAAAACGAAACTTACGGACTACGAATTCCACTACGATATTATGCATACACACGATACACGAGATAAGCTGCCCTTTTTGCATATTTTGCTACAGTTTCTTCTTTTATCATTTGTTTAGCTTTTCTTTCCATATATTTGTTGGCTTCGATTTGAGATTTTCGAATTTGTATTCTTGCCGCTTTGTGGGCAACCGAAAAATTTGTTTATAATTCACTGAATAAAATTATCGATATGGACAACATTTGTGTTATACTTCGGTCGGTCCCCATATGCAAATCTCTCTCTTTTTTTCTTTTTTCGGGGGCCGCTCGACTTTTGCATATTTTGGCAATTTGGTTAGTTGTTTTAAACGATGTGATAACATCTCGAGCCCAAACGGCACGAACTCGTATTTAGCGCTTGTTAGGCAGACTCCTCCGAGCTCGAGTCCGTTTCATGTTTCGTATTATTTATATAACTCACATGCGTTTATTGTCTCGTATATATATTATTATTACTTGTTTTGTTATATCTTTTTGGTGGTGTCTTAGCGGGGGGCTAATTTTCTATTGCCTCGATCGATCTTCAGTGCCTGATAACTGTCATCCGGAGAGTGTTATTTAGACTTTGGTGGTCAGATCCAAGGCATTGGAGGTGGCCACCTTGACGGCGACGGGCGAATCTAATCGCAGACGCTTCCCATTTTCACTTGAGGCCTCGATGAGCTCGTCCAGCTTCCGCTTGATCGTCTCGCTGGCCTCGCTGTCGCTTAGGATGCTGTTATTATTGTTATTATTATTATTGTTGTTGCTGCTGATACTGTTGTTATTGTTGAGCAGGGGCTGCTGCTCGATGCTGGTCTTCACCGTCTCCGTGGTGCTGGTATCCTCCTCGGGGTCCTGCTCCTCCTGCTCCCCCTGTGCCTCTGCCTGATCTTCCTCGGGTGTGATCTTCAGATCCTCCTCCTCCTCCTCTTCATTCTCGTCCTCCGCCTCGTGTTCCCTGGAGTTCTCGGGCTCTGGATCCATGTCGGGGCTACTGCTTTTGCTGCTCAGCGAACTGCCCGTGGTCTTCATGCTCAGATCAATGGGATTATCCTGGCCTGGACTCGGATTTATGTCCGCTTCAGCCGGTGTTTCCGTCGCCTGATGAGCCGGCGAGTGTGGCGGCGTCATGGAGACCACTAGATCTTCCTCCTCTTCGTCCTCCTCGGGTCCGTCTTCCGCCCGCACCTCGTCGTCCTCCTCGTCCTCGTTCTGGCCGTTGCTCTGCCGGCTCTTCACCCTCTCGCGGCCACTCTCCGAGTTTGGTGTGACCAGGGCTGATATTGAGTAGTCCTGCTTTGAGTGTGGCGGTAGTTTCGTGGTCGGCGGCGGACTGTGCCGTTGGGACTTGAGCACTGCGTCCAGATAGAAGCGCTTGGTCAGCTCGTCGGCCGCCCCGCCATTGGTCAGCAGGTGGTTGTTGTTCGCATGGCCACTGGGACTCCTCGGCGGGGCCGGCTGCTCCTCCTCCTTGAGGTGCTGCTGCTGCGGCTGGTGCTGCTGGTGGTTGCCAAAGGGTGAGGTGCCCGGCGCAAAGCGCTGGCCCGCTCCGCTGGAGTTGAAGAGATGCTGCACCGCCGCCGCGGCCACTGCCGCCTGCTGCTGCTCCGGCGTGGGCTTCAGCAGACCCTGGTGGTGGGAGTACAGGGCGGGGTGGTAGCCGGGGAATAGCAGGTGCGAGGGCGGCAGGAAGGCGGGTGGCGGCATCACCGGCATGGAGCCGAGTCCTGGGAAGGGCAGGGGCAGGAACGGCGACAGATCCTTGCGCAGTTGTGGCGGCCTGCCAGGCCCCGCTCCTCCGCTCGCCTGACTGCCATCGCCTCCAGCTCCGCTGGCCGAGGACTTGCCGCCCCCCAAGTGCAGCAGCGGGTTGCCCCGCACCGAACTCACCTCCACAGAGCTGTCGGAGTTGTGGGAGTCGGGAGAGCTCACTGAGGGCGAGGCCACCACCGGGTGCTTGAGGGCGCCGTAATCTCCCGCACTCTCCAGGCCCAGCATCATGAGCTCGTCCTTGCTCCGGACTCCTCCACCGCCGGCAGTAGCCGCGGCATAGAGACCCGGATAGCCGCCGGGATGACCCAGCATTCCGAGGGCCGCTGCCGCTGCCGCCGGCGGTGGTACACCCGACATGGTCTTCACCCCATTGGGCATGGCTCCACCTGAGCCACCCGGTGCTCCTCCGCCAGCCTGCTGGCTGTTGTGGTGCGCCGCCATCGCGGCCACCGCCTGCTGCTGCTGCTCCTGGAGCAGGCAGTGGATCTTGAACCAGTTGGAGCGGCGGCCGTAGCGGGAGCCGCTCTTGGACATGCCCACCATGAGGCACTTCTTCAGGCGGCAGGCCTTGCAGGCGGTGCGGTTCTTCTTGTTGATGATGCACTCGCCGTTGTTCTTGCAGTCCGAGATCGACGACAGGTTGTTGTACGACCGACCGAAGAAGGACTGCAATGGGAGGGAGAAATTGGGTGATTAATAAATAATATTTAAATTAAAATATAAAATGAAGGAAACTAATTAAATAAATCCGTTTCAGGGTTGTTTTTGAAGTTCATAAATAATTTAATGAATTAATAAATTCATTGGAAACTCCTCTAGGACTCTCAAGAGCCTCGACTCCACCCTTTACCAAAAACAATCCGAGTTTCTTCGGCAACATGATGTCATTCCGTAAAACGTTTTCAATGCTCGACAATAATATCTCATTAAATTTTGTGATGATTCATCCACTGCAGAGGCTGCTGAGACTGAGACCGAGACCTCTTTAAACGCTCTTTGAGCGTCGAAAAAAAAAAAAACAAACGCGAGACGAAATAAAGCAAATCGACATGCACAAGCGGCGGCCAGGCAACCAGGCTGCCACCTACACCTCCGGCATTAACCGTTGGCTGGGGCACCACAATCAATTGCAACAAAGCAAACAAACAATTTAATTCAATGCGGAGGAGCCATGAAAAGCTGAGAGCCAGAAAGCTGAGAAAGAAACAAAAACGCCAGCGACAGACAGCAACATGTTGCCGCTGCTGCTGCATGTTGCAAAGGTTATGGCTGTGCAACACTTATGCCAAGTTGCAATGTTGGCAGTAAATCACCAACGCTTCACGGCCTGCCCGGCTTTGCAATCAACCAAAAGGGACAGACTGCCTAAATGACTGACTGAATGGCTGCACTGGGAAAAAACTTGTTTAACAAAAAAAAGATCAAAAATTTCTTTATAATAAAATCATAACACACAAATTAATCAATATTTCGAATCAATGTTTAAGAAACTGCACACATTTTTATGGAATTTTAAATTTTAATATTAACGTTTGCAACGAGAGCAACTAAAATTCCCAAGTACGATTTCAGTGATACGCTGAACCGCTAAGTTTGTTAATTAAATCGGTCTAGAGCTAGTAAAAAATCACAATTTTTTTTATTCTCATATTTATGTGGCTTGTCTAATTTGAAGACTGCCATTTTTCGAAAACATAATTTTTTTTGCCAGTGTAACTGACAGACTCTGTGTCAGTTTGTCAGTATTCAAGCTGGTTGCCGTCGTTTTCTGATCGTAGGTGGAGCTTTTGAATGGAAGAAACACCGAAACACCGGTGCTGATGCTGACGACGAAGCGCAAAATTGAACCGAAACAGAAAAAATAAAAAATAACAGCCGAAGAGAAGCAGAAACAATGCGAAAATCCACTTTTAAGGTTAATTGGGCATCAAGATTACTGGGTCGGAAATGGAAATGGAAACGGACGAGGAGGAGGAGGAGGATCTGAGGCCCGTTCTGGCGTTTCTTCGTTTTCAGTTTCGTTTCAAGAAGTCAAGAAGCAGCCCAGACGGACGGACGACTATTTACAAGCAATTTTGTGCATCAAGGCAGATTCACTTTTGTTTGTTTGTTTTTTGTTTCTTTGGGCCCATTTACTCTTTTTTTCTCGGTTTTTTTTTTGCTTTTTTTTTTGTCTTCTTGTGGGCGTTAAATTAGCCAAGCGAGGCCCACGCCATTGCGAACGAGGCCCAAGCACAAATCAAATAACGCTGACCCACAAATTGTACGTTAGTTGACCTTTTCTCCTTGGCGTGGGCAAAAAAAATAAAAAAAATACGACGACAAGAAAAAACAGAAAATACAAAAAATATAAATAAATAACAAAATCAAATCCCGCGACTGAACTCGAACCGAGCCGAAGAGCGAACAAAAAACTGATCATCCCACCATTAAAGGAGTATTCGTATTTAAATCAATTATTTGTGGGGCGCTTTGTTTAACTTTGACCTTAGCCTGGGGCATCCCATCCATTTGTAGCCGTGGCTACTCCCCCTCCTTCCCGCCCAGTGATGAACTCAACATTCCGGCTCCGAGCGGAGTCGGGTCTCGAGGAGAATGGCCTCATAACTTTTTCTGCTTAGCGTTTGCATCACGAAGGCGGCGAATTCGATTTATTGAAATCGATTGAATCGATTGATATGACCAACTTTTGAACGTGTTTGAAGTTGTGGCCAAAATGCAAAGGGTTGGCCATTTCAAGCGGATTTTTAAAGGAATTTTAGCTAACTTATGAAATGAGATATTATTGAACTCTTTTGCTAAGAAGAAGCCAGAAGAAAATATGAATATGTTAGTATGTAAAAGTTCTTGTGAAATTAAATTAATTAAGGAGTTAAAGAGCCCGCAAATGACCTTGAAATGCAACCATGATGAGGCTGCATACAGATTATATTTTAGAGAAAAACATTAATCGCTTTTAAAGTAATTAAATCATCAATAAATATTTAATGAGTATATAAGAACACTGTCTAGGCTAGATAAGATCAAATCCTTGCTGGAAACGAACAAATAAAAATTAATTTCGATATCGAACTCACCTTGCAACCCTCGCATGTGAAGGCTCCGAAGTGGAATCCAGCCGCCGGCTCTCCACACACCTTGCACGTCTGATTCATCTGCAATGGGAACGAACAGAACACATGGACATGAGAATGGGATTGCAAATAATTGTGAGGGGGGTCTCTGGGGGGGATGTCTCTAGCCCAGCTTCAAAACTGAGGCAATAAATTCATAAAATTTCAATTAAAAGCAACAGCAAATCATGACACGCGCATCTGGAGCTCTCCATCTCCCCCAAAGAGAATTGAAAATCCAGCCCAGCCGCCAGCGAAATTCACACGCATTAAAAATTAAAATGCAAACATAGTTTGTCATATCGCGAAATTGGTATCAACAAAAAAGAAAAACAAAAAAGGAGCTCGGCAAAAAACGAAAGGCGAAAAACGAACGACGACAAATGGAAATGGGAAACGGGCCCAAAGGAGCACCCAAACCCGACCATGAACTCCTTGCACTGAAATCAATTTCTATAATAAAAATACTTAAAAATAAATATACTCTACATATTAAAGAAGTTTAAATTAATTTGAATTATTATAAGTTTAATCTCTAATTTAAGGTAGGTAAAATATAACTTGTATAATTTTTATGTAAGTAATATAAATACTTTAAACGCTCGCTTAAAAATTCAATATTTCCCACTGTGTGCCTGCCCAAGAGTCTCTGCTGGTGCCCATAATAAAATATGAAGATGGAATCAAATGAAAAATTGCCCCAGAGCACACACACACTCTCTGAGCAAACAAGCAACATTTGCATTTATATGGCAAACTCGGTGCCTGCCTCCCCCTTTGACTCCCTCGCCTAAATAGGCGCAACTTGTGGTTGAGAGGGAATATTTGTTTATTTATTGCGAGCGAAATGTTTATCAACAAATTGCCATCAATTGTTGTTTGGCCAGGAGTCGGTCTCTCAGTCTCTTTCTTTTTTTTTCACGGTCAGGTTGGGTACCCGAGGAAATTGCGTTTTCCTTATTGCCACTTGTAGCTTGGAACTGGAGCAGAAAAACCCTGATGATGATGACACGCGCACATGCAAAGCGGGGGAAAAATGGCAAGGAAGGAAGGAAGGAGGTGATCGTGGGAGACTTTTATTTTAAGGAGATTGTGTGAGTGTTTCAACCAAATTTATTACTGAATTATTTTTCTAAATCTTTGAGGATTCATTGAAACTAATGCTCGCACCAATTGAAACGCTTTCAAATATATCAAACTAAACTGAACATTTTCTGACCAACTAGTAGCACGAGTGTAGACCATCTACATCATGCTCAGCCTCATCCTGGACCTCATCCTCACCTGCAGCCATCGTTCCCGAACGCTTTTGTTATGTTTTATAGCCCCAATTGGCCCGCTGGCGATTCTCGGCCATAATTCTTGCGGGCCACAAACAATTTGGCACATTACAAAGTAGGAGAAAGCACTCAACACATTCACTTTTCTTCCAGCCGCTCTTTGCGGCCAATAAGCAAATCCCCGCCGAGGCGGGGGTCTTATAAGAACGCCTTGCCAATTGGCTTAGTTCGTTCAGGTCTCTGGGTTCCTTATTTTCTTGCCTTGTTTGACTGTAAAACATGCTAATCTGATTTCGTGTTATGTGTTGAGTTGGAGGCCCGAGTTCGGGCCCCTCGAGTTGGTAGGAAATAAATTTCCTACGTTTAGGTTTCATAAAGCGTCGTCGGGTCTGGTCGCAGTGCCGGCCTGGCAGCCTGACTGCCTGCCTGCCTGGGATTAATCGACAAATAAAAATCACATAAAATAAATTAAAAATTATGAGTTTCAAGTTTCAACAACCTGTGGATTGGCAGCAGATTTAGTTTGATTTTAAATCACAGCCAGACAGCCAGAAACAGAGAGAGAGGGCCCAAACCCGCTGCAGATGAGCCTCGCCGTGAAATTTATGCAGACAATGTGCAATATTAAAAAGCCATAAACATTTATTTTACAACAGACAAGCGACACATTCTTACCAAGGCACTGGGAAGTGCTTTTTGTGGGGGAAGTGGAATGATGACAGCCAACTTCAGCCCAAGAATTGATGCTCTTATGGATTTAGCTAATTAATTTTATTATATTAATTGAAAGCGAGTGTTTTAGCTGTGATTTGCTAGCTGGTTTGGCATTTGAAAATTGCTAGAACACTTTGAAAATATAATAAGATGCTGGACTGGGTTTAATTAACTGATTAAAATAAACTCCTGATAATAAACAATATACTTTATTTATTTTTTCAAATATATAAATAACAAATTATATGTATTTGATTAGATAGCGTAATAAATGGAAATAAATATTATTTCAATATTCTTTTAAGTAAATCTATTTAACAATTTAAATATCGTTCTCTTTATTTTAATTTTAGTTTGTAAAAAGTCATTATTTAATTATGATTGCTATTTAGCACCTACACGAATATTTGCAACCTAAACCCTATGTTAATTGTCTTCTAGACTTAAGTGTACAATTTTTTACAGCTAAAACACGTCTTCAAGTTTATGTAATAATAAAGGGGGAACATCTGTAAAGGCAGGCTTACAACCAATAATATTGACTCCATACAAAAGACTGGAGTGCCCGCCAATACGTGATTACAATCACCTGTTTTATGAGTGGTACTATTCAGTTTTTATCTTTATGATCAGACCAGCCCTCTGGACCCAGACCCGTTTTAATCTCTTTACCCACAACGAAGATACAACTTTTTCATTTAGTATATTGCATAATTTAGGCAAAACAGCTCTGGTTGAAAGCATTTAAAGTCACAATTAGCCAGGCAATTAAGTGAAAGTGTTATAAATTAGATACGAGAGCGGCGAGGCAGCGAGACAACCACACCACACCATCTGCACAATTTAAATTAAATATATATAGACAAGATAAATAACTTTTTTCCTTGTCAGGCGATTTGTTTTTTTGCGCGACTAACAAAATATTTGTCAGTGCGCAAGTTATTGATGGCATGCGAATATTGATGAGTTTTTTCGACTGCACAATGCCAATTTATTTTAATTAGTTGGTATATTTTCCCAAAATAAAAGTTCCCCCAGTTCGGCAGAAGTGCAACAAGTTGATCCAAGACAAATAGACGCCAGCAAAAATAACAAAACAGAGAGTGGAAAAAAAAACATAAATACCTGCAAAAAACTTCACCAGTCATCATCCACAATAGTGGATGCTGTTGATTTTGTGTGTGATTAATTATGGCGATTGCTGTTCTGTTTGTTGTTAGATGTTGTTTGGTTGTTAACCTTAACGCGCATCAAAAATAGCAAGTAGAATTTATAATTTTTCATGCCCCGATGATGCAATGATAAAATATTATATACGTACACATAATAATAAGATGCTTTGTTATATGGCTTATTAAGCTCGGCAAATAAAAGATGCGGTCGCAAAAAAATAAAATTAAATAAAATTATTAAGATTCATTTAAGGCACGTTTACTCCAGTTTCGAGCTTGGCTTGCCTCGCCTGGAGCTGTTAAGAGCTAAGTGCCATTAAGACCAAGTCCGAGCGCGGTTTTAGTTTCTGCTTATTTTCATTTTTTCGCTTCCCTCGCTTTTTTGGCTGGCAAAAAATTATGATAATTGCCTGACCTTGGCTGGCGTGTACTAATACTAATTCAAATTTGCACATCCAGTAAGCAGATCGCAGATCCCCTCAACCCCCCCCTGAGCATGCAATTATAAAAAAAAGCGCAGGCTAGAGGCAGGCAGAAAAAACATAATTTAATTAAAATGAAATCATGCACAAAGCAATTGCCTCGCTTTGTTCATTGTGCGCTACGGCAAATTGTTCTAGTTTTTAAGTTTTATTTCGCCTTTTTCGTTTTCTGCCGTTTTTTTTTTTCTCGCTTTTTGTTATAAACATTCATGACCAGTCGACACTGAAGACGGTCGTTTGTTGCTCGCTGTGTTGGTGTGTCTTATTGCCATTGTTGCTGCTGCTGCGATGAGCAGATAAAAAAGTATAAACAAATGCTGTCTGCTCGCTGCGATTAGCTCAACTGCACCCCTCCGCGACTTGACGACTTGAACGGCAGTATCGTGCAAGTGCAGCTGGCATTCTTATTTAAATTTGTATTTCTAAATTATCAGAATAAAACTTAATGGGCTACAGGGCTACTGTTCATTAGGGGGCTTAACACAGCTCCTTAGCATTAGCTTTTTGATAGCTTAGTTTATGTTGAACACGTGTGGGGATAATACATCCAATCTAAGAGTATCTTTAATTAGTTTGCTGATTTTTTATTAATATTTAATAAAAAGGATGTATAGCAAGTAAATTGTTGGAAAAGAGTGTTTCCTATTCGCAATTATTCCCACCATCTTCTGAAGACAGCTGCAAAGGAGAAAATAAAAAGATTGCTCTAGTCGCAGAATCTATTCCTGCCCATCCAGCCAATCAGATGAGTCATGTTGGCAATGCAAACTCGTTTATTCCCCAGTCGAAATTTGTCAAAATGGTTATATCGCATGTTTGATATGTTTCTTTTTTTTCTGGCTTTTATTTCTTTCATCTCCTATTTTTTTTTCTGCCGCATTACAGAAATACTTGAGGCATTCGAGAGTCAGCTGCACACACGCATTTCTCTCGCTTTTCCTGCCCCAGCAGCACTCCTCTTTGCTTAGTCACGCGGCCTTTATGCTTAGGCAATTTGTCAAAAAAAATAACACACAACAAATTTTACACACATTTTCAGGGGGGCCTGCCCTTCGAGGCCCCTCAGGGGAGTGATCAATCATAGAAAATCTTTCAGTTTCTGTCTGTCCGTTGCATGAGGAAATTATTCGCAGTTGTTATAGTTTGAGCAGTGAGAATATTTCTTGCTGGGCTGGGATTTGGTTCAGAGTTTTTCGCATATTACCAGCATTTTTTCGAACCAAAGAATGTTTCATAATTTCGCCAACAAATATGATTTGATGAATGAGTTTTCGGTTATTTGAATTACTAAATGGTCAATGGAACGCCCTTATATTTTTATAAGTTGCTGCTTATGCAGGACGATGATTAATAAATATATTTTTATTATTTAAATGCCCTAACTTATTCGTTTTTTTCTTCAAGTATTTCAAGGATGATTTTAGTTAAAGCTTTTTTTATTTTCTTCTCATTGTTTGTTTAGTTTTTGGAGTACTCTTCCTTATTTGTAATTTGATTTGATGATTGATTTATCTTTTGTTTGACAATTACTGAATGGTCAATAAAAACGCCCTTATTTCGTTTCACTATTTTCTCCCTTCGGCTTTCACACAGCACCAGCTTCCTCTATGTTTCTCTTCTACGGGAGTTTTTTTTTTTGTTTTGGACCTCAACACCCCTTGAAAGTCAATCCATCATCGTTTATCGCTCGCTTGGCTGGCCGAGTTTGTTGCCCAAGTCTTTCGTTTTGATTTTCGTACTTAGCTAATTGTTGTCGTTGTCGCTGTCGTCGTCCCTCGTCTGTCGTCTGCCGTTGCTGTTTCGCCTTCTTAAGCTACATAAAACCCAAAGCCAAACACTGTAATTATGAGCCACGATGATCATGCTGCCTGCCGCTGATGATGATTATCGCGATGATGAAAAGTGCTCAGCAGAGAGTTTGCAACTTGAAGCATCATCGCTGCCGTCCGTTTCTGTTTCTGTTGCAGCTCCGCATCTCCGAAGCTCTTTAAGCTGTCAAGCAGGAAACGTTTGGATTTATAATGCTCGGCCCACCCCTCCTCCAGTTCACTCCCCTTCGGCCCGGACTCGGTCTCGGTCTTGTCTCTGTTTGTCATTATAATTAATTTGTAACTATTTTTATGAGCTCATGTGAAATTTAAATTATATTCACCGGCCGTCCGGCCGTCCCTGTTCGCCGCCTGCCTGCTCTTTCTCCGTCGCAGTCGAGAGGCGCTTTCAGCGCCCAAGTGCCAAGTGTTTGTGCAATTTCCGTTTAAAATTTGAAATCTTCCGACAAAAATAGTACAAATTATGCTGAAAAATTGACAGGAAAACGTCAAGTGGGAGAGGTGAGCTGAGCAAGGGTACACATTTTCCTGAGAACTTTGAGTGCAATTTGCAAATGCTGAAGTTGGAAATGCAAATATTTGCAGAGCAATTTTGGTGCGTTAGAAAAGAAGGGTCTATATGGTTGTGGGAAGTTTCATTTAATAAAATATGACCACTAATAAAATTTAATAATTTAATTTAAATTAATTTAATATTTAATATAAAATCTGCTGAGTAAAAATGAATAATTCAAAGATGCATTACTTTAATTGTTCTTTTATTTAAGCTAAATTGCCTTGTTATATCTTTTTTTTGTATATTGCTTGACTAGAATAATGTATCCTTAGCTAGAGTATTCACAATTCCCGTATCATTCTAGCATCTTCTCCATACCCATTTTTCTTGTTATGCAAATGCGTGCAAAATGTGCGAGGTTTTCTTCTGTTTCCGAGTCTCTAATGCAATGCTCAATATTGCTGCAGTTGCCCGGCGTTGTTGCTGTTGCTGTTCGCTGTTGGCTGCCAGCCACACGTTCACCGATCGCTGTGGCATTTGTTACAATTTTAAATGTTAGCTCAGGCAAAAGCGAGGCAACGGCGAGCTAACAAACTAACAAACTTGTGCCAATTGTTGCTTACAAGTGTTTGACTTGACATTTCGGCGTGCGCGTCTTTACGGAATTGGCCCCGTCCACGTTCCATATATTAGCCCCATCTGTGTGTGAGCTTTATTTTCGCCGAGTGTATTCATATCGTTCGGGGCAATTGACAGCCGCAGCCGCAGGTGAAATGCTCAACGAAATTAATCACAGCCAACCCCACAAAGGCCACAAAAGTTGGCTAACAAATTAGTAAGCGCTTGGAAAATTGCATTTTAAGTTGCTTTTTGTGATTTTTACTATCCATGATTTGGCATAAACTGCCGTCTGTTCGATTCAGTGAGCATTTGAACTGCACCAGATGCCAATGACTTGACTCCGCTTGACGTATGCGAATCAAACAGGGGGGCTCACGAAAAAGAAAAAAAAATCGAAATACAAAAAACAAGTGCAGATAAAACTTTGGAAATAAATCTTGTGCTCAGCATGGCAGGCAGACAATTCAGACAAATAGAGGATGCGACAAAATGAATGGATTGCACCATGAATGGCTGAGCGGATGAATGGTTGGATGGATAGATTGCTGACTTGGTTGTCTGAAAATTGTCAGCTAGCTGTGGGCAAAGGCTGGCCTTGAATTCCTTACTTGATTTAAGCAAATAAAACACTAAAATAATAAATAAAAGTCATCAAAATGTGTATATTTAAGGTATGACAATACCATCACAAAAAATATGTTAAGAAAAAGTTAAAACATATTATCAAGTTATTCTACCTATTTAGTCTGACTATTAACTTTTTATATTCCTGGCTTTATTTTTTTAGAAAATAAATTAGTCCTTGAAATTATCCAAAATAAATGTGTTTTAAATATTATAAATATTTGGTTAATAAAACTTTTCTTAAATAATAGTTATTTTAACCAAAAACAGTCCGAAATCTAAAATGTAAACAATTTATTGGGGAACTAAATTCCAGAATTACATGCAATCAATCCTGTGTGAGGTCTTGTCCCCGTTCCCAACTCAAATCACATTCGGACACATTCATGTCACTTTGCCAGGAATTCTTCCCACGCTTTTTGACCGCGAGATCCTCAAAATCAAATTCCATTTTAATTAGTAGACATTTTTACATTACGTATACGCCAGATGGGACCCACGGCGCCCTCCTTTTCGGCCATCTCCCTCCCTGTGTGTGGTGGGGCCATAAAAGCCGAACGAAATTATAACAGCCAACTTGCAAAACATTTACACCAGCCCACCAGCAAGCAACTTGCAACTGGCAACAGGCAACTGGCAACCTGCAACGTGCAGCGGGTGGAGAGTGAAGAGAGCTGGATTTTAGGCGGTGGCAGGCAGCCACCAGCTTTCTTTGCCAGCGAGAAAAATGATTCATGGAAGAGGCCCGGGACTCCTGCTGGCTCGGTGGCTCGGATCTCGGGCTGGTTTGGTATGCAGCCAGCGGTGTGGTTGGCTTTTTGGCCAAAGCGTCTCGACGCCGGGCAGACTATTAACTTTGAAAGTTGTTTAAACAGGCGAGGAGCCGAGAGGCGAACCTCCACCTTCTATTTCTTTATTTTTTTTTGTCTCTTTGGCTTTTGCATTGGAAGCTCCTCTTTGTCGTCGTCGTGGTTGGTTGTCTGCACCAGCTGCCTGCTGCCTGCTGCTGATGCTGCTCCTTTACCTTGCTTGCAGCCAGTGTCATCGGCGTCGCGGCTCGTGGGAATTGGATCATTAGAAGCCGGCAAAAGGCGAAGGCAAGGCGATGGCAGAGGCAGAAGTGAGCAGAAGTTGGTCAAAGGCGGCACTGAGAGAAATTATTTTCTAAGCTTAGACTTATGATTTGTTGCCTAGATATACTGGAAACTTATTAGGCTTTCTAATATATAACTTGATAAAAAATTACAGGATTGAATGAATACATTATAATTTTGTATGATCCCTAACTTTACATATTAAATGATGATATATATTATATATAATGTATATTTAATTATAATTTCCTATTAAACTAATCTTTGAAACTGTTTCATTTGAATAAATGTGAAAGGGTCGAAATTTTCTTTAAAATTTGGTTACAAACGATATTCTAATAATTATTTTGTTTAAATTTTCGGAAGTCTCTCAGTGCAGCATTCAGATGTTGGTGAGTTTTCGGTTCGATCCGCCTACCGTTGGCAACCCACCGGGCAATTTTGCATGTGTTTGGTTGGTGGCTTCGTTTGTGGCAGAGTTGCCACCGTTTCTTGTTGAAAAGAGGCGCGATAAGTAAATGTGTCCGCGTCTCTCGGTCGTTTTCCTTTTTCCCCCGTTTTATTTGCACTTGCACAGCCAACAATTCTTTCCTTATTTTTACCTCGCTGTTTCTGTTTGTTTATTTGTCTTTTTTCCCTGCCCCTTTTCTCTGTTGGTTCAAGCTTCTATTTCTTTGTATGCGATTTATTTGTTTGTTGTCTCGTTGTTATCTGAGTAAGCTTTGGGGCTCAGTTGTGTTACTTTGTGTTTTTTTTTTTTGTTGGTTCCCCTGCCCCCAGATCTGGCCGTTGTTGTTTTTCTCGTGGATTTTCGGGGGAGTCAAAAGTCAATTAAATAAGAGCAGTGCACAGTGAAAAGCTTGTACATGTTGTTGCTGATGCTGTTGCCACAGCGGCATGTTGTTGCTATTATTGTTGCTATTTTGTGGCTGCCGCTGTGTTGTGTTTTTTGCGAAACGAGCAATTTGTGCCCGTGCTATGTGGTTGACTTTTTTTCACTCTGGGTTGCGGCCCAGAAGTGCACTATGGGAACCATTTCTCCAAAAACTTTTAACCACGTTGAAGAGTGTTTTGGGAGAAGAATTGCCTTGGTGATTTATGAAAATGGTTTATGGGACCACTAGCCTTTGGTTTTGTGTGTCAGCGTTGGGGAGGGAAATTCGGGAAGTGCAGCTGGAAGCTTAACAGCAAACTTCCCTCGATGAGCAGACAAAAAGAGTTCGTTTCCTAAGTCTTTTGTTTTAAGAAATAAATCTGGTGCTCTTAGGGGAAATTTATTGATTTTATAATTTTGAAAGGCTTATTAAAATTTTAGATATTTGTTTAAACTTCTTTAGAAACTTTTAAAAGCTAAGTTCGTTGCCTATGTCTTCTGATTTCCCTGAAATAATATCACCAGCATTATGTATTTTACTCAAATCATTTTTAAAACACTTGCCTTAAGGTCGTATTTCTATCTCTTTTCGTTTCAACGCGACTACGACTATGAATAAATTTCCCTTTCGATTGACTCAAAATATTCCCAGAGCTAAGCCCATTCAAAAGATGGGTTTCACTTTCCATAAAACTATTAAAGGCCGATGAATTAAAATTGAATTAACTTGCGGTTTTGTGGCGCTGACTGGTGGGAATAAAAAATAACAGAAGAGCCAAAGAGATTTGGGCAAAAACTGATCATTGGACGGGCATTGTTGATATTTACTTTTCGACTACTGCCCAATCTGCGCTCAATGCCAGCGCTCCTCCGTGCCCGCTAAGGGGGAATCTCCGTCACGTGTGTGCAAAAATAACAATAACAAAAGCATTTGTTATTAGCGGCCGGGAGTGCGCTTTAAAAATAAACAGCTAATACAACAATGGGCACAATTTGCTGCTGGCATCGCATCGAAATCGAAATCGAAACTGAAGCTCTAGCCGAGTGTGAGTCCGAAGCGGGAGATTCAAGCTCGGATCTAATGTAAGCGGACATGCGGGCATGCAATGATCTTCGATATATGTGTATCTATTTGCCTATAGTATATGCAATTTATATAAATTTAATTCAATTTGCCGAGCTAAATTGTTTACGTCTATTTTTTTTTTAGTCTTGCTCACAATCGTGCAGAGGTCGTTGGCGGCGGCAGAGACGGCTATGGAGCGGGGGCCCCTGTTAATTTCATGATTGGGTCTTGGCTTAATGTGTAATGCCTTGACTCGAAAACAATTCTAACAATTTGGCAGCTCATTATGCGGTGCGCTCGCTCGCTTAACCACGCCAACTTGACTCCAATAAACGATGCACAACCTTGACCTTAAGCCAAATGAAAGATAAACCACACGGCGCGGTGCGGCAGTGAGGCAGCAAAGGAAAACCCATGCCGCTGCCATTATTTTTATTACGGATTACAAACCGAAAATTATAACAATTTTGTTACGCTTCTTTGAGGAAAGGGCACCGCACTGGAGCCCCCCGCTCCCCGAGATCCACTATCGTTATTAGGCGCCAAGTTATCAGCGTAATAAAGTGGCGGAGCAACCAGTTGGAACACTTTTCTGTGCGGCGGCAAAGTGTTGAACTTGAAATCGAAAGCAAAAGCGAAACGGGAAATAAGCCACGCTTTAGCCAGTCGATGGGAGAATGCCCTTCTAGGGAGGTTTAATATTGTGGCTAATGGGTTAAGACTATAAGGATTTATATTACCATTTTTTAAATGTATTTATTTATATTTTTTAGTGCTTCGTACTGTGGTTTATTAACTAATCAAATTTATAAATACAGCAGATAGAATATCTAAAATCTAGCCCACTTAATATCTTGAATTAGTTAACTAAATTATTGGCCAATTTAATGGCTGATTAAGTGATTATTTAGCAAGGCTTTCAATAAATGGATAATTTGTAAATGGAGTATAGAAATTTTATTACTTTATTTATTTCTTAACGCACCTCAAACTTTTACTTTTGTTTATGTTATGCATTTCCAATATTACAATTGATCTCCTTTTATAAATGAATTTTAAAATCAATGATTTACTTGACCAAAATTATTTTTAGACTCCCTTTTATCAAGTAGACTCCGCTTTAAAACTCCACACAAGAAAGGGTATTCCGAGGCAGGTCCCACACTCCATTTTTCCCTTTATTCCGGGGGGAGCCATGAGGCATAAAGCACTTGAAATTGGTCGAGTGTCTGCGGGGATGTCGGAAAAGGGGGAGGGCAACCCTGCCCCAACTTATCTTTAAGCCACGCGCTAATTTGAAAATAATGCTCCCCAATCATTCTCACATTTTTTCACATTTCCAGGCACTTCAGCCTCAGATTCAGCTTCAGCTTTAGCCTTCTTCACGATCGCCGTGGAGTGAGCAATAAAAGTTTTGGCAGTGGCGGCTGAGCTGCGGCAGAGACCCCTTCCTTGCCTTGTGGTTGGCGGCCCTCCCACTTGTTGATTGTCTGTATAATTACATAATATTGCATAATTTCGCAAAAAGTACTCGGTCGCTTTGGGATTTCTGCTCTGTTAGCTACGTAGAGTCTCGGAAACTCGGAGTCTCCGAGTCTCTGGTTCTCCGAGTCTCTGGGCTTTGGACTGGGGTCTCATTATCGTCGGCTGACCGACGATCTTCTTCGTTTTCGCTTTCAGTATCAGTGCACAATGTAGTACTTAAATAATAGAAGTTTAATAGCGTTTTGTTTTGTGCCGGCCGCATTTGCAAGTCGTTAGTTTCTGCCAGTTGCTGCCTGCCGCTCGTACTTGTGCTTTTTTTTCCCTCGTTTTTGGACTACTAATGCATTCAGCTGTAGGATTTTTGTCAAGGTTATCCAGTTGGCTGTGTTAGCGGATATAATGACATGATGCATATACGGTGGAAGCCAAAGTCAGCATCAATTTCGGTTCTTCTTGTTTGGATTTCGTTTTTTCGCTTTTCGGGAGGAAGTTCAGTTTTAAGAGCGCTGTAATTGTGTGTAGTTCGTTCAAGTTCGCTGCCTAAGTCATTTGGCAAGAGCCTAACGAACTCCGCAGAACTTTTCTGCAATCCAGTGCCAATGTGCAATGTTCCCAATGTGCCTTTGAGCCTTCTCCCAATCCCGGTCCCGGCCCGGTCCCGGCTAACTGGCTAATTTCGCTCATTAATCATCGAGCGGCTGCGGGAGAAAATCGCTCCGAAAACTGATTACACATGTACGGCCCACCAAATCAAAGCTGCGCCAAAAGGCCCAGCAACATGAAGTCATCTGTTCATCTGTTCATCAGTTCCCTGCCGGTGAAATGTATCTGCAAACAAATGAAGTTGTCTGCCAGCCAGCCAGCCAACTCACTCGAATTCTAAGGCTGCTCGGCTAGTAGAGTCATCAAGTCCAGGATTGATCATTGATCTTTTGGCACTCAATCCTCCGCCATCAGCTCGCCGGCTCACGAATTATAAATAGTGCAAATGCGTGCAGTGCATCATCATCATTAGTTTTCGGCCCAAAAAGCCATGGCAATAGACTTGTCTAGAGCTATATGACTCGAGAGCCCCGCTACACCCTTATCCCAAAACCCTAGAACTTGGTCTATGGCAATTATACGAATCCATGTGTCTGTCTTTAGGTTCGTTTGCTAAATTGTTTCAATTTGTTTTGTGTCTGGCATAACAAGAGGTCACTCGATGAGGGTATAGTTAAAATTCTATTGGGTTTGTTTAAAATAAGAACTTAATTAATTTAAATATTTAGAATTATGTACTAAGAACAGCCATTTTTATCGATAAGAACATGTAAGTCTTACAACTTAAAGGAACATAAGATCATACGAATGCGAAGTAGAAAGTAATCGGAATGGACAGCCAAAGATATAAATATATTTATTTAAAATGTATTTAAAATATATTTTTAGTTAGTTACTTAAACGTTAAGTTAATTTTATAAGAACCATTACAGTGTTCAAAATAAATAGTTTCCAAAGCAGTTTGAATAAAAAGGGTTCTCATAATTTAATTCTTAATTAAATATGTTTATGTATTCTTTATTCTGAGTTTCTGATGTTCATTGTTATATTTATGAATATTTATTTGATTTAACACCAAAGCTCTTCAGCGCAGGAAAGGGCATCAGCTATTCCCCATCGAACCCGCCGTTGATTGCATATCAAGTTCGTGTCCTAAGTCTTTCGTTTCGTTACGTTTTGCGCTTCAAGTCAGGCATTTTCTAATTGCAAGTTAATTTCTTGTTGCGAACATAAATTTAACATTCTAATTGAGTTATCAACCGCAACATGTACATACACATGCCAAAAAAAAAAACAGAGGAGAAAAAAGCAAAGACGAGGACGAGGAGGAGGCAAAACAAGTAGGAGAAGGAGATGCCGACACCGGACAACTTTTACAGCTTCTCATCTCGTCGTCGTCGTCCTCAAAGCGTGTTCGCTTTGCTTTTTCGCTTCCAAACTGGCTACGCATGTGAAAAATGGCTTACACATGGGGCCCGCTCTTCGGCCTCTTCTTCTTCTCCGGCTGCCAACTTTTCCGACCACGAAAAGTTGCAACAAAGCCACAAGAGAGTCGCCGGGTAAGTGCAGTAATTACATTTCGGTGTGTGCAAGATTTTGGGCTCTCGCTAATTTGCCTGCTGCTTCTGTTTTTCCTTACTTAGTTTTGGGCATTTATAACTAATTTTTTTTTTGTTTGTCTGCCTCCGCCGCCGTGGTCGTCGCTGCCGTTTGAAAGAATTTTCCAACGTGGAAGTATGCACTTTGGCATGGCTCGTAATTAATTTACTTTGTGTGTTTGCCCGCTGGCAGCCGCAAAGGAGAACGACACACACGAAAATATGAAAAAAATCCATTACGCAAATGTTTATGACCAAAATGGTCAGCAGCCGAAGAAGCCGTGGCAGCCATGGCAGCCGTGGCAGCAGCAGCCTCTTCATCTGCTGCCAATGCAAATAGAAAAGATTTGCCAAAGCCCCCAGATGCGTGTGCCCCAAAAGTCGGGCCGTGGTTGGAGGAAGATGGGAACCGACCGAGTCTCGGTCCCGGAGTCAAGTGAGCTTCTCTCACATACATCACAACATTGTAATGCATTTTCAAGCGGCTCCGCCCGCCCGCCAACCCAGAGCTCCCCCCCTGGAAATTAGTTTTCTTTTTCCGCAGCGTCGTGTCATCAACGGGATTTCGGAGGCGTGATTGTATCGAAGGTCGTGGCAATATGGAGATGTTGCAGGAACATTAAAATCTCCGTGCATTTATGGCCAGCTAATGCAGATTTGTGTATCTTTTGGATGGTTCTGTGTGCCCGAAGTTCTCATTAGATGGAAATATTTCGCTGATTTTGAAATGAAAGTTGGATTGTTTTTTTTCGTAAGAACTCTTCTAGGTTTAATTTAATCGGGATATATTATATGTATAAATATATAAAATTAAAAAAATTTAAACGATACCTTTTTGTTGCTCTACATTATTAATGGTTCGTTCTTAATCCCCATCGAATGCAATATAGTAACTTGATCCGCCTCAATCTGGTGTATATTTTGATATTAATTGGAATTTATTTTTATTCGTTTCTAATATGCATAAATAATGATGGCTATTCAGAAATGTGATGCCATTTTTTTCGGATTTTTTGCCTGCATACGTTTGAATTTATTAATATTATTTTCTAATATTCATAAATAAGCGTGGTATCGATTTCAATCCTCCACATTATTTTAAATAAACTCAAATTTGATAGCAATTGAAAGCCCATTCTATATGCCGAATAACTTAGTTGAAATTCCAACTCCTTGTGCTTCTGTTTTCCGGTGGAATTCCTTAGCAGCTCCCCAACGTGTTTCATATTCATAAATTTATTGGCTGAGGCTACCAACTTGCCGCTCCAAGACGTCGCGACGTCTTCGAAAATGTGGCCCAAATTCGAGCCGCTGTTGTTGCCTTCATTTTAATCAAACATTTAGTTTATCGTCTCACATTTCAGCTAATTAACACTACCACGGGACCGCCTCTTTTGGCTGTGAGATCTCTGACTTGGCTTATGCTTTTGCCTGGCTTTGGCTCAGCTTCAGCCTCTTCTTCGGCATCGGCCGGCATCCGACTGATCGACTAAACGAAAATCAGCTTAAAATCATAAAAAACGCACTTAAATAAAATTTAATATTCAAATATTGACATTTAGTGCCATGTTAGCAGCAACTTAGGTGTTTTCCTCTCCTCCTCGCACTCGGACGCCTCTCGTGGCTTTTTCGGAGGCTGCCCTCCTCCTAGACAATAAGCCTTAAATTATGCATGTGGATTGCTCAGAGAGGGACGACGCAATTCGCTTAGCATTAACTAATTGATCTGCATTAATTTCAGGCCCGGAGCGAAGACAAAAGACCGAGTAGGAGAGCAGGTGAGTCTTGGTTCGGAATACTTGACGTAGTTCGTATTTGTATTATGATTATTATGAGTTTTTTATTTTTCTCTCCTATTTAAATTATGACATCATTTAAATATTTTCGCCGTTGTTAGCCAGATTTTTGTGTAAACTGGTTTAGGCCACTCATAGTTTTCGTCGCTGTCTTTCTGTCGCTGTCACATTGTTGTTGTTGATATTGTTGAGGGGCAATTATGCATGCCCCCAAACCCCATAATTCATAAATTCATTTTGCGCCCATATTCGAAAATGCGGAAGCGCTTTGATTTGCTGATGCTTTTGGGGCCATATCATACATATGTTATCATATCGTATCATCACTATATGCCTGCCGCCGGATTTTCAAAGCACAAATTGTCTTGCCCTCATGATGTCGCATATGAAATTATTATAGTCGTAAACTTTTTTACGACTTAGCTCAATATTTGGCTCGTAAAATATTTATTTTTTTGTTTATTTTATTCGAGTTTATTGTTGGGGGCATATCTTATTGTAAGATCGGTATGAGTTTCGAGATCGCTTACCGCATATGGATTATCCTGATTCATCATTATGGTAGTCTGGGATCGCTGAGCTCAGGAGTGCTCAACGGAAGGGTCTGCAAAAAATATAAATAATTAAGTTAGAGTTATAAAATTTGGTATGGAATTAATCAATAGGTCGTTGAAGAATATTCTTCACTTTTAACTTAAAGTTTAAGTTATTTATCCCTACATTAACCTATGCAAATAATTTAAAATAATTTTTTATTAAGAATTTCAGCTCCCAGCTTCAGTTCTAACGCTATATTGGGACTTATTTATATGCCTACATGCACACCTCTTATTAGCTCTACAAAGAAAACCTTCTAGCCAATAGATATTTATCGATTCCTTTATGATAACCATAATTTGAGGCAAACTGATCTTGAACCCCACACATTTAATCGAGTGCTGGCAGTAGAAGATTCTACTCGAAGATCCGCTCCAAATCAGCATGGCTTTCTGACATTTAGACCGCTCAACGTTGCCAGCTAATAATAATAATAATAGCAAATAATAATATCGATTTTTACAACGATGCTGCTTAGCTGCACCTAAAAAGTGGCCGTTGAATCAACATAACAATCAGTTGCCTCTCATCTCGCAGAGCCCAGAACCCCCCACAGAACGTGAGTCACCGGGCCGAGACACACTCCTGGCCAGAAGAAGACGCGGCCAGGTCGGATCCCCGCATCAGCGCCCCACCAGCGAGATGGCATGTTAACTGACAACAGGTGTTTTCCGCGGCCTGCTTGCCACATTTGCATTTGATATTTCGTACGCTTGTTTTGCTGCCGCTGTTAACGCTTTCGTACTAAATACTTTCACACTCTGCCCCCTCTCTCTCAGGTCTGCTCTGTCGCTCTCCTTTCGCAGCGATTGTTGTCTTCCGGCCTCGGACCCCTTAAGGATGTTTAAGTCAGCACACGACCTTGATGTGTTAATTTTCCAGCCAACTCTTGGACGTCATCCGTCCAGGTACACTTCCAAAAACGGAAAGCCCTGGAGTAAATAAGTTTTTTCCAGCCTATTTTGGATTTTAAACCCAATTAAAGCCTTGAACAGAATTATAGAGTAATATATTTCCATAAAATCATACGTATATCTACTAATCTAATTCCCACAATTTAATAAAACACTTATTACAGATCTACGTATTGATGCAAATAGTTAGATCTAGAAGAAGAAATTGCGTGATGCAGTATACTCAAGGTTTACCCAGTAATCAGCAACCTAACAGAGAAATTATTAGCTCATATCATGTGATCTACCTTGTCAAATTTATTAAGGGATCATTTGTGATCACAATTGGTTTAAACTTCCAGAGATACATATTTAATAAATGGTTTAAATTTACAAATATATAAATATTTAAAGAAGAACCATATTTAACAAGTTTCAGCTTCTGTAAGGATATTACCTTTTCATATATTTCATTGGCTTAAAGAGAAAAGTGATCTAGATTTTCTCCGAGTGTCCTGGGACTCCAGAACGGTGCCAGGAAAAAGGCTAGGGCTGTGATCTCGAAAGGTGCTAGCAAAAACAACCTGTGGAGTTGATGATTGTCTGCCCCAGGTAACTAGAATAAGTGCCCACTCGGCGGCGAGTTGTAGAACACAGCAAACTTACAAGGCACTCGCCATAAGTACGAGTATATGGGCTCTGTCAATATTTGCGACACATGCAAAGGCAATCCAAGTTAGATTCTTCATTGGCCTGCAAGCGAGTCCAAGCTGAGTGCACTCACAGAAAAAGGTCAATAAAAGTATGAATAAATGTTTATTACCGATATATTTCAGTTGCTGGTGGCCTTACTCAAAGAGAATATACACGGAAAATTATAACATTTAACGCCAATTGATAATATCCAACATTGGAGACTCTGTTTCTACGAATTAATTAGAAACCTTATTTATTTTTCCTTAAGCGTTTGTTTACTCTATTAAAACAATAAGAACCTTTGATTATCGTTGTTCCTTAAGGTAAATAATTATTCGGATGCATATTCAAATGTAACTTATTCAAAAAATACAACGCTTGCGTTTTTCCAATTGCCTATTAATAAATCAAAACGCGGTCATGATATTAATGAATGACTTTTACAATTGGATCGTGGGAGTTTCCTAGCATTTTATTTATTTCTCCCGCCATTAATTTCGTTCAGTGCCTTGGCTAATGCCATTCCCATGGATCTTGGATTTTTGTAACAAATATTCTGGCAAATAAAGCTTTACACGCTATTTGCCTTATAAAGCAAACATGTGCGGCGACTATATAGTGTCTATATCTCGCTCGCACTTGACTTACATTGATTCTGTTATATAGTCGTAAAGTTTATTTGCCCTGCCCTTGCTGTTGTTGCTGTTGATCTAGCCATGTTTTATGGCCACACTAAAAAGTGCACTGGTCAACAAAAGCGGCGAGAGAAAACTTTCTCACAAAGTCGTATCATCGCCGTAGAGGTGTGTGTGTCTATATGGTCTGTATAATTAAATCATACAAAGCGCGACAGTCGCGGACAGTTCGTCAGTTAGTCGGATTGTCAAGCGCTATCTGGCATCGCCATCTTCCTTTTGATTTTGTTGTTATTTTTGTTTTTATGAATTCTATTCGTTAATGAAATTCACATGTTCCCCAACTCTGCGACTCTCCTCCAGCTCGGATCGCAGTCCCCATTTTTATGTTCGCATGATGGATGTGTCTCGAAAAAGCCGAAACGATCGTTCCGTTTCTCCACAGAGTGAGCCCCCCTCGTTGTTGACCCTTTGAACTCACCTCCTTTTACTGGCCGTCCAAGTTAATCCAATTTATTTTTAGGTTCTGAAAGTTTCTGTTTTCTCTAGGCTTAATTTTTTTGCGCACTTGCCGGCCGAGTGGGAAAATCATTTAGGGTTGGCTTTTCCTAACATTCTGAACTCTCCGTTTAAGGTTTGTGTGTTTTTGTCGGCTTAGTTGTTTGTGTTGTGTTTTTGTTGATTTTGTTGTTGTTTTTCGTTCACCTTGCGCCAATAAAACGTCACTTGAGCGTATAGAGTTGTTGTTGCGGCTTTTGCTCAAATTGCACTTGACTTTTAGAACTTTAGGCGAGCGTGAAGCATGTTTAATATATATCTACCCATATATCTTGTGGGGTCTATCTGTGTGAGTGTGTGTTAATTTTTAGCAGGGGAAATATCACAAGTGAGTCGTGGAAAACATGAGCTTAAATTTGGCTTGGGAATATATTATTATTTTGCCTAAAGTTTGTGACTTTTCCAGGGTTTTTACTGGCCTCAGTTTGTTTATTTTCCTGTGGACTTGATTAATTTATTTATTATTTCTTTTAGCTATATTTTAGCAGTATTTTTATGGATGAACCACACCTATGTGTGGTGCTTCTTCCGCTTTTCACTGGCTCTTTATTATGGGTAACAATTTCTATTTGGTGTTTCTATTTGCTCAGTAATTTATGTATTAATTTATTGTAATTTATTGCAATTATTTAGGGCATTATCTGGGTTTGTTTGTTGTTTTTTTAGCGGCGGCACACACAAGCAAGAGCGACAGCAACAGCGACAGCGGCGACGTGCGATCGAGCGTGCGAGCAAGAAGCGCGAGCTATCACTAAAGACTGATGTTAAGCGGTTCTGCAAAATGCTCAGACCTCTGCGACTCGCGACTCGGGGATTCGGATTCGGATTCGGACTCAGATGCTTGGCAATATCATCCGAATCGGACGAGCGAGCGACGAGCACAGCAGCTAAAGGCAGCGCGGAAACGGCAACAACAGCGACGCTCGGTAGCTAACTGAGCTGGAACTTCGGGGCTACCACTGAGACTCTGTCAGTCTGCCAGCAGCAGCGGCAACAGCAACAACAACAGCAACAGCCACTGAGGAGATGATACCACTATAAACAAAAACTACAAACTGGTCGCAGCAGTAGTAGACGGAGGAGAAGAAGAAGCTGAAACAAAAACAAAAGACTGCAAAAGCGACAAACTCGGCTCGAGTGCTTCTCTCCGTTTGTGTGCGTGTGTGTGTGAGGAAGAAGATTCTCTCTAACGGTTGATAGCCATGTACACTCATCCCCCGTGAGAAAGAGAGACAAGGAGAGAGAACGAGTGCGAGAGCCGGCTTGAGTAAGCCGCCTTTCTGAGTGATGTTAAGGCTTTACAGAGCCCAGTTGAGTCGCTTTTGAGGAACTAATGGAAATCGAGTCGGTTTTCTTGATAATAAATATTTAACTCAGTTTTGGGTTAGAGGGTTTTAAAATGATTATTTTAAGCTAAGAAGCTAGTAACCAAATTTGTGGCATATTGAATTAGTTAACATCATATTTTTTGTTAACTTTTCAAGGGTTTATAAGGAAGATTATTATCATTTTGATACTTTAAAGTTATTAGAATTTTTATTCACAAACTAAAGATTTAATTCTTCTTTGGCACATACAATTAAAACCTGTAGTTAATTTTTTTTTGTTTTAGAGACAATCCGAATACGTAAATTTAAGTTTCGTTGTTTTAATTTTTAATTCAGACATCCCTGAAAGGGAAATGCTATTTAAAAAATTGTTTAACACTGTAAAAATCTAAGAAAATACCCTTTGCTCTTAGTTCGAATTTCTGAGAGGTACTTAGTTGATTTTAATCCCGAAATATTTGCTTAAATAACTTAAAAAGGCTTAAATGTCATTAATTTTTTTATGAAGTAAAGAAAATATTTGTAATTATTCCTATAAAAGCAAACCTTTAATTTTAGTTCAGTATTAAAAATATTTAATATTTTAGATATTTAACCCTACATATTTTACTTTATTTACTGACCGCTCAAGCCGCACACTCACTCTTTTCTACTCGCTGTCTCTCACCATTTTGTGCGCCGTTTGAGTGCTTCGCTCACTGGACACACACACACTCGCACACTTGGATATAGGAGCTGCTCGGGGAATTCGTTACCACATTTGATTGGCTCGATTAACACAATCGGAGCACCGTTATAACCAGTATACCAACTCACTCGCTCACACCGACGGCACCGGGAGAGCATTGAGTGTCATCGAGAGCGGAACTCACCAACACCGTGACACAAGGCGATCGTGCTCCAGTCGTCGTCGGGTGTTATAGTTAAGCGAACCGATCCCGTTTGCCGTGGGCGAAAACGAGACCGGACTATATGGCCGTCGCCTATCCACTATATATAGCCGGCACACATATATGTTCTCGTTTCGCTGACCAATGCAGGGCAGCTGGGCGAGAGGCAACCCATACGAACGAGAGCGATCAATGAGAGCGATCGCTCCACACAGACGCATTCATCGAAATCGTATTAGCGGCTGGCGGTGGGCGTGGTCTATCGATAACACCAATGCCCCCCTCTAATTTTTCCCTCCCCACGAACTGGATTGAAAGTGCGACAGAGAAAGAGGGAGGCTAAAAAAGAGAGGGCCATACTCGCTGGTCGAGTGATGGAGTTTTCCTAACTAACGGTCTCCCCAGCGTGGTTTTTTTTTGCATCTTCCACTAGTTTTTTCGCCCGCTTGGCAGTTGTCAAGCTGTCACAGTTTCGATCATTAAATGCGATATCTGCTGATAGCCATAAGGCATTTTACGATATTACTAACATTGTTAGCTGGCGCCCCCTGGCGCGAAAGAGAGACAAACACGGGGATGCACAGAAAGAAAATATTATTTACTTGAAGTGAGGTTTAATATCTGTTAGTAACTATAATAAATAACCAGATGATAAAATGAAATATACATTTTTAGATTTTCTAGAAAACTAAATGGTTTTTTTAAAATTATCGTGATAAAGCTGATGAACAAATATGAATATGATATTTTCCAGAACATCATTTTTATATTTTATAATATTTTATTTACGCTGATTAATTAAATATCAAATTAATACGATTTTAAAAGGATACAATTTATTTTAAATACATTTATCTTTAAAAATATAATCATTCCAGCTTGAACTCTGTTTAAATTTCTTTACGTGCAGCTATGTGCGGGATTAATGTATCATAAACAGCTTAGTTTCTGGAAATTATACCCGTGCTGCTGCCGCACCGCTAATCGCTAAGTATAAATTATAATTAGCCAACTTTATGCCCAAGATCTACAAAATTGAATAGTTGCCGGTCGCCGGGACAATATCAATTGATGGCCAAGTAGTCGCCGCTGATAGTACACCGGGCCATTAACGGGTCCATGAATATTCAAATCCCCAGGCTCTTAAAGCGGGCGCCGATATTTACCCTTTGGTGTATCATAAATAGGAATTGGAATTTAATGGAGGTATTAGCATTTGCCGGTTTATGTATTGCGACTAGAATAAGATGAGCCATAGAAATTCGAGGAATGATGCAAGTCTTCTTAAGCAACTAAATGATAAATTATGTTGTTATGTATTTTATAAAGATTTTAATCAATATATGTGAATAATTAAATATATTTTATTGTATATCTTTAAAGGAATATTTATTATAAATCTTTTTAAAAGTAATAGGGGCCTTAACAAAATATTTATTCTTATTTAATTAATGTCATCTTTTGATCAAGAACTCATATAATGTTCTACCCTAATATTCTTTAGCTTATTGTCTCATTTGTACCATTTTATTTTTCCTGCAAGTTTTATTTATTTATTTTTTATTTCAAACATAAACTTTCTGAGCTGAGCTGAGTTATTTGAGAGGTATATTATTACGGATCGCGCGCGCGATTTCTTTTTTCAAAAAAATTTTTCGCCGCCGGCGCTGCTTTAAATTCTCCCTTACCTTATGATCACAGCAATACTCTTCTCTTACCTCATCAAACTGTATGTTCTTTGCTATAAAATTCGCCTTATAATTTGTATAATCAAATGTACGTCTTAATATTGAAAAGTCGTTAATTACTATGTATTTTACGTTGTCAATATTTCGTTTTATTTATATTTCACGCATAAATGTATTCAAAGTGTGCAAAGTGTCGACATATTCGTATATAGTATTTACGCTAAGCACAATTTGACAAACATTTTAAGCATCACAGACCACTGTACCGACCGGGAATTAGGCAAAACTTTAAAGATTTATTGTGACTAAACTAAGAGCGTCCCCAACATAATTTTTTTACCCAAATGTATGTTGAAGCACCCCCTATCTATGGTTTTTTTTTTTTAATTTTTTGGAAGGGGCCCGTATAATAGAAAATTACCGTATTTTCTTTGCCATTTAAAACTGGGCGTGTAGCCAGCTTAGATCGTGGTTCAATACGATTTCTATACTAATTTTCCCCGTTTTTCCCCGCTTTCTCTTTGCGCATAGTCTTATCCCATTTTGACTTTAGGCCGGAAAATGTCACAGAAGTTAATCCAATTTGCTGTTTTACGACGGGGCCCGAAAACAGAGGAAACCCGCAACTCGTTATCATCCCGCTTGCCTCTCTGTGGGAAGCAAGGGCAACCCCTTCTGTCCTCCGGCCGGTACACGCCTCCGAAGTTGAGGTTTCCTTTGGCGGAAAACGGAAAATGGAAAACGGGGTGTTTTAAACCCATTACAAGGGCCCTTACCAGAAGCAGTTCGCCGCTCTCCGTTTCTCCGCTCTGCGGTTTCTCGACTTGCGGTTTTCCGTGCACCCGCACTCTCAGCCAGATACTTTTCACAAATTTTCATGCTTTAATTTCGGTCCTCAGCCCTCAACATTTGCATATGGTTAAAGGGAGAGGAGAGGAGAGGGAGACAAGAAAGGAAGTGCCTGCTAATCCTTGGTGAGCAACAGATTATCCCCGACAATTGTTTGTTCTTGATTTGTTTGTTATGGGTGCGCAGCCTGGACTAAGGACTCTTTCCCTATTCTCCCTCTGCCTTTCTTTGTATTAAACTGCACTCGAAACAAAGTTTTAGGGAGTTCTAGATGGGTTTTAGATAAAATATGTAAAGTATTTGAAAACTTAAGTGAACTACAAAGTAAAAAAAATCGTAAGAAAGGGAAGAAAGAGCTAGAAAAGACAGAAAATGAGATTCATATATTAAATAGAATATTTTTTCATCAAAAAGTTATGTTACCTTACACAAAACATTATTAAAATATTAAAACAATTATATTCTTTAACACTATTTTCGTTTAATCATAACATCCAAGATTGAGTTGGTCGTAAAAGTCGTAAAAAATTCATTGAGCTTGCAAGCCTCATATACCTTTTTTAATTATTTCGATAACCCACTCTATAATATTTTTATAACCTTTTCAGACCATGACAATGTATTCGCATCGTTATGCTAGTTTCTCCGTTAAAAGGAATAAATTTCTGCCAGTGTAGCTTTTCACGAATCGCTGCCTTACAATTGCAACAATTGCTGGCGGGTAGGGCTCAAGGGGTTTCCTCATTTCTTTTCTTTCGCCTTTCCGCTGCAGGACTCGCCCCTTTCTGGTTACACTTTAATGCGTTCTAATGTATGTGACTTTTGCCAGGATTTTCATCGTTTGCCATTTGCCGCCGTTTAAACTCCAAACTCGAGTGACTTGCAGAATGCGCATACATTTGGTCCAAAGTCGTCCTGACACTCGGCCATCATCATCAATCACCCGGCCGATTTGTATTCCGGCCCAGCATGATCGGGCCCCTTTCGATCAATATAAATATTTCTGCTGAAATTAGGTTACAGGCAAATTGTATCCATCCAGTTTGGGCTCCGGTTCCAGCTCCAGTTTCAACAAAATAAAGAAAAGAAGTAAAAACTTGTGTCATGCAGGCTACCTTTATTTCAGCTTGAAGACTGTGCACACAATAAATTAATTATAAATGCATTAATCAATGCCAAAATCAACAGCAACCAGAGCCGCAGTTTTTTACATTTTTGACAAATACTGACATGAGTGCTCGCTGTTTCATTTTCGATTTCGGTTCGGTTTTTGGTGCGTTTCTCGGTTTTTGGTTTTGGTATCGGTTCGATTCATTCTTTGATTCGGCGCGTGAAATGAAAACAAAAATTTAAAACACGTTTTCGCGCTTATTTCTGACTAATTTATGCGTTCGATTTGAATTTGCCTCGTTGTTGAGGGCTGCCGCTGACTCGATTCCGATTCGACAGAACTCTGTCTTTAAAAATACTCTTGAACTGCTCAGGTATTGCTGATACCTAAAAGAGAAATTGTGTTTTGATAAAACGTTTATCTTAATATTTTACAAGTTTTTATGGGTATTAATATGTGCTACACAAAGTGGGATTTACCAACAAAAAATTTAATTACATATTTTTTATAATATATGGAAACTTTCACTTCCACTTGCAATATTTATTTAGATTATTATTATATATTATTTATTTATTTTAAAAATCTATTTAGAGAAGAGGAGAGTTAAATTCTAATAATTCTTATTTTTATTAGCTCTGCTAATGGTATTACTTATTATTCAATACTGCTTTGATAGAACATAATCAATTTAAAGCATTTATCCGATAAATCTATGCAAATACAAGAATAGTTCTAAAATTATGCTAGTCTGGATAAACTCCTAACTCATAAACCTGCTTAAAATAAAAAGCATGAACTCTCTTAAAAATTTCACCTAAACGGAGACTCTCTGCTATTAATCTTTTTTAAGAGCATATAAACTTCGTCAACGTTTTTATGGACCCTTAATTCATTTCTCAACCGAGTTTGATTTTGATTGAAAGCCAGCAAAGAAACGAAAGAAAACAAAATTGATTTCCACCTTGCGGCATTTCGATGCTCGATGCTCTTTGCATGTTTCACATTTGGCAGCCTCAGTGGTTTTATTTCATTTTATTTTTAGTTGTATTTTCGGCTTGGTTTGGTTTCGGTTTGGCTTTGGGTTTGCAGCTCTCCGTTCGGAGCGACACAGATGTATGCAAATGAGATCATTGATCTGTTTTTGGTATCGATTTGTTTTTGAAGAGTTTGGAAAACTTGAAACCAAATCATATTTGACCCTAAGGGGTCGCCACATGCCAAAATTAACGAAAACAGAAATGTTAATTTCGGCATATGAAAAATGTGAGCCATAGCGTGCGTGTTTATATATTTTCTGTTTGTTTTCTGTTCGATCTGGCTGCCTTTGCTCTCTGTCCCCGTTCTACGAGCGCGAATTTGAATTTAATCAAATTAATTATGATTGTCAATGGGGCGAACTGTGCGATGATCAATTTTGGCCGCGACTCGTCTCCGACTTCCCCCCTGGGACACTGCGGGGACAGTGATAAATTGACAGATCAGTCGGGGCCCCGAGGCGATATCAATCAGCTTTCGAAGTGGTCCAAACAAATTGCTCCACAATCCAACAATGCAAGCTCCCCGAAAGCGGAATTAATCCTACAGTTTATGGGGCGGACCAGTTCGTAAGCCCCGATCCAAGAACAGCTTCCGTTTTGTCCGAAAACCCAGCCATTACCATTTCCCATTTCCCCTTTTCCCGTGTGTGTGTGTGCACAAAAGTCGGGCATTGTTATAATTTGTTTTTTTGCCCTTTTTTCGGGGCAAATGTGGGGCCATAAAATGTGAACGAGTCGAACTTTAAAATGCCATATTTAACAATTGTCCAGCCTGGGATCGGTGGGAACCTGCCCGGAGTTGACATCACACATCGGGGCCAAAGAAAAGCCCAACTTTGTCCGCTCGGACCGATTTCAATGTGTAATTGTAACGCCTTTGTTGTTGTGTTATTAACACCTCGCAGCCAAATGGACTATGAAATTGTTGCTCTCGCTGTTGCTGTTTGGTGGTGCCAGGTGCGAAAGGTTTTTAACCTCCAGAAAAGAAAATAAATACTCGTAAATAAAAGCGGTTGGTCCAACGGTCCAGTGGAGCAGCGGTGTTCCAGAAAAACAAAGCTTTCGGTTCACTCTCTCATCGCTGCTTGGCGGCTGGAATTTCGTGAATTTATGCATAATGGACATACATTAAATTCATAACATCACGTCGGTGATGTTCCCGGGGCCCCTCTGAAGATGCTGTGCTGTGAATGGCGTTCGGTTTCGACCTGTGTTACTTTCGGCCCATTTTAGTGGGCCATAAATGGGGTAAGATTTTTCACAGCTGATTGCGAGAAACGCTCCGCCCTGAATGGCCCAGCTCTGTACTCTGAATATCGCCGATTGTGAGTGGGTGATTCAGTTCACCAGACCCAGATGACTTAATTGGGATCGTGCGGATGGGAATTGGTTCTTGAAGACGAGAGAAATTAAGAAATTATTAGAAGTTAAAGTCAAGAACTTTTGGGTCGAAAGAAGACCTTCAGCCTCCATTATAGGCCTTCCTTAATGTAATTTCATGAATTTTTACCCAAATTCTTGGCCTTTATGGCATATTTGTAATAACTCAACACCCAGAGCATTCCGAATTCGTTGCCTTTGGCTTTGCCGCCTTTCCCATTTCCCATTTCCCAGTTCCACAGGTTTGTGTGAGAAAGTAGCCTGAGCCAAGGTACGAGTGTGGGCAATAAAACGTCCGGGCCAGGCCAGGCCCACAGGGAGGACCCAAAAGCCCCGAAGTGGGGCGATGCTGGCACCTGTACTCCACACTCGGGCTCCTCGTTCCCCCGATGTGGCATAGCAAATCATCTTGAAGTGAATCATACATTTATCTCGGCTGGAGCCGGACCATGACACGAAGACCCAGAGATGAACTTGCGCCTGGGCGCTGGATAGAGGCGTTGACTGCGTGCCGACAATAAAATTATGAAAATGTATAAATCAAAGGCCGGCGATTAGCCGGAAAAATCGTATAAAATATGTTTTCAATTTTCCTGCTGGCACCACACTGGAATCCAATTTGGCAGATCGATTGCCTCGGCCCGTACATATTTTTCTCTTTCTTCACCGTGCCGGGGACGGGGCCGGGCCCGGGACGAACTTGACCCAATGATATTTAGTTGGCCAAGACAAAGGCAATGTCGGCCAGGAAAGTGGCAAAGCGAGGCAAAGTCAAAGGCAGTGGCAGTGGCACAGTGCATCTTTGGCACTGCTGCCGCCGCCGTGGGTCCGGAGCGCTGTTTCTTTCCCAGGTTGCCAGTTCGGGCTGACAAATGACTAAGGTCGCGCCGCGTTTGCAGCACAATTGGCCCGATGGGGCGGTTTCTGTTTGGACGGGGCGGTAAGAAGGTCGTCGGATCGCTGGAGTCGTCTTAGCCAGTTGCCAGTTGCCGGCTCCAACTCTGATGCATCACAATCCGCTCGCCAGCTGCAGTCGCTGCAGTGCACTGGACGTCATGGTAAGCTTAGAAAAAATTTTGCCTAGTTTATAGAAAAAATTATAAACAAAATACGATCAGAATTAGGTAGGAAATAATTTATTTCTAGGTACAAAATATTGAATATTCTTTCTCAGAACACTTTTCATTTATTTGCAATTAATATTAATAATAAACTTAGAAAAAAAATCTTTTTAGTGAGACATAAGTAGATTTCCTTAAGTTTAATATAAATTGAAGGTATCTGATAGCATTAATTGATAATATATCTAGTAATCTGGACAAATTAACTATACATTCTAATTTAATCTACCGTAAGTAAACCCTTATGTTTATCGTTGTGAAATGTTTGGCGCTCATTTTTACATTTAATTTAATTTAATCTTTAAGCTTATTTATTTGAAAAATAGGTTTAAGAGGATATCGATTTTTCTTTACCTTTTTAAAATTATTTCTTACCATTCTTAAGCCTTTATATTTAAGGCTTCATTATAAAAGCTTTGTGAATTCATTTTTAAAGTTCTCTGAATAAATTGTCTTTGCATAATTTAAATTATGTTATCACTGCCTTAATATCCAACTCCTGGAATTAAAAACTTTCCATCGCGATGGGCGATTTAAAATTCTTTCGAGTGTATTTATAGTCAGAATCAGAGAAGCCTCAACTTCGCATCCGAGCAGGTGTTCCGCTACACACAAAAGATACAAAAACCTCAACTGAAGCTGTTTGATGCGCACGAATTCCGTTTTTAGCTGAAGCTTAGTCGATGCCAGTTTTCAGTTTTCTGTTTTCAGCTTTTCCATTTTGTTGCAATAAAATTTTAATAAGATTTTTCTTCTAGAATATACGTATGGCCCAGTCGTGATGCGGCTCATCGCTCCAAACTCCCAGCTTTTCAGCGTTTTCAGCGTGCCAATCGATCGTAGCTCCATTTTTGTATGGCTCTGGCTCCGTCTACGTCTCCGGCTCTGGCAGATGCGAACAAAACTCCGCACTTCTGAAGGCTCCCCATTTGATGCCTCTATATAATATTGTTTATTGACCAGATCTGCACGTGTGTGTGTCGGGGCATTGTTAATGCAAATTGTGCTAAAAACGCTAAATGTTGTTAATGACAGTCGCCGTCGGCGGAGCCTAGAGTTGAGCTGAAAAGATGGCGATAGATGCACTTTGGGTGTGTCGACTGTTTGTCTAATAGAAAAACGAAAAGTCGCAATCACTATATATTTGTATATATTATATATAGATAATAATTGCAAAATAAACGATCGAACGATTGTGTGGTTAATTGTTCGTTGTCATCAAGCACAGAAACACACAGAGAAATAAGTTATTTGCTTGATCTTGGACTTCCAATCATAACGATATTAATTGCTGAGTAAATTGTGAAATGGCAAGGTCAGGGATACACTTTAAAGTAGCTAAACTTAAACAAAATTAAATAAGTAATAACAAATATAAATTAAAAATTGTTTACGCTTTATTAAAGATTAAAAGATAAATACTTTGCTAAATATAATTACCATTTAACCTCTACCTAGCTGTCAGTTGTTCCTTGTAATACTTCAAAGTCCTTGATACTCCAAAGATATCGGTTCTTGATCCTCCTTCCCTTTATGTTATCTCCCATTTGTACCCAGCTAAATCTTGATGCTGTCAAAATTTGTTAGTTTTCCGAAACGAAAACTGGTAATTAAGACGCAGTTTAACTGCCATAATACGGCTGTTGCCGTTTCCCTTCCTGGGAGGGATCGATCTTGGCCCTCGATGCGTCTTAACTGTTGACCCTCACGCTTGATCACTCAATTAGCCTGACCGCACACGGAGCTCCTAACTAATAACTCCAGAAACTCCTTGCTCCCGACTCCTAACTCCAGATGTTACCGGCCGACATCGCCCACAGCCGTCAACACTGGAGTATAAAAATGTATTATGTACGCGGCAGGAAAAAACACAAGCAGGGGTGTGGCCGCAAAAAGGAGATGCCCGAAGGATAAAGAAAGAAATCATTAAAATTTTGAACCGACCAAAGAGTGAAAAATATATACAAAAAAAAGACAAACCTGACTAAGCCGCAGATGATGAAAAGAGCGTGTGTCGCAGATTAAAATTTCCCATGTTTAGTTGAGAAAATAATGCAGAAATCATGAATATAAACAGCAATTGTCATTAGCCGGGCGACCCGGCCTAAACAAGCAATAATATTTGCCTTTCGGCATTTTGCGCATTTAGAGCGCTCACGCATGTAATTAGGAACAAACTGAACCGGCAGCCCGAATCCCTGCCAGGATGGAGTTTATCCCTAAGTCCTCGTGCGTGTGTACTTAGCAAAGTCGCTGGATTTTCGAGAGACTCGTGTGTGTGTGGTTGCCAACAAAAGGCTTATTTAAATGTGCTGTTGAGCCCCTCCGCCTTAACCCTAAGTCGTGTCACATGTCAACAGTTTTCCCAAACGACAAGCTGGAAACTTCCTGTCCGGCGCGGCGATTAGAGAAAGTTTCTCGGCCAGACGGAAGACGGAACTGTGAGTTTTCCCCTAAATAGCAGGAGAACATATGGTCGATTTCATGGTCAAGATCACCAGAACGACCGTAAAATAGTAGCTGGTAGTTCAGTTCGGTTTCCAGGTTATTGATACACTCATTAGGCTACCGATCATCCCCCGGGCTAATTGCCCTGAAATTAGGCTGTCATCGGCTGCCACGGCGTTTAGTTTCAGGAAGTGCTCGGGAAGGAAGGAAACATCGCTGAGGGTCCAGCCGAAAGGCTTCTTCCGTCAGCTGTTCGTAATCCCTAATAGTGCGATCATTATAATAGCATCATCGTCTATTTGCAATCAAACAAACTCACCCAAACACTCGGCTCTTCGTTGATTAATAAACTGGGGATTATTCATAAACCACAAAGCTGGCTGGCTCACTGCCAGCTTCTTGTTAATGAGCTCCATCGTGATGAGTTTCTCGAGTGTCGAAGTTTGATGTCTGAGGTCATGCCATGGATTTATTTCCAGCGCTCATAGATCATATTTCTCGCAAGGGGGCGGTAGCCCCAACACCTGCGTATTAGCCGTAGAAATTTCCGCATTCCGCAATCCCGCTGACCCACAAGCCACTGGCCACTGGCCATCGATCGCCATCGCCATCGCCTCACGATCGCCCAAAAAATCAAAATCCAACACTCTGTCCGATATTTATATTTTCCCTTTCTTGTGCATAATAAATCACAGACTCTTTCCCTCCGATGCTGGCGTGGGAATTGGAAACAGTGAAATGGTTTCAATAATCAACGGAGAAACAAAAACCTAATCAATTAAAGTCTCTTATCATTGCGGTGCATCGGCAAGGGCTAACGAATATTATTTTTGTTTTACTTTTCCGCTTGTTTCTCGGTTTCTTGTTATTGAAAGTGTTTTGTACAGCTCACGAAATGCTTGTAAAACAAATCGAAATAGTGGAAGGGGAGAGTGGAAGGCTGAGAGAATACCCTGTAATGGAAAATTATGATTTACTTTCAGTTTTCATGCTGAAAATCAAGTACTACTAATAAATAATATCAAGGACTCGTAAAAGGAATATTTTAATATTTTTTCATCCTTTTATAAAACTTTTTATAACGTCAGACAGGGCTCTTAAAAACAGAATTTCTTTGAACTAATAAATAAAAGTATATATATTAATTTATACTAAGTTTTCAATATTTAAATCCAACACTCTTAGTTATAAATCCCCTTTACAACTCAGCAAAACAGGGTAAACCGACCTTTTTTGAGGCTATTCGAAAGGAGTTTTTGTTTGATTGAAAATCCAATTACCAATCATTGACAGTTATGTTGAGTTTGTTGTACTAATTTCAAGATCTAGAGGGGATCGGCAAATCGGGTCGGATCTGTCGGGGTGAGGAGACAGTCATCAATCAAGTCATGGCCGACAATCCATGCAAAATTATATCATGTGTTAAAAGTTATGACGGATCATCGGAGGTGTAAAGTGTCGTTGGCACTGCCCTCCTTCGATTTGGCTCTTCCTTTTATTGTATTACGAGTATTTTGTTGATTCTTTTTTTTTCGCACAGCTTGAGTTTTTGGTAATACATCCACTTTTCCATCCATTACTCATCGCATTCAACGATTGCCGGAAAAAAACAAAAAATAAATACGCCCAATCAAAGCGATCTTTCGACTCGGACAAAAGGACCGTTCCGTTCCGTTTCGATCCGTTTGAGATTTTACACAACGCTTTTTGATTCCATATTGACAGGCGGCATACAAATCTCCCGATTGTTGTTATAAATTAGCTCAAAACCCATGCACAATGCACTCGGCCCATCAATCATACAAAGAACTCATACGTATACGATATGTTATAAATGTTTTCAGTTCACGCGGCAGTTCGTTAAACCGAGGATTCCTCACCTCTGACAGGGAATCTTCACCTGCGGATCTCTGCGGATCCCCTTGGAGCCCCTGGATCCCCTGGATCTCCGATCTTGCAGATTCTTCGGGAGTATAACCTTAATTGACTTGACGCAAAATAATCTTTATCGGGCCGTGTCTATCGTATTTTCTGCTGTCAAAGCTTAATATCTGTGACTATCAATTGTTTTCGCATCTGAGTTATCTTTTTTAATTTCAAGCCTGCCTGTGCCCCCTGACCCAGGTCAAAGTTGAGTGTGTGCGCGAGTAAGTATGTCTGTGTGTGTGTGTGGGCATCCCCCTTTATTTTTGTTTTTTCCTCCATGTCGCGTGTTTCATTAGAGGCGACAAACAAACACAAGCCAGTCCGCAGATTTCCAGCAATGATCAGCCCGCGGACCTCGACTGCCAGTCGTTGTCTCTTGATGCCCAGGCACACACGTACACTGTGAATAAAATTGGGGATTATTGGAAGAAATATTTAATTTTTTTAAAATATTTTTTAAAAATTTGAAGGAAACTGTGTGTTTTAAAGAAACTGTGTAATCAAGCTTCAGTTTGCATGGTTAATATTCGACCATGCAAACTGAAGCTTGATTATTTCCTTAGTTATTAAATAAAAAATCCTTTATAAATATTACTATATGGAAATAAATATTAATAAAACTCATAACGGCACCCATTTTAATTTAATAATTAATTTTTTTAATTTAATAAATAATATTATTATATTAGAAAAGGGTTCTCCCCTCGATTTGGTATATTTTTCGCTATAAACCTAGAGCTCTTTTTTGGTTTGCCTAGAAAAATTTGGAAAAATAATATAACGTCTAAACTGATCCAATTTTTCCCTGTGCAGGACATAGCACACAGCATATTGTGACCTCAAAAATAACGAACGTGCGGTAAAAGCGTCGCCAACCTCAGAGAGCTCTAACCTGGCCAAAAGCAACACACACTCGCACACTCTGTGGGCCAAGAGTCTTGGTCCAGTCAGCCAGAGTAGCAGCATCACAGGCAGCAGACCTCTCCTCCTCCCAGTTTCCTTTTTTTCCATTTTTTTGCGACGTGCCACACCTGTTTCATGTAGTGAAGCTCTTCCCTGGCCAAGAACCAGCCAGCCAGACATGCACCGAGCGAAAAGTTAAAGAATTTGATGGCTAAATCTACCAAATATTTGATGTAAAAATTATATCTTTTATTGAAGAGTTCCTCTAGTTACTTTCATAGTATTTCAAGTCTTATAGTTTTATATAAACAAACATATATTAACAAGGAAAATTCCGCTATAACTTAACCTTCCCTTTACCTTATTTTATTTCTTTCAGTGTAGCCAGCGCCTTGTGAGAATATTTTTTGTAATTTTTTGTTTTTGTTCTTTCGAGGGGGACTTTGTAGGCAACAATTTTTCGGTCTCTAAACTGACCTTAGCCAGAGATCTGGCTCTGGGAGCTGGCAAACGCATTTCTGATAATGATGGACTGTATTAACCGTTAGCCAGAGTTGAGGCCAGCCAGCCAGCAGCTTCGGGCCGGGCCTTAACCGCCATGCATGTGGCCAACAACAAGCTCCGGCAATCAGTGGACATTTTAAGATTTTTCCCCGTCGCGGTGGGAAATTGCTGGTCAGATTTTGCGCCAAGTCGAAATACTAGGGAAAAGCTAGCCAAAAATCGGGGGGGCGAGGAAAGTTCACAAAAATAAAAATGAAGAAAAAACCTTCGACAGCTGAGGCTTTCACTCTCGGTCTTTAATGTCGCCTGTCCCTAAACAATTTGAACTTGTCAAGTGTAATCAGTTTTCCTTTCATTCGCTCTGACATTTACCGCCGCCAACGTAGACGACGTTGACACATGGCCATGTCCGCCGGCTCCTCCAACTCGCGTCCGCCAAGAGTGTCCAGCAATGCCGAGGCAGACGTGGACGCAGCTTTGTGGCAATTATCAAAAAGCGCGCAACTTTTCACACGCAACCGTTTGCAGTCGCATTGCTCGGATGCTGCCGTTGAAGTTGCAGTTGCCGCAGAGTGTCAGTTGCAATAGTCGCAGATACACCGATGTCACTAATTACGGCTCATTATAGTGACCAAAGTGTAACATGTTGTCATAGATAGATTGAGGGAAGATTAAATTGATTGAAGCATGGGATACTCTTTCAGAATATGGTATAATATGGGAAAATATATATTTAAAATACATAAATGTCCGTAAAATAAATTTTAAAAAATGTTAAATTAAATCCTTAAGGTGCAACACTTAATAAATAAATAATAAGGCTATATTAACATCTTTCTTACAGTATATCTAAAACTAACTGCAAACAATCATTTCCTTTTTTCAGCTTAAAGAAATCGCCAAGCATTTCAGTTATCGAAAATAATTCCTACAGTTAAAGCTGAAGTTTCTCTTACGCTTATCATTATTTGTACTATTATTTATAATACCCACCGACAGAGATAAATAATTATATTTATCAGACGCAAGCAAGTCAATTCGATTTGAGTTATATTTATAAAAAAAGAAACCTCCTTAAGGCAGGAATCTCTATTGGCCTACCTTAATCCCCGACTAATTGAGTTCCCACATTAGAAGACTCTTTTCTATTTATGGCATCGGCATATACTTCCTTAGTTTATCGTTTTACATTCATTCTGGGGGCTGGCAAAGGTAATCGCAAAGTTATCATGGCCACACTCCCAGTTTTTCGACTCGTGGCTCACACATGCGAGTGGATGGAGTTGGCAGCGCATTCGAAGTCGAAGTTGAGGCTAAAGGCTGGATATCCGAGAGCACCGAGCACCTGACAGTTGTTCGTTGGCGCTAACGCTGGGCCTTCGACTTGTCAGGTGACCATTTTTGGGCAGCGACTGGCAGCGATCGAAAGTGCAGCTAACGCGGTTCCCAACTATTTGGCTTGTCTCTCAAATATTCTACGGCGCAGTGTTTCGAGAGCACCACGACAATTAAATTCTCGACGAAGACAGCTCTTGGCTCGTTTACAAAATTACGAACTGGCGAAATGTCAGTTTCCGAGACGGTCCGGTCTTCTAAATTAGCCCCATTACCCGGCTCGATCGATCCATCGATCTTGGCTGTGAAAAGCATCTCAAGTGGTTTCAGCAGCCCGAAATCCATAACAAAAAATACCTTTGTACATATCAATTGAGCGATACTCTCACTTGAGACTCAAACCTAAAGTCGTTTGCTACACGAGTTGCCCGAATCACTTATGAAAATCGCTTGAGAAACCCTTGAAAGCGGACGGCGATCAGAGTCGTTCAAAGTTCGTGTCAACATCATCAATTTTGATCAATATGTATGGTCTAATGCTCTCCCTGGCCATCTATAAATAAGCACAGTTGTGGTTGGAATAATAGGTTTTATAATTTAGTTATTAGAATTTTTAAAAAATATTTTAAAGGTGTCTTAAAGTTATTTATAATTTGTTTGACTTTAAATAAAATAAGTCTGATTCTAAACTTATTCTGTAAGTCTGTAAGACCGCAAATAATACTTTAAACTTTTTTAATACAATTATTTACCAAGTTAAAGTTTAGTTTAGTAAGTAGAATAATAATTGAAATAATTTGTTTGCAAAAAAAACAATATTAAATAGGTGAAATTGCCTTATAGTTAGCTATAGAAATAATATAATAATAATTAAAGAAATGTTTTCCCAAAACTAGCAGAAATTTATGTCAAACAACATTTCAAGCATTAAATTAGTGAAGACTTATTCAATAATTTTATTATAATATAATTTTAATACCTACAAGTTTTCTAAGATCGTTCTACTATTATTATTTTGACCCCTGCTGTACATGTGCATATATTTCTCTCTCTATCTGCCATTTAAACGACTCCTTTGCCTTCGGGGCCCGATCGTGTTTGAGTTCATCGCATTCGTCTCCGATCGTAGACTCGACAAAAATATGGAAAATTACAATTATTAGGCATTTGGCTTGTTTGTTTATTGGTAGGTGTATTGGGGTTATGCGCTAAATGATACATCGGCCGCTTGAATAGAGCGATCGAGCTGGCCGATCGTCCGATTCGTCCGGCGATCGTTCAATTGATTGCCCGCTCCATCGGCCGGCGGACAAGTGAAAATGCCCGGGACTTTGCCTGGACTGGACTGGAAGATGAATGGAAATTGCTGCCTAAATGGCAGCGGACATGATCGCAGCCGATCATCACTCCTGGCATGATCACTTTCTTTTCGGGTCTCTCTCTCTATCAAAAAGGGGGAAATCTCGAAATGGTGGTGACATGTGCTCGCATGGAAGACGACGGGGTCTTCAGCTCTTGACCCAGCTGCATAAGCAATTATGATCTTGATGATCCCGGCTTGATCTTGAGGATCTTCATCATGATCAATGTCCAGAGATCATCTGGAGCGAGAGCCGAGAGCTGAGAGTTGGGAGCGGGGATTCGTCTAGTTAAGTGACGCCCTAAGGCTGCTCGCTGGCGACCCTGTTTAAGTTTATAAAAACTCATTATAATGTCTTATAAATGCACTTGTATCAAGTGGGATTTCTTGATTGCCGTCTCTGTCTGTGCCACTCCCCCTCGCCCCCAACTTCTCCTTTCGCCTGATCTTTAGCTGCTCCTTTTCTGGGCACTTGGAGAAATTTGTACTCAGTTTTATTGGATTTTATGGATTTAATTTTATGAAACTTCTTAACCACAAAGGAGATCTTTATAAAACCTGAACTGTTTTACATTTAAAGTTTTTGGTAAGTTTACAAATCTTAAGAAATAGGACAAGTTACTACTTTTGACTCTTTAAACTTTAATTAATTATTAGTTAATATTTTTCCCAGTGCTGCTGCTCGCTGGGTGTCTGTCTTTGGGACTGGGCCTTGCTCTCGACTCGACTTGGCTCGACTCGGCTCTCGGGACCGCGGCTCCCATGCTCTCATGCTTAGACACATAGTTCGCTCAAGATCATAACATGACCTTTTGACTGGCAGTGATTTCAACGCCCACGCGTATAAAACAGACCCAACAGCACCACCATCGAGAGCCACCAAGCCACACGCCGCACCACCGGGCACCGGGGCAAAGTGGTGGGGAAATCGGAAAGGAAGGCAGGCAGCTCTGCGGTCGATCTGGCTCTGTGGTCTCTGTGTATGTTTATGGAAAATGGGTTATGAGATATTTCCCCGGCCTTTATCTGTGCTGGCCATTTCTATTTTGACCATGGGGAATAAATTCCCAGAGCCCGGGTAGGTTGGTCCCTCCGCTAATCGAATGGAGAGCCAGAAGGACGTTCGTTCTGCATTTTACACCTACGCCAGCCCGGGGGATCCCACTTGATAACTTGTTGCGTTTCCCCTTCCGCATTTTCCATATACAAATGCCCTCGTATATTTATAAGCGGTAATTGAACTTACGCGTGTGGAGACAGTCTAACCCGTGATGGAAAATCGATAGGTCACACAGAGTCCTGGGGATGGGACTTCGATACCGAGCCCAGTCCACCACCCCCGAGTCTTCCTTGTTTTCTTGGTTGTTCCTTTAATCCCAACCAAGCAACAGCAAATAGAGTGTGTATTTTTGGAACAGGCATCGGGCACGCGATGATGGTTCAGTTCAGTTCCTGGGCCCTCCGCCCACAGCCCGCCACATAACAAGTTTGCCCGACTGCATTAACCCACTGGCAAAAGCGAGTGCAAGGACTGCCCCCATCGAAAACGGAAAAGGAAGGTTAACTTGGAGGAGTCAGCGAACTGCAGATACCTTAACATTTTTTTAAAATATGATTAGCCTTTAAAATGGATGTACTTTAAGGGAATTAAAGCTGACTTAGACTTAAAGACAATAAAACTGTGTAAGCAATTTATTTTCAGTATATTCTAGTCCCATTTTAACATACTTTATGTAAATATTTTTTATCAACAAATATGTTTACAAACAAATAAATATTTATTTGGAGAATATTATAGTTTCCAGTAGTTCTATAAACCTTTAATACCCCTTGGAAAGTGTACCTAAAATTTGCTTTGTTTACTCCTTGAATGGAGCTCGTTGTTGCCAGGACAACCGGCTGGCATTCCAATGCAAAACAAATCGAATTTCGACTGGCTCTGCCACGAGTTCGAAGGAATTTCAGTGAGGCTCCTGCACAGCCTTGGAGTGGTGTGCTCCGGTCCTTTGGTGTGTTTTATTTGAGGAAGCTTTGGGGCTTGGATACAGGAATCCAAGCCGACCTTTGGTATTTCTGGTCTAGCAAGTGGCAAGTGCAATGAACTGACATGATTACGGGACCGGAGGCCAGGCAAACGCACAGGTTGTTGGACTTGAAGAAGCAGCAATGGGCCAAGGAGAGAGGTGTGTCCCAGAAAATAATTTAACTAAATTAAATTCTATTTCAAATTTAAAAAACTCACAGAGGAGATCGCTCGCATGGATGAGATGTACCATCACCAGCACACCTCGCACCACAAGATCGAGCGCACCTCCATTCGCACCTACTACTCGAACCTGGATCTCAGCCAGAGCTCCACCTCGAACCAGACGTCCAGTCACTCTCGTCGAGCTCCGCCGCAGGACATGCAGTTGATTCTGCGGCCGCAGGACTACAGGCAGGGCAACCAGGCGTACATGAACCAGCTGGAGCGGTACATTGAGGACCTGGACGTGGACGCCGATGCGGATTTCGAGGACGAGGACGAGAGCATGTATCGGCGGACCAGAAGGGGCAGCTATGCCCCCGGCATGACCTCCCGCCAGATGCAGAACCCAGCTCGCTACATGGACTTGGTTCCCACATCCCTGCAAACGGCCAAGGGCAGGATGCAGCATTCGCGGCAGGGTCAGCAGCAACAACAATTGCACCAGCAACTCCTGCTGCAACAGCAGCAGCAACAGCAACATATGCAGCAGCAACAGCAACAGCAGCGCCTGCGGAGCCCCAGTTTGCCAGCGATTCGGCAGAGGGTGAGGCACCAGGAGCACCAGAAGCAGGCGGGAGGCGGGAAGCCAACCGACATTGATCCCGGCAACGGGGGTCCGCATCGATTAAACAACAACAATCCCCCGGCTGCTGGCGGTTGCCAGGAGGAGGACACTTCCGGCTATCTGAGCGATACACCCAAGAATCCCCACACCCCGGACATTTGGTTCAACGACGGCGCGAGCCAAATCGAGAGCATTAGTGGGGTGGGCAGTGCCAGTGTCCTGGACGGAGGACCCGGCGGAGTCCTGGGCGCCGTGGGTGGGGGCGTGGCCGGGTGCCGACGCCTCCGCCGATCGATACAGGCGGGCACTGCAGCTGCACCGATTCCGGCCCCCATTCCCAATCCCATTCCCCACTCCCTGCCGCCCCCGGGAAATCCGCTGAGCAAGGCGTACGCACACATCAAGGGACGACGTGTGCCAGGGCAGGGATACGAGCCGCTGGCTGCCGACGGCTACATGGCCGATGGGTGAGTGTGTAACCAAGTGACCCAATCACACAGAAAGCCAAACAAAAGAGCAATTAAACTGGGTAAAGGTAAAGGGGAATATTAATTAAATAGTCATTGATTAAATTAGTTAAATATGAGTCACTGTTAGGCATAAATTAGAGGAAAAAGGGTATTTTTTAGTTATAAATATTGGTAGAATAATGGTAATTATCTCACTAAAATATTTAGTTATTAATTGCTAAAAAATACTATTAAAATTTCAAAGTTTATCCCATTTATTTTACCTTTTCTCTCACAATTCCCATTCCCTTCAGGTGCTGCTACATGCCCGCTCCTCCTAGCTCCTCGAACATGAGCCTCAGCCGCGACGTGTCCACCTCGAACACCTACCAGGTGCACATCGGCAACCCGGAGCAGGGCGACTTCTATGTCCACGAGCAGCACGAGCGGGAGCGTGCCCGCTGGGCCAACTTCAACGGCGGCCATGCGGCCTCCCAGCAGCAGGCTCCCAGTTGGCTCAATCGCGGTATGCATGACCTCAAGGACAGCGAGGACGATGTCCAGTCCATGCAGTCCTCCGCCACGTATCTGCGGGGGCAGAACGCCCCCCTGGATGCCCACACCCTGGCCGAGCGGATGGACAAGCGGCGCAAGGCAGCCGAGTATCACAACGCCATCAAGAAGCAACTTCACGAGCGGGAGCTGATCAGGAAGTGGGAGCTGGAGCGCCACCGGCAGGAGGAGCAGATCGAGGAGGAGCGCATGCGCAGGCAGAAGCACATGGAGCAGGAGCGACTGGAGTTCGAGCGGAGGACGCTCCTCGAGCGCGAGGAGGCCCAGCAGAAGAAGCAGCAGGTGATGCTGGATGCCATCCAAAAGGCTGAGGTGGCTGCCAGGATGGAGAAGCAGAAGAAGCGAATGGACAGGCAGACGTCCAAGATGTCCCAGGACACAGAGGGGGATGAGTCGGAGCTGCTGCGAGTCCAGTCCGTGGAGGAGGACGAAGAGGAAGTGCCGAACGGGACACAGGCACCTGCCCCCGAGGAGGAACCCTCAAATACCCCCCGAGGTCCACCGCCTGTCATCACTGAGGAGAAGGTCCTGATCGGCACACCCATCAACCTTCGACGCACCATCACCAAGCCCATTAAGCAGCCCACGGAGCCCAAGAAGGAGGAGCCCAAGGGACCCAGACAGGCCTCCTTCCTGGGGGAGGACAAGGAGAACATGGCCCTGTTGATGCAGCCAGCTACCCTAATCCCATTGCCCGTCACCAGCGACATTTTTGGGCTGCAGAACGCCATTGGCAACCTTCAGATAGCCACCTACTTTGTCCAGCAGCCCATGCCGAAGCCTCCGCAGACAGCCTGCTCCTACTCGAAGGCCACGATGACCCATCGCACCGACACCTCGATATACACCGAGGATGGTTACCAGGCGGAGAAGGAGGAGGAGGAACCCCTGGAGACGGCGAGATCCGGACGTACCGACTTGGTGACCGCCAGTGGCTGTTTCTCCCCCGACTCCCTGGAGGTGGATGTGGCCCCCGTTTCTATCCCTGAACAGGACAAGCTGGCCCTGATCCCCCTGAAGACCCCGCTGCACTTGGGCGACCTAAACAATGCGGCCGAGAGGGATGAACTCAACCAGGAGCTGGGCCACCAGGCCGATGTGGAGACGCAGACGGAGCTGCCCCTGAACTGCGACCTCTGCCTGTTCCACGACAACTTTTACAAGGTCCTGCTCAAGCGGGAGGTGTCCACCACCACCACCACCCAGACCTCCAAGAGCCAGACCCAGCCCGCTAAGGAATCCACTGCTGAAAAGGATCACGAGACCACAACCACGACCACCACGACCACAACGACCACGTTCAAGGCCAAGAGCAAGGACAAGGACAAGAACCTCAAGAAGAGCCTGGGCAAGGAGAAAGACGCCAACAAGATGGACGATCGCCCCAAGTGGGGCGTCAATCGCCCGGTGGTGCAGTACGTCAAGGCCAGCGACCGGGATCCCTTCTGCCTGCGCAAGAAAAAGAACCACCCCAGCACGGCTAAGCCGCCGAGATCCCAGTCCATGGACTCCCGGCTGGACAGTGTGGCGGTGCTCCCAGAAGATCAGCTGATGAACCTCGCCGGCGGACCTCCGTCGGCCGCCGGGGAACAGGAGGAGGAGGGATTCCTGCTTAAGGCCCGCAATGTCTGCACCGAAATCCTACCCATTAAGACCGACGAGAAGGGTCGCATTTTCCTCAACTTCCGCGAGGCCAGCGCCATCATGAACGAGGACGAGATCAAGGACAAGCTGCGCCAGAAGTACTTCAACTTTGGCAGGATCCTGCCTCGCCGGAGCTGGGCCTCGGCCACCCAGCACGCACTGCCCTTCAGCGCGGTGACCACTGCTCCGCCCCTGCAGACCACGGTGGGCGACCTGGCAGACGATTGAGGTCATCATTGGATCCTTGGAAAATCATTAACTTTTACTATGCATTAACCCCGAAAATATAATGACTGTCAACCATATTTGTAAAACCCTTAAATATATAAATTTGTATTGCGAGCACCAAAAATATATATTTGTTTTATATTTAAAGAGGAAAATTTATACAGAAATCTGAGGGGTATTAGTTTAAAGTTTAGATATTTTTCCACCATTAATATTCCTAATATTCCTTTACTTCAAACCCTGCTTATTCTATGGAAACCCATAAACTTTTCTATTTATTGAACTTTTCCCAGGCAAATTTCTCAATGTGTAATTGCTTCAAATTCTCCTTAACTCCGGCTACTTGTTCCTGTAAAATTCCTAGCCCCGTGAGAAAGGACTTTTGGCTGCCTAGATGCCTCGAGATTCCTCGTCAGGCCTTCGGCCCGGGTCTATTAGCAACATTGTTGCCGGGGCTTAACCCTCTGAAAGCTACAAATCACGCAAATGTTGCCACATTGTTCACGGTGAGCTGCTGAGCTTTGTCTGGCAATCCGATCCGATCTTTGGCCACAGACTGAACCTCGGTCTCCGCAGGTCTCGGAGAGTCTGTTACACTTTCACAGAACTCAAAATGTCGTATTTTACGCATTTTTACGAGCGTTCGCGTAAATTTATGCGAAAAATCATAAATAACCCGGGCATAAGCTGCCTGCCATTGAGTCTCCAGGTTCATCGAGTCCTCGGCAAACAAATTTTTATATGCCCCAAGGGGGCGTTCTTTTTGGTTTCTGCAGCAGTTTTTCTCTTTGGTTTTTAGCAAGTGGGCGCTGCATATTTCTGTTAATTAACGCCTTTTGTGCGTTGTGTAACTATGAGATATCTGTTGGCATTTTGATTTTGGCATCCGAACTCCGCACGTAACAACAATGCAGCCATTGAGGAATTAATTGCATGCTTATGCAAGTTCTCTGGCTCCCAAAATCAAAGAAACGAAGCCAAGGCGAGGTCGCTCTGGCCCCCCGAATCCCCCATTCACCTCTTAGGTCCTTTCCACCTTAACTACAACAACAAGTTCAATGCCTCGGAATTAAAATTGACCTTAGGTTCTTGGCTATTTTATACACTTTCCAAGATACTTTGGGTTTTAGGTTGGGGTTGGAAAAAAATATTAAATTAATAAGAGAAGCCCTTAAAATGTTTTTCTGAATTAGGTTTATGAGAAAATGGAACAATGTGTATTAAACTATTTATTAATACTATTATTTTGACACGCTAAATGAAAATTCCTAAGACTGGAACACATATTAAAAAATCCTTCTGAGCTCTAAATGTTTCTAAAATTAAAGTTAATATTATAATTAGATATTTATATGTATAAGTTATTCAGATATTATTTTTTTCAGCTTCTAACGTTCTAAATATAATATTTGGGCTACGTTTCATCACAGTGCTCATCGCATCTTAAAGCAAAATTAAAGCAAAATCCCAGGAACCTTTATAATTTTTCCATTCGATCACTTAACCTTTCAGATATACCCAACCTTAGCTAAAGAGTATTATTAACTTCGTTAAATCCGACTGTCAAGTGCCTTTTCGTTTGGTTTTTGTCGCTGGCTAAGGGCAAACAAAGCCAGCCAGCATAATGGCAATAAAAAGTTCTCATTCGTGTTCTAGTTTCGCAGCAACAAGGCGGCAAATTGCATGTGCGATGCCTTTGAATTCGAATTTCTGTGGCATGGAGTGGTTCGGTCGGCGGGGTAACGGCGGCCGGAAAAAATTATATTTCCAATGTCACGTGAGGAAAACCAAAAGGAAAATGAGCCAGAGGCGGCAATTGTTCGGGCCCGTCACCTTGAACGTATGCCAAAATCAAAGCGACCCCGTGATTAATGGCACTTGATTAGGAATTCAAAGCGACAGATCTGCTGCCGATGTTATTTATTTTAGCTAACCCGTTAATGGCGGGACGGGGACCCTCTTGAACCAGAAAGACTCTCTGTACTCTGTACTCTGACATAATTAATGACACTCGATGTGAAGCCGATTTCGAGTAAATTCAAATCGATCTGGGGATCTTGAGTCAAGCCTGCTCTTTTGCATGATTAATGATGCCACGAGGGAGCGAAAAGAAAAAATAACAAAAACAGATCAGCTTTTGCAACTGTTTTCTAATTGTTATTTTGCCAACAGTCAGCTTGCTGTGACAGTTGCTCAAGATTCTCGAGGAGTTTTCCATTTGTCATTTGGGCCCTTCTGCGGTCACTTGAGGATCATTTGCACAGCAGCTGCCGTATTCCTCCATCCTTTTTCCTTTGTTTTAATATGCAGACTGCAACTGCATTCGAAATCTGAAAACCCGAACACCGAGCAGCCATCACCGAAAAACATTTGACGAACAGAGCCCACCTGAGGTTGTTCCCGAGCGGAAATCACATCAGCAAACACCACATAAACTATAAAAATTGTTATTTTCGATGCAAGGCATTGCACTGTATCAATGTCCATAAATTTTGAGTATTCCATCTGGACATTTGCCGTACTGGCTTATGGATAATTTATGAATGTCTTTCGCCCGGAATGTGAGCTGAATAATTGAGGAATTTCCAATTTTCATTGACTTTTTACGGCTTTCCTTGTGATTACCCATTCTGGAGTTTTTCGTTTGGTTTAATTAAAGCAAAGCAATTTGTTAATATTTATAAATATAAATACAGATAAAAGCAGACCAAGTATCAATGGACTTCTCTCCCTGTTCACAGATTTTCTATTTTTATCAAATAATTTGTGGCATTTGTCCGGCCATGCGAAGAAAGGAAATTCTCTCGCATCTGCGCATTCCCCAAGGACAGCTGGGACATCTCTATATGCTTTTTTGTCATGGCCACACTTGATTAATTCCATAAAAGGATTACGAGAGTCGGCCGGTTATTAGATAACTTCCGCATAAGGATCTAGTTGCTGATGAAGTCGTCAGCGTGTCCGAAATGCTGAGCAGGAAATTGACATTTATCACACTTTTACCTTTTTCGCTCCGCACAAACGCGTACGCATTCAATTTTTTATTTGCGCACACGTCCTGGCTTCCTTCCTTTTTGTATATATCTCATATGGCTGCCCGACAATATCCTGTTCCCATTTCAATTGCCATTGTCTGAGAGTCTCGCCTTTGTCCCGGGATTCGTTTCGGGGCCATCATTATCATAATTAATGTGACTTAATCAAGAATAATGTTCGCCGGAGAAACAAACGGAATGCGGCAGCTAATCAAGTTATCCAGGGAACCCGGCGAACCCTTTTTCGAGAAAATAATGCGGTCAACCGCAGGCGTTGGGAGTTAACGAAGAAAAGAAAGGGTTGAAGGTCAGTTGAGAATCGAATCCAGAGCCTGCTTTGCATACTCAGGGCCATAAAAGCCAAGTTTTCTCCGTCAAAGATTTATGTAGCATGCAAAAGGGCATTAACGGAAAAGATACCATTTATACGCATTTTTCCAGCCGAGTTGAAGTTGCAGTTGAAGATTTTAATGTTACGGGTGCCCATATGTCAGTTGATATCTCAACCAGATTTGCTCATTATGCGTGCATTGTTGTGGTCGCCCAGCTCTCCTGTCCTCGAGCTCCCTGGGCGACATTCGCACGAATCGTGTCCTGATCCTTATCGGGCTCTACGGCTGCTACCAGGAACTAGTCGTCAATGCCCCGGACTACTGTGAGTCGATCCCTGTGTGGCTGCGGAGGTTTTTGGAGGGGTTGGGGAAACGGGAACCCATCGTCGCACATGTTGACACATTAATGTCCTCGATCAGTGCGTGAGGCCACTGGCAGATCCTAATCGCCGTTACTAACTGGAATCGTGTTGAATCTCACAATAGATTGCATTAATTTTGGGGCTTTGTTTCGTACAATTAGTACGCCCTTTTCGGGGCGAGCATAGTTCCGAATGCAATATGCGGGACTTCCTGATCGATGACGATCCAGATAACTTACAGTTAGGTGTGAAAATAGAAAAGCGAGTATCAGATCATATCTACACTCGGAAAATGCTATGACTTCAAAATAAATTCTAAAATAAAAAATAGAAAGACCTACATATTAATAAATTTAATAAGGGATGTTGTAAGCTAACTGTGAAGAAGAACTATTTATTTTTAAATCCGTTGATACTTCTTAAAAAACTCTCACACAGTAAATATATAATTTGTATACAATTTTAAAATATTTATAGTTATATTAAAAATACAATCAATAATAAAATTCACTTTCCGTTTCGCTACGAATAAAAACTTGAGAATTTAAAGTGCCTGCTAGTCGAATTCGATAAGCAGACGTTTTAGAATTACCAAATCTCTATACCCTTATGTTGGAAATCCCTCTATATTGAATAAAATACCTTCCAGATTTTTTTCGTAGTGTAAAATCTAATAGATCATTCCCTAAATTCTCGATTGAATTGTATTTAATTCGGACTGTACCCGAGAGCGCTGTTTTCCGAGCGGGCGTGGTACAGCTGCTCCCAAAAAAGGCATAAACAAATCATAACAATTGCCGGTGGTAGGATCATCGGTAGGATCCATATCCATATACAGACAGGCACTCACACACGGCAGCAATTTATCATCCACTAAACAAGCCCAGGCCGAGAGATGTCGAAGGAGCTGGGGCAAAAGGACTTGCCATTGTTAGCCAACATTCTTTGTCTTCGCTTTCGGGTTTCCACTGCCGAGTCCGACATAAATTGGAGGTGTGTGCGCCATATAAACATTAAATTTTATTTAGATGAGAGCTGGCTGGCTGGCTGAGAGCCTCTTTTTATGGGTGTCCTGATTTCCAACTGTGCCTGGTTATTGATTATTCTCCTCCTTTCCCAGTGCACCTCAATAAAGAATGAATTAGGGCATCGGGAATTGAGTTTCGTTTCTCCTCGCTATAGATATCGTTTTGATTTATTATCAAATCGTAAATTTCCACAGTTTACAGCCTGCATCAAAATCCTGATTCGCTGTTAATTCTCTGACTATTCTCCAGATAGTTTTGATCACTTAAAGTTCTCTCTTGTTTTTTCCCAGCAATGGCGACGGCGCCTTCGATTTTCCGTTCACTTTTGAGGGTTTCTTTTTGTTGATTCCCCTTGACAACGTTTACTTCCTCACTTAGCACCTGGAATCGGGACACAGATCTCTCGCCACTAGTTTAGTCCAAATAAAATATTATTTGTTTAGTATTTTTGGTTTTCTCGTGCTTTGTTTTTCGTTTGGTTTCGCTTTGTTTTCTGTGTCGAAAACCAAATTTTAATTATGTTAATTTGCTGCGTTTCATGGGACCTGGGATTTATGACGGCCTGAAGAGTGTTTTCATCCTCATATTTGACTTTGTTATTTTTTTTTTTCGCCGTAATTATGCTAGTGAGCCGCCCTGGAAAGGTGTGGTTCTGTTTTTGTGGTTCTCATTTCTCCGGACTTGAATTGCGTCGAAGCAAAGAGGTGTTGATTGTTTGATTTGGGTGGCTAAATGTGAAATGGAATAAATGAATGGGGATAGGAACAGTTTTTGAATCAATAGCCAAGTGTGAGGATGGGACTTAGCAGATGGAAATTATAAACAAAGACTCGTTAGAAGCTAGAGACTTTTTCCTAAATTAAATTAAAATTAATTAAATTAAAATAATATTCTCATTTGACAGTTGACTATCTTTACCATCATAATTATATATTCGCTTAAAAATCCAAACGATTTCTATAAATGATTTTACTAAAGAAAATATAAGTCTTCTTAGCTAAAAGGTTCTCTACAAATGAAATCTCACACCGCATCAATTCGATTACATCCCATCATTACAAATGAGATTAAGCGACTAAGTTTAGTTCCAGATCGATAATGACTATAACCTCCTCTGGGTGCATTCGCCATAGTCAATTATTAGTTCACACAAGCATAAAATAAATCCGTAGAAAGACCAACAAATGTTTATCACAGTTCCGCATAAATCCATAACGTCCGTAAAAATATCATGAGTTTGACAAACAAAGACTGAAAAAGATGCGTAAATGAGGGGCAATCGCCGGGAATATATATATTCGTATTTGTATATATATGACGGGAGATGAGAGTCGAGTTCAATTTGCATATTTCACGACGACAAACGCTGTGGTGGGTCCGAGGGTTTTGGAGATTTCTGTCGAGAGACTTCCGATGCGGCGTGAACCGAAAAGCGTGTTAATTTTCACTGTGCATTTTATATGGCCGCCATATATACGAACGTATATGTCGGAAAGGAGCGACTGGAGATCGAACGTCTTATGTTAATAGGCGGATCGCAGCATTCAACGCCCCGAAAGTTTCACCGCTTGAAATGTGCTGTAAAGTTGTTAATTAAAACCGAGAAAACCAAGAAAATCCACCCAGACCCCAGCTGAGGACCACACAGCAGCAGATCTGGAGTCCCAGCCTCCGCCGAGTCTCATCTCGGTTTTGGGGATTTCGTTTACGGATTCCCACCAAGACCTGTTTCACGTCTCCTCGACTCTTTTATTTCACTTTTTCTGTCGGTCCGCAGCGTGTGTGTTGGTGCTTTGTTATCGCTTTCAAATGCACTTGCTGCTCGATCCGAGATATTTCAAAAATTTGAATAATTTTGCACACGGATTCGTACTCGTTTTTTGATTGATATTGCCAGTCTCAACCTGCACGGCACTCCTGCGGGCCAACGTCAAAGTCAGCCGAGGCAACACTCGAACTCGAATAAGTCAGCGGGAAAAAAAGGAGAGCCGCATTTCCCTCACCGAAGTGGGGAGTTCTCTTTTCTAAATTAGAAAATCATAATTTTAGCCTCAGATAGACTAATAGAAATGCTTTCCTTACCATTTTTTTATTTTATAAAAAAGGTTTTTCAATTAACTTAATAAATAATAAATAACAAGGCTATAAAGGCAGTACAAAATTGGAAAAGGATCTCCTTGACCTACGCAACAGTTTTATCAAGTAGAGTCCTCTCGTTCGACCTTTTGCCTTTTTTATTTAATTAAAAGCTAAGAACTGATCTGTTCCATTAATAATAAAATGAATTTATAGACTGTAAAGGGTTCTTAGTTAATGTTTGAGTAAACTTTGGAAGTTCAAATTGATTATAATAATTTTCCGCATTTATTATCTTTATGTAAAGCACCTTTTCCGATTTTAATATTAGCTAGAAAAAACCTTCTCTTCCAAATGATTCTTGAACTCAGCTCTTAGCTTCTAAGAAAACAAATAAAACTCTTTTGGTTAAGAGTATTATAAAAGCTGGTTTTGCATCATTTCGGTTTGGGGGTTATCAATCACATATAGAAAATTTCGATGTTCGTTACCGGAGTTGTTGCTTTGCCTGTTTCTGTCGCTGTTAGACGAAGCGCGAGTTTGACTGACTACGCCTGGCCAAATGTTAGTCATTAATTACGCCGGAGACCCAGCAAATGATCCGAGCGATGATGAACCGGCGACTCATCATCGTCATTATTGACAGACCCTCCTCATCCTCCATCCAAACATGTTCTTTAAACTTTGGCCTTGAATCGCATGGCCCGACTTGTCTTTTTCATAGGTTTGGTATTTCTATGTTCATTTTTTTTCGGCTTGCACATTTCCGATGCACCGCCCCCAAAGAACACCAGCTGCCCCTTTGTCCACCGAATTGTTCACATAATTGTGGCCGACGACGTTCCATTCTTGTTTCTTGTTTATATATTTAATTGCTAAAAACTATAATTCTGTCAAGTTTATTATGGAAATAATTATAATGCACGTTCTTAGCCATTGTGATGGAGGGTTTATCTGAGTGCGCATATCTCTATCGCGGAGCTCCATCCCAAACAATGGTCGTGGCCCGGCTCGGCGGATTTGCGTTATAATTACTCGTCGTGGCTCGCCAAGAACAAAACAAAGTCACTCTAGGAAGGCCCACAAAAACACACACACAATTCTCGGTACAAGAATTTGTCCATTGGGTCATTGGGTTAGTGTTAAGTCATTTTCATTGAAATTAGCGGGCCGAGGCAGACAAAAAAGTGTAATAAAAAAATAAGGAGATAGTGGCGTTTTTCTGCGAGTTGACATAGTTTGGCAGCTATCAAACGGAATGAGTTGGGGAAATCAACTAAAGCACCTTAATTATGATATCAGAGAATCTGTGAAACTGTTCTTCTATTTTTTCAGAGCTAACAGGACTTCAATCAATATTTAATAAATGATTTTGTTCAAGTTTATTAAAGTATGCTAATTGTACAAAATATTTACTAAATGCAACTATTTACCAGAAGAATATAGTTTAACATTTTACAGAAAATGAATTCAAATAAAATGCTTGAACACTTTAAATAATAAAATAAACTTCCAATAAAAGTCTCCATAAATTACTCATCTAGGCAACGCCTTCGGAAAAATGCTAAATATATTGTAAGAGTTTGCCTACTATATTTTCCTGCAACTTCTTTGAATATCTGGTCCTCCCTTTTTCTTGTCTTGAACGGCCAACTTGGCTCTATAAATAAACCTCAGTTGCCAAATAAAATGTGACATAAATTGCCTCTGCCTGCCCTTCCTGCTTGCCACATTTTGCCACGCATTTTGGCATCTCGTACATTTGTGCAAATTGCCCCAGAAATTGTGTCAATATCGGGTTTGCATAGTTTTGCGAGTCCTCCCTTCGGTGTATTTATATTTATGGCTGGCCGTGGTCACACCCCTATCGTTGTCCTTGTCCTCGTCCTTGCCCATTGTTCCGCGTATTGTTTGGCGCAAAAAGGCATTTGTCAAAAGTCAAAATATTTATTGAGATCAACTGGTTTTTTGGCTGTGGTCAAGAGCGCAATATTTTTGTGTAACCTTAACCGTATCAGGACCCTACCAGCAACCCAAAGATCGCAGCTACCCGAGAAGCGACGACGACGACGACGTGTGCCAAAAAAATAAAGGTGGAGAGGGCACAAAAATGCCAATGGGAAATAAGGAAAAAATAAAACGTTTCTGATAAATGGTACGAGCGTTAAATTTTGTCGCTTTTGGCTGATCTAGATAAATGCATTTGAATTTGCATGTTTTATTAAGAAATTTATTAACACACACACGCCTCCACCGATACGGATGCGCCTGCAGATACACTACAAATATTATTATTTGCAAGTAAAATCGGAATACAATTTTAAAAAATTATTCTCCCGAAATATAGTGTCACAATGGAGTTGCTTGATAATATTATATTACGTCACAAAATATAGTTCATTCATTCTTTTTCCAACAATATTATCATTTCACCTTTATTCATTCATTAGCACCCCTATTTTTTTCAGTGCTTAAAGACGAGCTTCAGTGATCGTAGGCATTTTGCCAGCTTTGTCTGCGTTTGCTCGGCCGGACTTCGTTATAAATTATGCACTTAAGTTGAGGGTGTATTCATTATATGGATAAAGTTCGACTTGGACTTGAACTTCGTTTTGGGGAATTTCTGCTCCTCCGCTTTATTTCTCGCTTCGGCTGTCTGTTCTTCATTTTTCAACGCCCGGGATGGTCCATGGGTCTGAGTTTTAAGGCTGTTCCAGCCGTCGAGTCGTCCAGTCGTCGCCATCGAAGCCGCCTCCTGCTGGGCCAAGTGACACTGACACTTGAGTAGATGTTTTGCGGTTGATAAAATCAAGAGCAAACAAGGTCTCCCCCGGTTACTGGATGCCTCGATTGCAGCAGCCTGGAGCTGCTGCAGGCTCTGGATCTGGATGCTGGCTGCTCGACGCTGAGTGCTGGGCCAGGTCCGCGATCACGTCCACCAAACTCAGCGAGATCCTTTCGCCGCCGATTTTTTTTATATTTTTCATTTTTTACTAATGGTGTGACAAATTTTAAACAAGTAATTTCTGCATGTTGTTTATGGGCCTCGCAACGCTCTCGACGGGGGGATGGGTTCGAGTCGGGTTCGAGTTCGAGTTCGACTCTTGGGGTTCATAATAAAATTTATGAGCAATGCCCTGTTTTGGAATTGAGCAAATCAGAAAAGGACGGGGCTCGACAAGGAGTCACATGTGGAATTTCATCGGAAATGATGGAGAGCGGCATGGGGTGAAAATCCCAAAAAGTTGCTCTCCTTTTTCGAAAGGAATGCGATCGTTATCTGTCCCATTCTGGCTTGTATTTGTGACCATTCCTTTTCTTACCAAAAATAACAAACTGAATCATGCATTTATTTATATTTATTTCCCTCATATTCATTAGACAAACTTTAGTGAATAAACTTAGTCTGATAATTATGATTATTGAGGTCTGTTTAAAAATCGATAACAAGTCATCAACTTTATGACAATCGACGCTCCAATCGACACCAAACCGATCCCTATCAGCCCGACTATATAGCGCTTCATTATAGTAAATCATAATTCCGCCATCCAGGAATCCCTCGCCGCATGTGGCGACCGTGATGATGGGTGCACCTGAGAGTATCTGATGCCCCGGACACGCTCTAAACTATCGCAAGATATGGACTGGACGGCGCTGGGCTGACAATGAGTGTGTGGGCCAGTTAAGAGCACCTATTCCGGCGCGAACCAGCTGGGCTAAGCGCCATCAAACTGCCCTCGTCGGACATAAATGCTGCAGTTTACTATATGTATTATAGGCATTATGGATGACCCAAGAAATTTGAGTCCCAGCCCTGTCAGAGACACAAATTTTCCAACTATGATCGTTGATCGTCTGGGTGTCAGTCGGGGGAAAGGGTTAGAGATGGGAAAACGAAGTTAACAGTGCTGGGAAATATATCTAGGATTTCTTTTAAAATGCTGTTAAAAATGTAAGGCACTTTTAAGTATATATTTACCAATGATAATGTATTTCTTCTTTAGATAGTAACAGTTTAAATTTAAATTTAATATGTTTCACATCTACCAAAAACACTAAAGGATACAAATCCAATATACCATCCTTTCAAGAATATTATATATTAAATAATTTATTTAATATGTATTTAATGTATTTCTAATTATATATTTTATATGAAAAGGGACACTCGTGAGCCCCAGAAACCCACTCACGTGATGTGGCCACCTCCAGAAGGTAACCGAGATGCGATGCCAATCAGTTTAGCTGCCTGATTCAGCTAGATCTTCCAAGTTGCAACCTCCAGCCTCGTTACCTTACCTCCAAAGTTGTCTCATTTTCATTTTTCGTCTCAGACTCGGACTTCGACTTCGTTTTTTCCCCTGTTTCTCTTTCTGTGCGTCCGTCTGGGAGTCCCAGTTTGTGTCGCGACATTGACGACTTTGTTGATAATTTTGATTTTATTATGTTAATAAAATGTTATGGTTTAAAATGTTCAACATTTCAGTCAGTCTCTGTCTCAGTCGGAGCTGGAGTCGGAGTCCCAAGTCAGCGCCAGCTGGTGCAGCTGGTCCAATGGATCCCAAATACTGGCGAACCAAGATGCCTTGGTCGTCGTCTGTGAGCCATAACTCATTAGTGACAATATCGGCGGAGGCTCTCGCCGTGTGGGTTTACCTGATTTCGATAATTGTCTCTGTTAATTGGATTAAATAACCCCAACAAACGAAATATTTTCGCAGGCCAAAATCGCATTCGAAATATGCACATCGATTTGAATCGCTGGCCGTTCTCGCATTCGTTTTCGTTCGCGTTCTCATTCCCGGCTCATTATCTCTCGGTTTGTGGCTATTCGGATGCGGTTTTATAGCCATCCACCGATCTACCGATCGTGGCGCTGTGTTCGCTGTCATGTTAATAACATTCGTAATATGCTTTTTAATTAGTCTACTCTCTGGAGGCTCCGGCGACTTGTGGGGGGTCCCCGAAAAGGGTTGTGATCTGGGATTCTGAGATCTCGAGCCCCGGGCCTGATTAATGCTGCATTTTTCTGATTATGGATCGTTTTGGGGCCACTAATCGCTGTTTGTTTATGTTAAGTAGCTCGAGCGGTCAAAGTGTCGTTCTGTGGAGTGGAAATGGGGCTGGGGGAGCACCTGTTCGGCTCGGAAATATATCAGAAGTGGATCGCCCTGCACTCTAAATGAGACGAACATTTTGTGTCATAAATGGATCACCGATATGAGATCTTCTCCCTAACGAGGTATAAGTTGGGGCAACTGGTTTTAACATAAACATAAAATGAGTGAAAATATGCATTATAAAAGGGGATAGCCTTTGACTTGGGTTCTTCTGGTAATGATACAAAAATTAATTAAAATCCTACCTCCTCTCCGAGTTTGCTTATAAAGTTGTACTTCCGCGGAACGAATGGGATTCCCAATATCCAGAGCATGCTTTATGCTATTTACTTAGCCTGCGTTTATCTGCAGTGCGGCAAAAACAAAAAAATCGTATACAAACATGGGGAAAAAAAGCGAAAATCCAACCGCCCACTTCCAGTAAACTTCGACTCCGAACTCTGCTCCACAAAAACAGGCGAAACACAAAAAGCCAGCCTAAACATAATGCAATTACTTAAAACTGTACCATGGCCTGGCGCACACAGTTTAAACAGAACACGCCCCCATCGACGGCGGCGGCGATTTTGCAGTCAAAACCTTTTGCTCCGACCTCAAGCGGAGTTCCCAGTTCAGATCGCAGCTCCGAGTGGTCTCCTTTGGTCCGCACAGACCGCAAAAATCTCTCTCTTAATGTAGATCATCTGGCGGCGCTGAGAAGCCGATCGATCAGAGGCACTTCGGCGACGGAACGGGGCAGGGCTGGCCAGGAACCAGTGCAGCATTCGGTATTCGAGCCATGTGAAGTCCATGAATTGCGGCAAAAAGACCAAAATTAAGTGTATTTTGATGCAATAAAAACGGCGAGGGGCAGGGCGCAAAGTAAAAACATCTCAAAAGTCTAGATACCCTAAAGAAACATTTTCATTTAAATATTCAGCATTAAATATTTAATTGAATAAATATTAAATTCTATAGAAAATTATATATATTCTATTTATTATTTATTTATTTATTTATAAATTAGTTAGGCAATTTATACCTATTTCTTGAGTAAAGCTTTAACACTTCTTCGAACAGTTGCCAAAAACAACAACTTCTTGAATTAAATTAGACATATAACAATGATCTATAATATCATATTATTAATAAGAATTATATTGTCACTAAATCGAGTCAGTAAATCTGTCATTAAGCCTCCTTAAATATTAAATAATTCATTTCCTAAATAACCATAACTGTGAAAATCCCCTACTTTAACTCTCAAATCAATATACCCCAAATATAACCATTACAACGGCAATACCCACTGCAAAATTGAATGCTTCGCTTTGCACTCAAAGCCGAAAAAACCACAGAAACCAAAAAAGTAAAAAAAATATGAGTAAACAAAAAACAAAACCAAAAGTGGGTGGAATAATGGGCGGCTATGCGAATTTACTCAGTGCATGATTATAGCGTAGATTACAAAAAAGTGCGCTCGAGAGCTCAACCCCAAAACCAAAAACAACAACTAAAAGCGGCAGGGAATCGGACTCAGAGCTGGATCTTTGGATCGGACCTTCTCTTGGATCTGTGCTTTTTTTTCTTCTCGAATTTATTCCCGGGTCGACTGGCGGCGAGCAATATTCATAGAGGTCGTCGTGTCGCGGCCACATGAGAGATCATCTCGGCCTGAGCTCTTCCTCCGGTGCTCCTCATATGCTAAGAGAATTATAACAGACCGCGGACTATGGGTTCGGGCCTTATAATTGCTTTGTAACCTCTGTTGCCAACGCAGCCACAGACGGTTCGGTTCGGTTCCAAGGCGATGGCCACGCACCCCGAAAAACGGCAAGGAAAACAGAAATAAAACCAAAGGAACAGGCACAGTTTTTTTTCCTTTGTAGTACAAATTAATTGCAGCTTTACACGCGTTCCTCATCGGCCAGCCTGGCAAAATCATTCATCTGATGCTGGAAAAACTACACATGCAAGTACTGCGCATTGAACTGAGAGAAATTAAGCAAACTAAAATAATGTACGATATCAAAAAAAAATTAGATGAAGGGGTTATTAAGATTGTTATAATAATTTTATGTAAAAAACTCCAAGCATTTTTACACACAATACTACAAAATGGTAAAATGTAAACATATGTGTTATCATTTTGTAATTAATCGTATATCTATTTCAAATATGTACATCCTATAAAATAATGATTGCTTCAAATAATTTGTTAAGCAAAGAAACAATGCAAAGTAATCTTTTGGGATGAATTCACAATGGCTCATAAGGAAGCCTCGGAGGCAGTTGACTAAACTAAGGACTTATGAGGTGAATCGATACAATTTTGTGGGATTTTTCAATTGCTCTCAGATTTTCATAAATCTTTTCCTATAATTCTTAAATCTGAAGCTTAAATTCTTCAAATCGTCGATTTTATGACAATATTTCAAATAGCTAATATTAATCTCGACCATCAAAGTCGCTATGCAAAAAATCTAATTTATTATGGATTAATCTAGAGTAAAATTAAATAAATAAATAAACTATTTTTGTTAAGTTCTTGGAGTGCTTTTTCTCTGCCTTAAAATATTTCTCCCAGTGTGCTTTACTATTACAATTTGGCCACAGCCAAACAAAGTTGCCTGCAAACCGGCGCGCCGAGGAAAAGGGGAAGTGCTGGGGCCGTGCAGGGGGCATCCTAGTGGACCGGACTGGCTGTCTGATCAAGACATTATCGATATGTTTTACGTAGTCGGGGCTCCGCCGCGGAGCTCTCCCAGGAGAGAAATCCAATTAGCTGCGCTTGTGGCGGCCTTAGAGAAATGCCCCCAAGCCCGCAAACATCGCAGACATGCAAAAGGACCCCAGATCCACATCCACAAGCACATCCAGAGCCCGGCTTAAAATTCAATTGTTGAACAGCGAGCTGGTCTGAGCCGAGACTGCGGCTAGCCAAAGGAGATTAAATCGCAGCGGCGACTTGGGGAAAAAATTCGAGTCTGGCCAAAAGGAAAATGCCGCCACAGGGAAAACAAGAAGAGCGACTAGGCGCAAAATTATAATTGCAAATTTGTGCCAGGCACTCGATTCCGCCGAGTAGTAAGTAGTAAGCCTATATACCAAAGTAAGTGAGAGTGTGGCGGCGTGATAAGCCCCGAAGTTCCCTGATAACCACTGGGAGATGAAGGGCGGGAGAGACGGACTTAATTGCACCCGAGGATGCAAAGTTAATGCCGCCGATTTGCATTCATTTCGGATGATAATGAGCAAGGAGGTCGAGGTCAAGCCGAAAAAGGGTTTAAACATTTTCAGCAGGGCTTACAGTGGATTTACAGAAAAGGAAGCCAAGTAGCCAGTCTTGCTTATTTATCCCAACTGAACCAAATCCCTACCGAGCCGTAACTCTTGAATATCTTGGATCTGCACCGCTAAACAAAAGGCAACCTGGGCACATCTATCAAAGTCAAAGTCAAAATAGAGCGCAATGTGGCCCCCACATGCAAATTGGCCCCGTCCTCATCCTCATCCTCAATCCCCATCCTGGCAGCCATGTGTTGACTTAAGTGCCACACAATTTACTACACTTTTGGCATGACAAACGCATGGCGAACGCATCGCATCCTCCGGCGGAGGAGCTCTGGGGACATGGCACAACATGGGAACGCCGAAGCCCACAATCTTGGATGCAAGTCTCAAAAACTTGTAAAGAATTGCAGCAATTTTCTTCTTGTTAAGCAAACGTCACAAACAAACCGCCCGCAATTGTTTGTGGCGGCTGCCAAGTCAGCTATTCCGCAACGGCGGAGACAACATCTCGGGTTCGGGTTCAGTTTCTGGCCGGGAATCCAGGTCCAGCTGCTCCTCTACTCCTTCCTAGACAAGACACATTTCGATCACTGTCACGGCTTTTGGCCCTCAAGTTGCGGCGGTGTCAATATTTTGTGAATTTACGCAGGTCTCCGCTGGCTCCTTTGGGAGCCGAGGGAAAACCAGAACGCCAAGAAGATATCCCCATCCTCAGCCCCATCCGCGGTTGACATTCTCTTCTTTATGGTCAGCACTCGCTTTGGGGCTGTGCGGTTTGTTTTGGGCCAAATTTGCATATAATAAGCCGCATCAATAGCCAAACACGATTTCTTCACCGAGATTTCATGGGGCACAGAGAGAAATCGGGGGTTAAGTATGGGATTTTTAATTTACTGTAAGTTCCTGTAGAAGGAAACATGAGGAATAATTAGTTTAAAATAACTTTAAATAAATTTTTAAAGGGCATTAAAAATATGGCAAACTTTAAACTAGCAAAGTTTCAATAATATTAATCCTTTTCCAGAGATTTCTGGCTTCAATATATATATAATTAATTATTATTAATTATAAAGCTTTTCTCTAAATTGGTTTCCTTTCTCGCAGTGACTGCCCAACTCCTTATAGAGATAGAGGGAGTACAAGGGGCCGCTGTGTCTGTTCGTCCTGTCACTTGTCAATCGCTCGCGACCCGTAAGGAGACTTAAGCCTTGCGATATGTCTCATTTTCATTGCATTTGGCTGGCAGGTCTCTCTCAACTCAAGCTCTGGCTCAGTCCCAGGCCGAGTCTCAGGCTCTGGGTCGCTTTTGGGGCTAAACGCATTTGCGAAATGCTTGGCTTGGCATAATTGAACAGCACATCACATCGCATTACCGATCCGACGGACGGACGGCCGCCCGGCCACATGTTGACCCAATTCATAATCATGCTTAAACGCCGCCTGAACTTTCAACTTGGTCTCCGGGGCTGAAACTTAATGCAGATAATCATGTTAATAACAATGGCCAATGATGATTAGGTCGGCGGTGAGCCGAAATGCTGATGATGGTAGCCTTTCACCGCCACATGAACCTGCCGCTCCGATCCGATCCCAGCCTTGTTTCCAAGGCCCGTGGCCAGGTCCATCCTCGGCGAAGAACGTCGAAGAACGTGTAGTCTCCGAGCCACAAACTCAAACATAATTTTCACAATCGCCCGGAATCTCGCTCGTTGCCTCTCCCTTCTCCGAATCCCCCATTCTCGGATCTCCTGGACTGCTCCTCATCATCATCTGGGCGCTTTCACATGACTCATAACGCGGCCGAGAGCGCTTTGCCGGCGATACTTAAAATGTTTAAAATGCATAAGCAAAGCAGAAGCCGAAGCGCAAATAACGAAATCGAGTTAAGTTTTAAAGAAAGGAGAAGCTTGGAAATTTATACCCGAATGTGGATATGCTTAGTGGAGATAACGAATATTTTTAATTATTTGTGAGCCCAAATTTTATCTTAAAGATTTAAGAAATATATATTTTGAAACATTTTTCCTTACCAATTGTTTATGCATATTTCCCCTTAAGCAATTTTTATATATTTTCATATCCTTTCACTGGCTTACTCAGCTCAGATCGACGAAGATGGCTACAAAGTTGCCATACCCTAAACCGTTCGCAAGGTTATAGAGGCCTGAAAAAAGAAATTCTGAATAATTCGTGATCTGCAGGCGCAAAAAGAGGGTCACGTTGTTGCGGCCAGGGAAGACGACGCTGTGGAGATGATGCTAAAGTTGAGGCCCCCGAAAACTGAAGCTGCAACTGTCTGCATGTCGACCGATAGCGGGGCCCATAAAGGGGGACCAGCGGTCCTTTCTGGCCTCTGTCCGAGGAAAAAAAGGCGACGACGAAGCGCACGCTGCACTGCAAACACGATTCCAAAATATTTCGCATAAATAAGTTAGTGTAACACACGAGGCCCGGCACCGCTCTCCCCTTTCCCCGAGTGCAAGCGTTGATCACACGTTCACATTATTTGATGATCGCACGATATGAACACTGCCGAAAACAGAAGACCCGCAGATGATGGGAGACTTGCTCTGGAACATTCACCCCCACACTTTGGCACTTGGAGAATTTTAAGGAACCTGGAGAACTTAATTAGCTGAAAGATTGGTGTATCTCTTCAAGATTTAAATACATATTTTTAGAGGAAGGAAACAAGGATAATAAATGAATAAGAAAATGTACTGAACTTTAAATGAGAACCGTAGATTCTTGGTATTTAATCTTTACTCAACGTATTTTTCTTGTAATTAATCCTAATTACTTACTAATTTAACCCTAAGTAATAAATTAAATTCTTCGAGTGCAGACACACTCACACTTCCCATAGACCGATATTTCCATACACCCCAAACCCATGATCGTGATAATCCATTATTAATGCCAATCAGCATATAAAAAAGCAAACAAAACCGGCAGCCAGGCGAACATTGCCGAAAACTTCCTGGCCATGGTTCCCAGCTTCCCATAGATTATGATCGCTCCCTGGCGCTTCTGTACTGAGTTTAACCCGCCACCACCCACCAAAGCACCACCAAAGCCCCACTGAAAACCACCGAAAACCACAGATCCCCGAACTCTCTAGCGACTTCGACCATTGACATGAGCAATTCGTAAGTTTGTCGCCTGCATTTTCGGGGGGATCTCTGGGCAGAATCGCGAATAGGAGCGACTCGGAGGAGGGATCGGGGCAGCATTTGCATGCAACTCACCTGGTGGTCTCCAATGCGGTTGTCATTATGGCCAAACAGGACCTCCCACATGCACCTCGATTGTTTTGTTGCGGTTTTCTGCTACCGTTTGCAACTTCGTTTTATGAGCTCTGTTGTCGGTTTCGTCTATAGCAAATGCTAAGCGCGGTAGCAGCGGGGATGCTGCATGAAGGTCGGGATTGAGAGATTAACGAGATACTTGGAGTATTCAATTAAATTGCGCAAAATAAGAAGTACAACTGTGGAAATAAATGTCATTCTACTAGAAAAAATTTATTTAATTTAATTACTTTAAGTTAAATAAGTTTTAGACTCTTTGTACAACTTTTAAACAATTTGATTAGATATTATTATGGTTAAAAAATGTGTGGCCCTAAAATTAGTAAACTTTCTAGAAATATTCAGTGTTAAAAATATAGAAAAAAATCATAAATATTTGTTGAAATATTGATAGTGCCGGGTGAAACTCAGATAATCATTTTAGTTTATAATTTCACAATGATATTTAAATAAATAAAATATATAATATTAAAATCGCCGACTGGGGACTCCCAAAAAGTTTACAGCAAAACCATTAAAAACCATTAGTTAGTGCCAAAGAAGTGACATTAATATACATTTTAATCGTTAAATGTTAAGACATATTTATTCGCCTTATTTATTGGGTCTTGACTGAATTATGTAATTTATTAAAATTTTCCTGGCAAATGTATTAAATTTGTAAACCAGTTTCCCCCGGAGGTATTTACCTTGTCGAATCCCTACTGCATTTGGACTCCTTCTTGTTTTGGTCTCATAATTGTACGAAATTTAGTTCGCATGCCCTTGCGGTCGCTGGGGATCTGGGAAGAGTTTTGGGCCAGAGCCTCGCTTTTTGCCTTAACGGGAGAACAATAAATGTTTGGCTCGCTTGTTTTCGGGGCTACTGTTGCGGCTCTTGGCTCCTTTTCGGCCTTTGTGGCTGGTGAAAAACTTTCGCGAAATGAAAACTTCAATTTTTATCGAGTCCATTGCTCATAATTACAAGGGGCCCAAGGAGTCTCCAGCAGTCTCCCCGGTCCCCGATCCTCGACCCGCCAATCTTCCCCAGCATTTCCACCTCCTTCGAGAGTTGCTCCCTGGCTGCACTCAATATTCAATTTTGCATTTTACAACAAATGCGTGCCTTACCATATTTAGTTGGCGTGCAAAAATAAGCCAAAGCTGGCCCGGGACGGGGACAAAATGTTAACTTGGCCAAGAGGAGGCCTCGCCGGATTTGCTCGGATGGCCGGGATGGCTGGGATGGCTGGCATTGTGCTTATCATTTACATAGCTTAGCATTTTGATGACCCGACTAGCTGGCAGGCGACGCCAGCCTCCTTTCTGGTAGCAGCAAAAAAATTAATTTCAAATTAAATTTATGGCGCCGTCGGGAAAAGGAAAGCGTCCTCCCATATCGCCCCCACTCCCCACCCCGCTCCTGGGCGACCGCAACAAAGTGATTTATAACTCGGTCTTGCCTCGGTTTTGCCCAACTTACTCGGTCTCGAACTCCCCTCGTAAAGGCTGCAGCATTGTGACCACTCATCTTGTCGGCTATAAATGTCCAAATGAGTTTCTGCCCATCATCGGGCCGCTTTACGGCGGCATTCTCTGTCTTGTGGTCACTTTGCGGCTCTTAATCGTTTTGGAATTGCTTTATTAATAGAACAAATTGTCGGGATTGTAGGTGAAACTCTGAGGGCCCAAAAAATGGATTATCTCGTAATTAGGATGCAGTTCACTAAGCCGACTTAATGGTAATCTAAGCCACTAAAAAAACTCAGAGTGAAGCAAGACTTAATTCGATATTGACAATGCAGTTTGTAGTTTTTTCATTAGCTTAGAGAATATTTTACTTTAAAATAGAATTTCTGTTTCATGTTTTCTTAATTTGATTAAAATTGTACATAATTGAATCAAATTTAATGCAATAATCTTTAAGTTTTGACCTTTCTTCCCTTAACATTTTAATTGAATATTAAATATTTTTTAAACAGGTTGGTAATAATTTCTCCGTTAGCTCTTACTTACTTTATGACGAATTTTTACCAGTGCATTATCGTTTAACCCCGAGATGCGATGCTCCCGTTGCTGCCCCTGGATTTTCCCTGTGACTGCAACTCAGCATGACACTCGGATGCCACCCGATGATTTAAGTGAATAATTGCCACACACTGGCAACCCGCAAAAAAAAGCCAAACAAAATAATTATAATAAAGAAGCGAAACGTAGCATTCGCGGACATGGTCGTGGACCGCACCGCGATGACCATCAGTGGGCCTAGAGTGCAATCAGGCCACAACCGACTTCGGCCGCGTTCAACGGCAGCAATTAGAACTGATGGCAGTTGAAGGGGCAGGGACAGGGACATATCCGCAGGGGAATGCAACATATTTAACACTCCCTTGGTGCGTTCGATATGGCGAACTAGAAAAAGCAGTCGACGCATTGTCGCCATTGCCGCTGTCGAGCATTTACTGTACTCTTGGTGGTCATTTGCCTGCGGTGCCGCTTAAGTGATTTGTTTGAATTAAAACTTGCAAGTAGAGATGGCAAATATATCCCGCAAAAAATATGTAATTCTCAAAAAATATAGGTCGATTAATATAATAATTCAATTCTTTAAAAATAACGAAGAAAGAAAGGAAAAATTATCTGCAAACGTAATGTCTTTATAAATAGTTAGTAGGAATTAAAATGTAAGAAAATAAATTCATCCTAAATATTTTAATAAATTACTTATTTGTAAGGTATTAATAGTTTTATAATACCAAATTTATCATTTTATCAGAGAATAGCCCACCGGATAAACCATTTATATTATTTTACTGCCAGATGTGATCCTCCGATCTGCAGTACTTACCCCGGACTCCCAGTCACGCTGCCATCTCTGGAATCGCCTGGCCTGGGAGGGGACTTCATTAATATGTATGACTGTCCATGAGCTTAGCTCCGAACTGGACTGGACCTGCCGCTCGCTCTTTCGCTCTCTCTCTCGGCGAAGTGCAAACTGTTTAATTGCGGAATAATTGTTTTGCACACATAACCTCGCACCGTTCCAAAACAAAATGAAACGGCCGGCCATAAAAAGCATATTAAGTGCGAATTAATGACCACAAAAGGTTTTCTCTGAGCGCTGCAGAAAAACGGAGCACACACACTCGGCGAAAGATTACGCCAGCAAGTCACCAGAGATTTGCCCGTGGTCGGATTTCAGATCCAGATGCGGAGCGCAGATCGCAGATCGCAGCCTCCAGCGGTGATTAACTCCGCTCGCCGTTGCCTCGAGTCCAGCTTAAGTACAGTCATTTAATTAGTCTTTAGTTTTAATGTATTTGTATTACAATTTATTAGCACTTATGGCTACTCAGCATCGCACAGCAGTCAGTCTGCGTAGCAGGAGAAACGAGAACGAGGACTTTTGCTTTAACACCATAAAAACTACAGGTAATTCGATGTGTAAAAGAATAATTTATAAATTAAACTTGAATAAAATTAAAGGAGAATTTTATTTTAGACCAAATAAGTTCTCAATGCATCACAATACATCACAAACGAAAAATATTTAGAAAAACTCTTACAGTTTGAGCTTGAAATCAATTTTCTAATATTTATTTTGAAGCTTATTAAATTTAGTTTTTGTTAAATTTTAGCTTTTCCATAAGTTTTAAATATTTTCTGCAGCGTTTAAAAATTTCGATCAAGAGTCTTCAATGGGTTAAACCATTTGCTGCTGAGGAAGTGCCATTACCATTTAAACCCAATGGTTACAGTTTATGTTCGGGCTGTGTAAGTTGGAGTGATCGTATAAGCCTACAGAAGAGCCTAAAAAAAACTTTAGTTAATTTTATTTTCTTTTTTATAGAATAATGATTTAATTATTTTGGGAAAAGCAATTTTTGGTTTTAAATAAAGGCATTGCGAATGTTCTTGAACATATAAGTAAATAATCATTATATCACCAATAAAAATTACAAAAGGGTCTAAAAAAATACTCTCCCCTTAATGTATTTTATTTGAATATTATGGGGTGCTTATACACTCATTTCCTATGCTATACAAGTTAATGTTTCGCAGAGAAAATCGTATATTAAGCCTTTAAAATGTGATCTACTTTGGCCCTGTCCGTTATTCGTTATCCAAGCTCTGTCGTCGACATCATTAACTTTAGTTAAGTGATGCAGCTCTTATCTAAAGCGAACCGAAAATTTCCTAAAACATTTGTTTCATTTCCCTGACAATTGAGACAAGATCTGTGTTTTCTCGATCTGGTTTTCGGTTTTCGGGCCATTTGCCGTTGTTGAAATGCTCGTTTGCGACGATTTTTCTTCGATTCGATGCGGCTCGGAGCGGAATCGTGCATATTTAAGAAATCCAATCTATGGTTCATTTCTTTAAACGAAATCAATTCAAATCGCAGGCCTTAACAGCTTTTATTTTCCAGCACACGATCGATTCAAACGCGAGCTTGTTTATTTTTTCTATAACAAATTCTTGCATTAATTTCAAATCAATTTTCTTCACAGCTTCGCCCTTATCTCCTCTGAGCCAAACAAACAAAACAAAAAAACGCGGCTGAAGACATCGGCGGTCGCTGGCTAGCGAGTTTGGGGGAAAACAAAGGAACTTCATTGTTTCATCGCGACTGTAAAAAAGATTTATGCGTCCAAGTGAAATCATTTATCATGCTTAATTAAAATTGAAATGTTTAGCCGGCTGACTTCTTCGGCTTCGCGCCGAGCTACCAAAATGGGACTTTAGCCAGGTCAAGTTCTTTTTGTTGGGCATTATTAGTTGGCCTGACACATTGTTACACAAAATGCATTTAACCGGTTTTCCGTCCCGTGTTCTTTGGGCTTTTCTTCCTACATATACATATCCCCACATCCGTAATATATCTCCCCGAGGTTTCTGGGGACCCTTCGGCTTGGGCTCCATTGTTTGGGGCACACATTTAGCGGTGCGTTTCCAATGCAAAGCGACCGTTTATCTTTTAATTGTAACAGTCTGTGGCATAAATTAACACACACCTATAGTTTGGCCTGTCATAAATCGTAGAGCTGGCGACATTTGTTATTGATGATATCACCCGGGAGATTTGCATCATAAAAGGATTTTTTTCAGCGGAAGGGTCCACCTGTCCTGAACTAATCCCATATTCGTTCTCATTAGATTCTATTTCTTCTTCTCACAGTAGCTCTCCCAATTGTCTTCAGCTCTATTCAGGTATTTATAAAAATAAATCTGAACTAAGCTGTCATCTGGTCCTTCTTATTTGAGACTAAGTTATACATTTTGGAATGGTAAAGTATGCATATCGAATGTATTTCAATCTTTAATTGCCAGAAAAATGTATTAACAATTGAAAATATAACCAAAAAAATTAAGATTAATAGTTTTAACAATTTAAGCTGTGCTTAGCTACTTAATCTTACCAAAAGTCAATTAAATCAGTTAAATTAAATCTTAAATTCTGTTAAATAAATTAAAGAAATTTAAATAACCTCTTCTAGATAAAACCCCATACCCCATACCCCATTCTGTAATAAATTACGAAACAAAGTACTTTAATTCATAAAATATAGCCCGACACCCCATATCATTGTAAACCGCAGCTGTCAATTAGAAATATTTATCAACACAAATAAATAAACACTCGAAGATCCCCTGACGTTTCAAAAGTAATTCCAAGAAGCGTCTCAAACACTTTATTTAAACGGTTTTCCCGCTTCCCTCGCCGTGATTCCACATAATTATTTTGTATAATCGATGGCTCATTAAATCAATCAGAGCAGAATCTGTAAATTTGCAATGTAGATGAATCGCTGTAGTTCATGGAAATTTATCTGCGAAAATCGCGCACATATGATAAAACAATTATTCGTTGCCCCCATTCAGTTTGCCTTTTGCATCCGTCGGTAGGGTTCGGTGCGGTGCTGTGCGGTTCCCCTAATAGAATTCTGTGATATTTGCACATTGACTGCCATATCTATATCTGTATCTATGGCTTATAGTTATTGCCATTGCCTTAGCTGGCTGGCTGGCTGTTGGGAAGGTGTGGTACGGTGCGGTATAGCCGGGCTACAAGCTACAGTTATTATCGAGTCTCGCCCGGTGCCAAGTTAAAGTTCAATGATGTCATTACCCACTAATTCACACCTAAGTTTTGAATACGCCGCATGCCGTCAGAGAGTTCTGGCCTTATGCCGATCGGAATCGGAATCGAGAATATTCATTTCGGATAAATAACTTTATTTGCCAAATGGAATTGTTGTTTCGTTTGAAGAGAGAACCTAACGAGACAGCCAGAATTAAAGGCAAAGCGAAATTTGTCTACCACCCGCGGTGTTATTTTTTTTCGACATCCACATTTAGTTAATTGATTGCAGTTAAGCGTACGTTTTGTTTTTAGATATATACAGTTTTTGTTTTAATGGCTTTAGGTAGCTGCTGCCGCTGGCTGATTATGATAAATAATATATGAGTTCTGGCTAAGTTTGTTGCCTAAGTTATTTGTTTTTTTTCCCCCTCTTGGGGCAAAATGTCAATGGATTCGATTTTTGGTTATTTTTGTTTTCTTGATTTTTGTTCACAGATACTCGCCTCTGCTCATGTGAAAATCAGTTCAGGCCCCGTGGCCTGAGTACCTCCAATTGTCTAGGCCGTTCTGTTGGCGGTGTCAATTAACACCCGGGCCCCAAAAAGTTAATTTAAATCAATGCGCAACTCCACTCGTGCGTTGCTGAAACAAATGCCAATATGAGGAGCCGTGTCCCTTCGTGTTTGGGCTCCAAAAAGTGTTAAGTATGCCCCTTCTTCATCGTCTTTTGGTTGCCTATTTTCGGTCCTCACTGTTTGCACTGACAATCAGTTGGCTGATAATTTTCGTGTGTGTGTTGCCCGTTGTTTGCCGTGTCTTTTTACCCCTTTTGTGTGTGATAATTTAGACAATCCGTCGATAAAGGCGCACACAACAAGCTTCTATTTTCCCCGGCTTTTCTTTGTCTCTCCGCCGTTGAGTTGCATTTTAATTACGTCTAATGGGTAAGCCCAAGTATTTCTCCTTACCCTTTGTTTTTGGTACCATTTAGCGGCCAAGTTAGTTGGCTTTCGGGGCTTCCCGCCTGGGTGGTCCCCTTCACACGGACATTATTAAATCGGAACTGCGACTGTTCCCATGATCCATCATCCATCCGGCGACCTCAAGCGAGAGCGTTCAATCATCGTCGGTACATCGCCACCCACTGAATCCGACTTTTGGCCATCTGCAATCACAACAGCACAAGGGGCATGTAAGGCCAATCAGCGGAATCTTGGTCAATGGCTACAATAATTGCCCGGGTCCAAGTGTTAATGCTTCGATTCGAATAGCTGGGGAGTTTTCGCTTTCATCGGTTTCATTGGTTTCATTGGTTTCATCGGTTCAGTAACAATAAAATCGTGATTAAAGATGCTATGCAAAGCAATTGTAAATCGATAGAGGGGTAGCAAGGTCTCTGATGGGTTTTTTAGGACTAAAAGCACTTTAGCAGTTTTAAAAAAATTATTATAAAAATTTTATAAATATATTTCATACATTTAAGGGTTTTTTTATTAGTTCAACCACTTCTAGTGAAACCACTTCTCATAATGTATTATTATTCATTCAATTATTTTTAAAAGTATATTGAAACATTGTTGTCCTCAGGTATATATTTACGTATTGAACTTTCAACACGATTAACTAAACTTATAGATCAAACATGTGTTATTATTATATATCATTAGGGTAAAGACAGGGAAACTTGAACTTGGCCATACTTACTTGCAGGGCAGTCGATGACTCCATCATTAGCTGATCACTTTAATTCCATGTTATTGAAACGAATCACAAATCTGTTGCCTCTTGCAAATCGCTTTGGCTGCGCTTAATGTGGGAAAATGTCGACGGCAGTGGGCTTCACCTCTCGAGTATCGGGGGTCCCGCCTCGAACGATGGGGCATGCCCCAAAAGCTGGGCCCACTCCCCAGACTGGTCTCTCCCCCACCGGCCACCTGACTATTAAAATCAAACTATCGGCCAGAGAGCGGGCATTCGTCATGCATATAATTACAATTACAAATGTACGATTGCCATGACAAAAATATTTCTACATGCATCTTTTATGCTTCATTTCCTGTGACTGGACATCCCGGGTCCCAGAGCTGGGAAAGCTCTTGGCTGCATATTAATTTGGCTGAGTTTTTGGGGGGGCGCAAAGTGCATGGCGGCCATACGAAATGTGCATTTAATTGACAAATCCCGAGGGGCTCCGTCTCCGAATTAGCATAAACGGCACTTCTTAACTCCAATATTTTCATTAACAAAAAGCCAGGTTTACAGTTACGCCCCAATGGGGGCTTTTTTCTTGACATCGACCTGACATCGGCTCGGCGTCGGTGAAGTTCAATAACTTTCGTGTTCTGCCTGATTTTGATAAATGCCTTTAACAAGTTTTGCATAATAACGCACAATGGCCACGAAATGATATGTCTGCAGGTTTCTATAGCAGCTCGAAATCAGTTCCTTCGCGCTCCTCAATTATTGGGCCTGTCACTCCGCTTGGCAGATGGCAGGAAAGATTCCCCTCCCGACTTGGGCATGTCCAACTCTCTGGACTTTCAGTCGATATGTTTCGGATTTCTGAATTCTGACTTCTGACTTTTGTTTGGCTCCCCTGACAGGCGAGCGTAATAATAACGTGACTTTATGAAGTGGTAATGAAGCCATTAGGCCTTGGTAACGTGTCACCGGCCCAATCGAAGGGCTTGGCCCACAATTTTCAGTATTTACGACAGGAAATTGCGCTTGGAATTTTGAAAATCCAAATTTCATCTAACTTATTTTCTATTTCAGGTTTTCTTTTGTCTTTGGCTTTTTTATAGCTTTTGAATTGTGTCTTTGGTTGACGATGGGAAGTGCTAGATTTATGCGAGTTCGTGATCGGGTTTGGATTCAGGGCGTAAAGCTATAGAAAGTTTTATGATTACTCCCTGGTATTAAAACCTTCCTTAGTACATTTATTATATTTTTTTGTATATGTAAAGGTTAAGGAAATATACACAATAAGTGGTTCAGGAAGCTCTTCAATAAATCAAACGATTTTACAAAAATGTAAATATTAAAATTGGTAGGAGATTATTGTATAAACTTTTTTTTTTAATTTTTTCTAGGCATTTCCTATTACTCATTTTAGGGAAACTTGGAAGTCTGTTTCCAAGTAAAAAAAAAGGTTATATCTTTCATTTAATTACAAGATATTTGCCCATAATTAAAGCTCTATAATTTCTCTAGTGAAATCCCCTTTTCTGAACCCAATTTTCATTTCCACAAAAAGTGAAAATCCACTCCGATTACTTCCGGGGCAATCCACAGAAACCACACTCACTCACCGATCAGATAAGAGTCGGACAAATTCCAATCTATAAAGTGTACTTAACCCGAACTAACATTGATCCGGCATCGAAATAATTTTCTTATTAAGTGGCAATTGAATTGTACTTTTCGCCAGATGGATTTTTGCATAAAATCAATTAAAGTTATTGTGGTTTTTTCGCGCTGAGTGCATCATGTCCAACAAGATCAAGATAAAGCTTTCGATTATCGCATTTCTAATGAAACGGAAGTCGGATGAAAATGAGCGTAATAACTCAATCATTACCATATAATGACCGGCTATGACTTCAGAGGGCGTAGCCGACAAAGTTCGATCCGATCGGGTGTACTTACCAGGTTGTAAGTGACCGATGAGTGAGCAGTGTTTGAAATATAAAATGATATTGGTTTGTGGTTCACATTTTATTTTTAATAAATTTTATGTGAAATTTTAAACCAATTTAATATATCTGTAATACCTTTTACAGCTTAGGTCGGCTATCCATGCCTAAAAATCAAAGGATATTCTGATATTTCAAGGGTCGGTTCGCATATACATATGCTTTTCTTTGACTAAACACAAAGAGTACACTTGCAGGTGAGGGAAGAGCGGTCAGAACCGAATGACCAACACTTTTGATGGGCAATGGGATTAGGCCCGACGCTGTCCGTATTTGTTCACCATTAGTATTTGTTATTATTGTTATTACTATGTATTTGAATTGCTCAAGAAGCTCGGCGGCAGCTGCTTAGGAATTAGCCAAACTCTAACTGCCAGACAAATGCACTTTGTTCTAGGCCTCTTCTTACTCCTCCTTCTCCTCCTCCTCCTCGGACCCTCCTCACACAGTCCGCAATCCGCCAGAGAAGTTGAAAGGAAAGCCGACGACTTGTGGCCAGATCGCCTCAGTCTTTGCTCTCCAGTCCGGTCTCCGGTCCGGTGGAAAGCTGAAAAACTGAAAAGTGGAGTCGGGAACGCGTCATTGTTGTTTACACAATTATTAGGACAACAAGCCGCCGATCGAACACTGGCTGCGAGGCTGGTGTTTGTCTTGGCCAGCCACTGGCTGGTTAAATAGCTCAAAGCCGACTTTGATTTTCCATCCTCCGGCATTGGTGGTCGCTGTTTGTTCAAAGGGGTGTTTCTCGGGGTATATGGGGTTTTCTAAAGGGTTAAGGAACACTTTACAGTTCTTACATCCAGGTGAAAAATCATTTAAACTAAGAAAGGTTAGGAAATGAGCAAAAAATAATATAGTTTCATGAACTTATAATTTATTATTATTATTTCCAATTTATTTTAATTACTAAATGTCCTTAAAATATTTTTTAGAGAAAAAAGGAGTTAAACCCTTGATCTTCTGCTTAACAATGGGCACCCTGCGAGTCCATCATTGCCTAATCCCCATTTCTTAAACTTCCCTTTGGGTTTTTCCTCCTCCTTTTCGGAGTGCTCAATGAAGTTTGTTCTTTGGTGGCTGCCAATTACGGCGAGTGTTGTTATTGTTCTGTCACGTAATGAGCTGGCAATTTAGCACCTGCCCGATAAGCAAGGCACGTCTATTGATCGATAGCCGAATTTCGAGCCCAGTAATCCCCTCGATGGAGCATCCTTAAATACGAGTATATAGATATTCCGTTTATGTTTGTGCAGGCAGTGATGAAAGAACAACAACGGTAGCCGGACGGAGCGGAGGATGCTCGTAAAATTGATTTATTTGCGCAAATGCAGGTTCGACTCATAAATGTTGACATGGCCCAATGCCAGCGTCACGATCAGTCAGCAGCCAGTTGGCTAATTGTGTATGCTAATGGAATGCAATTGTGTCAAAGTCCTGCAGTACCTGGAACAACCTCGCGACATCATATTTCTGTCCGTGGTCGAGGGATGCTACACTTTAAAAATTAATAATCCATATTTGGAGACTAATTTGTGCAAAATAAAAAAATGTATAAACTAAAGAAACTATTAAATTATTATTTAAGCAACTTAAATTTCAGTTGCACTTTGTATTTATATTTTATTGAGAACCCTGAAAAAGTATATACTCTATTTAAAGCAATTTAGTCCGGAAAATATAAGCAGAAAAAAAGTATTTATTGTTATACAGCTTAGAGCTAAATAATTAAATTACAGTTCACTGAGAAACAATTGACAAGAATAAATGTAAACTCTTTCAAATCCCACCGAAAGTCATTGCCAATTTTATTTTTGCGAGTGTGGGCAGAGGGGCACACACACACCACACACACATTACGTGGAGTTCAGAGTACTTCGAGGCACACAAATAAATTTATAAATTATTAAACATGGACGCGGAGGAGCGGCACGGGGATCGGAGATCAGGGATCGGGGGCAGGTGGAGCAGGAGCACGTAAGAGGAGCCCAGCTCCGCCGCCTGCCAAGTCAGAGGTGCGGAGACCCCAAGACCGCAACGGGCAACTGGAACATGACCGATATTGTGCGGCTAACAGTTATACGATCGATACATGGGATGGGAGATCGGTGGATTGGTGGATCGGTGGCTCGGAGGGGACACTAAACGGTTCAGCATCGACGATTAATGCCAATGCACATTTAATGCACATATTTGGCTTTTTGTGTGCCACTCGATTGCTCTTTTCATATCGTCGTGACGTACGTGCCGAGCTAAGTTCCAGACTCTGTCTCCGACTTTGAGTCCGAGCCTGAATCTGAATCCGATTCTGTTTATGTTACTGCCTCGCCAGCCCCTTGGCCCGATGGCTGATGTCATGTCGGGAGGTGATATAACATGGCTGCAGTTATTGAAGAACAAGCAGAAACATTTAAATTCGATCAACGGAAGTTGGCTGCAGCTTGTCATTGGATTTTGGTAGAGAACAAGTAAGAGAGGAAATGTCTAATATATATTTTATTTAAAGAATTTACCATGACTAACCCTCGCCAAGTTATGGCTTCCCTTCACTATTTCCCACTTGGTTTGGCTGCAACTACTTAAATCTTGACCAGCGCTCCTTGGGCCCCAAGGGCCTTTCATTCAGAGCACTTGGCTTGATTTTCGATTCCCGAGAATCGCAGGAGAGCCCAAAATAACAACGGCGGAAAAAATAAAACCGCGCAGCGAAAAGAAGACCAATCCAAGCTAAAAGTTTTGTACGCTCATTCATTTATGGCTAAGTCACGTTGGAATAATTTGTTTTATGTTAATCTTGAGCATGGGCACATTGTGAGCTCCTCGGCGGATCTGCGGATCTGCGGATCTCCAAGCGCCGCCTTCCGCCTGCATATCGACTTTTTCTTTTTCTCAAACTGTCCTCTGTTGCCTTTTCTTTCTCTCCGTGTGTGCCCCTCAATGAATTGGAATTTAATTTGAGTATTTGCGCAAATGCGACGTCTCCAAATGCGACAACAATATCGTGGTGGCCAAAAAGCCAGCAAAAAAAGAGTGGAGACAATTGATGCCCAGGATCCCCCGCTCGCGGTAAATGGCAGGTGGCACTAGAGGCTGCACCACTGAGCTAAAAATGAGCATTTATTTTCAGCTGAATAATATAAAAAATTCAATCATATTAAAAAGCGAACGAAACGTCAGCAGGTGAGAGCTACACATACTTTAAAGTTGCATATTCTGTATGATTTGAACACAAAAATATATTTAATAATTTTAATTTTTATGTTCCAGTGTAGAACGAAGATATTGCATCCACTGGCGGGAGTTGCGACTGCAAATGTGGCCCGCACGCAACAATTTGCTACCGAATTCCTTTGGCCCCGCGCATTCAATTTCGACTCAAACTCGGAGGCTGCCATGTAAATTGAGCCGACAACTGCTTAATCGTGAGTGTATATTGAATATCGAAAGATTTAACCTATTTTGGACGAGATCGTACTTGGATTAGATAGCAGAGGGGAGACCATATGAATGTCTCCTAAAGAGTTATTTGTCCAAACACAATTATACACTGATAAGTGGACATTAAAACCAAACGTAATACTAATTCGCTACTATATACTTTTAATAATAATTACTGGTTGTTTATTTATTATAATTACACCCAATTGTATCAATTATCCACCATAGTACTCCTTAAAAATATCTCATAAGTAAGTTCTTTAAACTCCCCCTTAATGCCAGCCAGCCTCCTTGCTTATCTTTCTAATGGCTTCATTAATTTCATGTAATAACTCCATTAGAGCCTCTTAGCTGGGTGGCCTCAGCTCTCCGGTGCCTTCGATCGGTTTTGGCGGAAGTCGGAGGTTGACGCCCACGTTCCGATCTCTTAAGAGGATTATGGAACTCGAAGGTGACGTGACCGGCGGCTGCCGACGGCAAGTGCAGAATAATGGTAGCATCGGCTGTCCAAAAACTGAGAACTTAATTCCGGCGGAAATACAAAAAAGGAAGCCACACACACACTCACTCGACGTATTGCCAAATTTATGTGCCTTTGGCCGGGTCTCATCCCATAATTAGGGTTCGGAATTCGCACGCTCAATTTCAAATTGAAAATTGTGGCAGAGCAAGACATCAATTATGGGCGAGGAACCCCCGATCTGCCCGATCTGGGCAAGGTGTCTGGCAGGTATCCCAGCCGTAGAGTAGAGAGTGTGTGTGGCCCATTTAAGGTCTGTCTGCTTCACTTTTGACCTTTGACAAATGAGCCGTGATGGATGGAAGCCGCTTTTGGCAGATCAGAGCCAAGCGCCACATTGTGATTAATTGGCGAGCGAAATTTTGGGAAGCAACCCGAGTGTGTGTGGGTGATGTGTGTTTTTGGGAAAATGGCAACGCTCCTAAAACCGAGATCTAAACGGGAAAGAATAAATACGTGGGAGCGGTATATGAATAAATGAATATGACATAAGGCAAAATGTAAGGCATCAGCTCGGAAATATTACATAAATCAGTTATTTGACTTAAATCCGTCTTGTAAATGCTAATTATATGTAAAGTTAAAGAAGCAAAAAATAAATTTGATGTAATTGATTAAATAAAATCTTCTTAGGAGGTTTCTGCAGTAAAAAGAGATTTTTAATAGAGAGATTAAATTTTTTTAATAACCAATTAGGTATGTTCCTGGTCTTACATGTTTCCATTTAAAATTTTAATTAATGTCGAATTGATTGTTTATTACTCTTGTCAGTTTACAATTCAAGCGGATATTTAGCTTTCCATAGCCCCAATTTAACTGAAAATTCCGATTTGGTTACCAATTTCATTACCATAAACGATCCGAAACCCGATCCGATCGGCAAACTGTTATGTGAGCTACTTCAGTTGTCATAAGTGTCACAATGTGCTTTGATTTACAATAATAACGGCGTCTATTAAACTTCATAATTGTACCAATAACCGAAATGCCGGACGACGACAATTCGTGGACGAAAATGTTTTGCAATCCCCCATTCGGACTCGGAGTCGCTCCTAAAGAAAAATCGGAGCCCGAAGCGAGTGAGCCCGGAGGCTAATTGGGAACTCTGGACACGTAGCGCAAATAAAACGATGGCACAAATGAGAGCCTGCTGCAGATATAGATATAGTAAGAAATCATATGTCTCATTTCGATATTTATGCGTATGCAAGACCCATTTTTGGCGACCTAAGCAAATAGTGTGGAGATGTAGGTATAAATATCTGCACAGGAAAAAAATGCGTACACAGCTTGAATGGAAACAAAATGGGTTTGTAGTGTTCCTTTTTCCAAATTTGTAAAACGTACGACCTAAGAATTATCAAACTGACCTATGCTAATGACAAAACATTAAATGAAGATATAATAACTTACCAAGAAAAAGAACTTAGGAATTTTAAGCATATTTCTCCTTAGAACAAATGTAATAGAAGAATAGTGCGTTTTCAGATTATTGTTACTGCATTTTAAGTAACTCAAGTCACAAACAATAAAACAAAGACGATGTAATTTTAAATATTAAATTAAAACAATTTATTTCGTGAGTTAATATTAGCAAAATATATTTTTTTGACGTGTAATGCGTGGCTTGGCTGGAATTAAAGGCCCCAAAGCGACTGCCGGTTGGGTCATTGGCTCTTGGCGACGCGGGCCACTTTGCTCGACCCAAATCTGGCTCTAAAGTGTTGACCATAAGTGTCTGATTGTTTGTGTATCATAATACAAATCCCCTAGCCCCCGGCTACCCCGATTTCGGTGCGTAAGTACAGTAGAACCAATTATGGATTTTATAAAACAAATGCGCCTTGCATATTGATGAGCCGAGCGCTCGCTCGCAGTTCCAGTGACAGTGCCAGTGTTGCCCATTTCGATTTGGCTCGGTTTCGTTCGCTCATCATGGCCCGCTGGCCCATAAATCTCCAAATGATTTACTTTAGTTTCGTGTGGAATTATTTGATGTCCAGCGGAAATGTGATTAAAAGCATATTTTATATTTAGTTGAGCTGATAAAGGCTACGACGACGCGAACCCCCTCGTGCGTGCAGTGCATGCAAATGCTCCTCTCGCAGGACGGAAGAGCTGCCAGACAAAGGAGCCCAGGAGGAGAGCCCCTTCGGACAGACGATGATCGACCCCCTGTAGCTATGAGTGTTTATGTCAACTGCAAGCCTGATGACAGCCATAATTCTGCTCACCGTCCCAGACCAGCGCAGGCCGGCGGATGGACGGGCAGACAGATTCCAATCAGAGCCCGGCCCACAGCGAAACCTCGACCGAAAGCCACACCAGATGAGCAGCCAGTGAGCAACTGAGCTCAAGGTCCTGCCTGGGATCATATTTTCTTGGCGAGGTTGGGATCATGATGCTCTGAATACTCTGTTAGTTTTCAAAAAGAAATATAATTTATTTACATTTTAAACTTGAAGTAATAAAAGTATAAAACTAATTTATAAATTCTTTAAAAATGTATTTTTACTTATTTAACTTATTTTAGAATTCCTTAAAAAATTCGAATACTAATTACCTGAATTAAACTTCATATAATCCTTATTAACCCGTCAAACCGACTGACTGCCTCGGTATACCCTCAATTAAAGGGTAGCGCGCACATAATAAGTGCAAAACGTCAACGCCATGGGCGCAAAATTGTTATCGCCATCATTTTCGGATATTTAGTGGCCAAGAGTGTTGTCGGCGACACTGCCGCTCTCGCTGCCCTCTCTCCCCATACCTGATCCCCATGCCAATCCCAATCCCAGTCCCAGTACCATTCTCCAGTTCCCCGAAACCCCCGCCGCAATCCGCAATCCGCAGTGTCTTCTGGGTTGGCTGGGGATTTGTGGTCACGCTACGGAAAACCGAAACGAAATTGTAGCAACGGAAGCGGCGATGGAAAAAAAAAAAAAAAAAAAAAATTGTCTGCAGAGAAAAACAGCTCGAGAGCAGCTCCCACGGTAGCGCGATTGGTAACTCCTTCTGGTAGAACCTTTTGCCAAAGGCCAGCCAAATTACGCGGCCGGTTTCTCATGGAAATGGAAAAACAATGAGAGCTGAGAGCTGCTGCCCGATTTGTGGCCCCTCTAATTTCGGGGCTCTTCCTGCTCCAGTTAAAGAGAGTTTAGAGCCACACGCAAGCCCCCGAATTAAGTCAATTAAATCGAGGCCCAGCATCGCTGACAACTCAGTCCCCAGCCCACGGAGCATTAGCCCATGCAGGTTAAACAAACAAAATACAAATTGGTGGAATAAATCAATGCGCGGGTCCGCCGACGACCAACGCGAGTTCGAGTTCCGATATTCGAAAATATAGTTATGGAAAACGCTTATAGCCCATAGCTGCCACTGCCCAGATGCAGATAGGCGATGCAAACGAGATACAAGATACAGAATACAGAATACACATGTAGCAGTCAATGACTCACTCAGCTATTGTTGCCGCGATGATTTATCTGAGCGCAAAGTAGTTGAGGCGTTGAAATTGGGCGCAAATCGAATTGTATCTGCTCGCCAGAGATGATTGATATATGTATGTGAGTGCCACCAACTCCCCCCCAGTCGCAGTCACAGTCACCGCTGGGGTGAGCTGATCACAGTCACAGGAACAACACTTGTTACACAAAGTGGGGTAATTCTATTCGTTGACTGTATAATTAAATGTAGTCTAGAATGAGAGGGCTTAAAGCTAGATGTAAGCTATATAAAACATTTAATTTTTATTATAAATTATTAAGAGTTACAAAAGCAAGGAGACTGTATTTAAGAAAATAAAAATTTATCAATAAGAATTATAACAGTGTAATTGATGTCTCCATAGCTTTGTTCTAAGTCAAGTTAAAAAATATAAATAAACATTATTTTTGGATCCTGCTTAATAGAGAGTTGAGTTGATAATTCATTTATTTCAATACTATATCAGAAAATAATTCTTTGAATACTTTTCTTAAATTTATATACCCAATAATTTAAAAAAATGTATCAATATAAATTGTACTTGAACTCCATAATAAATGGCTCGAAAATAATGATTCTTTGGATTAAAATGTATGTCTAAGCTTTGCTTAAAATATCGATTTGAACAAATCAGAAAAAAGAATTAGGACAATGCTTAATGATAATTGCTTCAAAAGTTCCTTCTAGAAAATAAACTTTATTTAACTAATATATAAATATGTTAACGGTCTGTATAATTTTTTAAATTTTCTTTAGATATTTATTATAATTCTGTAACTTTATATGTACAGACATTTTATGATACCTGAATAATTTTAAAGAATTATGGTTGTATTTAGTTAATTTACCAATTAATACTTCTTAACATTTTTGTTCTTTTTAAAATATATTAATAAATTCCCCAATCACCTGAAAAACGCCGTGATAATGCAACGAGTTTTCAATCATCACCTCTCCAGGTTGTCAGCACTAATCTGGCAGTTATTGGCAGTTCTGCAGCGACTGCTAAAATGAAGTCGGAGCCCCAGTTCGAGACCCGGGGCCCATAAGTCACCATCGGAATCGAACGCAGCCAGACTGGCAGCAGGCAGCGGGTCTGGGCCCATTACCCCCCCATCCGAGGGGCGACTCCATCTCCGCGTCAGCTGGGTTCTGCGAGTGTGTGCTCGCTCGCCCGCTTTAATTAACATATGCTAACAAGTTGGCCATGCCGCACTTTGTCACTTGCAAGAGCTCGAAACTTCAGAAACCCCAGAGCCCCAGAGCCGGCACTGGGCTCGCTCAGGGTTTGAGCTTCGGCGTCAAGAGCTCGTGGGCACTTGGTGTTGGGGGTGGGCCTAAGTGGTTTTTAAATGAAATTAATTTAAATTTTTGCCTTTGCGAAATGGAAACGTGTGGAGCCATTGCATGGCAGGCTGAAGGCAGGCAGCCTGGCAGGCATTAAATTGTAATGAGATCATTGCCATTTAATAAATTTACTCACATGTCTATTTATAAATTATTATGCCATGAACCCATAACCTTACCCAATAAATAAAGGGTGCAAGTCTTGAGGTTTCTAGAATGCAGCATTGACTTGGGGGAAGTGATTTCCATATTATTGTCTTGCCTGTGATAAGTTTACAAATGCAATTAATCTGTCAGTGTTAGGGAAGGTAATTTCATTGTTCCCTTTACTTTATTCGTGGCTTTTGCTTATATTATAATTAAATGGCAGAACTTAAATTTATTGGAGACTAATAAATAATTCGTTTTATAAGAAAATATATATGGTTTATAATATACTCAAGGACTGAACATTTTTTTGTGAGCGAAATCAAAAGACTTAGACCACAAACTAGAACCTCTTGCCTGATTAATATTAAAGCTTCGCTCAATTAGAGGCAAGTTACCTCACACAGCGTGAATTACAGGGGCGAGATTACGTGGTCCATCTGTCCGTCTATATGTCTACAGGTCTATAGAGATATACATATGTATATTCCTAGGTGCTACCGGCTAGTTCCGCTTTCAGCTGCCGTGGGGGGCATTAGAAGCGGCAGCTACAGCTAGTGCTGGCGATAGATAATAATAGATTTTCTCACGCTTGATATTTCAGCCACTGAATGACGTTAAACAATGTGTGCAGGCTGCGATCGGGGGATGCACGGGGCCTGGAGTTTGAAGTGAGGTGCGGCCAAGAGAGGGGCCGGAAATCAAGCAGCAGCGACGACGACGACGATTGCAAGTTTAGAAATTACGTGCGGCTGCGGGAAAAATATTAATAAGTTACAAATACGGCTAGGGCGACGCTCGGCTAATATGTTTATTGGAACTATAAAAACTAAAATGATTTGCATGATTTGGCGCAACATTTTGCAGCCACATTTCACACCTGAACCTGCCAGCCTTCGGACGTTAGACGGATGGCGTAATTATATGGTGTGTGGCTGCTGCAAAACATCTTCGCTAAATTACGAATTACGATTACGACTGAAACTGCAACTGCGACTTGGACTAGGAGTGCACACATATCAAGCTGGCCGGTGCAGCTGGAATTTTGTATGCATTTATGGCACTTAGTCATGCCCAAGTGATTTGCTAAACTAGTTTAGCCGCGCAAACACAGAGCGAATTCCCATTGGGTAATTCCAGCACAAAAACAATGGCAGCAGCAGCAGCAGTACCTAATATGATATTAAATGTGAACTGTGAGCAGCACTTGCACTCGAGCCGGATCTCTTCCCTGGCAACTAATTAAATGCACTTGCAAATTGCCGGCGACGAATCACTTATTGAGTTATTCAAATGAAATGCCAGCTATGTGCCGAGAGGAACTCGATACTTTAATTGTAATCTGAATCGTGCAAAGATGAGCCCCTCAATGGTTCCGGACGGGGGGTCGCCGCGATCTCGATGGGAACCCATGGAATTTATCAATGAGCCTGGGCTTCACGTAGGCTGGGCTATGCTTGATTCAGTTGAGATAGGTTGAGTCTTATTTAAAGCTATCGTAGATCACAAACTCTCGAAGAAGGTGAGACTACAAATTTATGAAATTTATTCTTATTTAAAGATTTGTAAATGGGAGAGAGAATAAAGTTAGAACTCAATTTATATATAATATATTTTACAAAAGGATCTAAAGAGATATCATAAATTAGCACTTTTTAAATTAATTCTACCTTAATTATTTCCAGAAAATGTATTTATGCTTTAGGAAAATAATGAGAAGTTAACATTAATAAAGAGAAATCTATCCAATCTTCCAGTCACGCCTCCACTCCGAAGGCAACCTAGAAAATCCCCCCGAAAGGACATCGACATCTGGGGGAAATTTTCTCCCCGTCTTGAACTCTGACCAGGCGCACTAAGCGTGTAAGCAAATTTGTCAAAACGGATTATCACCCATTTTCACTCGGCCAACAAGTTTGCTTGTCCAACTATTTAGGCGAACCCATTACCAGGCGATCGCGATGGCGATGCGGGGACCCAGCGGCTTCCCCGGGGGGGGGGGGGGCGGCAGACACACCTGATACGAGCCAGTGCTCATCTCATGAAAAATTGTCTTCGACACCGAGAGACCTGGGCCGAGGCACCGAAGCACACAGCCTCATAGCACATGGCACTCCACACAATGGGAGACCGGATCCCGACGACTCTCGCCGGCATGCTGATAATTTGAGTATGCGAATAGACGGGCCAACACATGGCTATATGGCAGCTATAACTGAGGATGAGGCAGTGCCCAAGGCGCACTGGCTTTAATGCACTGAGAAAAAGTAAACATTAAATATCTTAAATACCCTTTAACTCCTTTGCCTTCCTCCTGATAGCCTCAATAGATTTTCTTCGAGTGTGGGCTTAAGATGACATACAATCATATTAAAAATGGTTGCCGTTTTATTTTTTGCAGCATTTTCAGGTGACCTCTCGCCGTCCCGTCCTGTGTGGGTCTACCCACCGCATTATTAATAATGCCCGAGCCTGGGCCATGTTGGGCTGGAGCGTTTTGACCACCGCCAAAGCGGTTTCAAATGCCGGCCCAATGCAATTTTATTAACGCAACGACAAATGATCGCTCCATGTTGAAGTCGGACTGAGACCTGAGACTCTGACTGAGACTGGGACCCGCAGCAAAGGCTTTGTAAGGAGACCTGGGCAGAGACCCTATTAAAATTGAAAATGTCGCGAGATCACTTATCGGACGGCCATAAAAATGGTGCTTTTAAAAAACAATTTGGCTTTTGGATGAAGCTGAAGCTGTAGCTCTGTAGATGTAGGTTGTATTGTAATTTATATCAGCTTTGGTGCGTGGACGGATATTTTTGGGGGAGGGTAGAAGAGATCTTTGTGGGACTCTGTAATTCAAGCCAGTAAATATTTATGATCTGGCTAACGGGTTGCAGACAGTTTCGATTTACTTCTCCGAGGTTGTGGGATCCGCCAAGAAGGCTAAATGTGGCTAATTGTGGGGCAAAGTAATTAATTCAGAATGTTCTCTATTAAGTAGCTTAAGATTTGTATTTTCCTTTTAAAAAGTTTACTTAAATTTCAGAAGTTCCTCCAATTTCTCTGACTCTGAACATCTCTCCCCGCCCTAAGAGAGGTGCTAACTAGAGGCTGCGCAGCTGACAATCCAAAAATCAAATAGACTTGTCAAACTTCTCTTCATTTGAATTCCCACAATGCCTGCCAAATAAAAGCTCACACAGTTCCTATAGTTCCTATAGTTTGGCCTCCATTGTTTGGAGTTTAATAAACGTCTAAATCATACTTTTGTGATGCATGTGCTAAAGACAAACGAATATGCGATGAGGGGGAGTTGGAGTTTAGAGCTTCAAGTGGTGTGTGGTCCAGAGCTGTGCAATCCAACTGTGTCAATGGAAAATATAGAGATTAAACACAGCTGGATTGTGGGTCTCCGAGCTAAAACTATAAATTTTATGGATGTTTGTGGGAGATGAAATACCAGGTGTACCGGTATGAAATGAGCGTTCTTTTGTGAAAATAATTTTTTTTTTTAACTTTAGGATCTTTCCCATAGCTTTTAAACGGTCAGAAATTGTTTGTTGTGCAACATTTAACATTTCTGCCATTTGCTTTTGACTCAAAGTGTCATATCCATCCAATTCGGCGTCTTCAAAATTTTTTGGTGGTTTTCCATGGTCTTCATTTCTCACATCAAAATCATAATTTCTGAACCGTTGAAACCATCTTTTGCTTGTAGCTTCTGATAGAGCATGAACACCATATGCCTCAACAAGCATTCGATGCGACTCTGCAGCATTTTTCTTCAAATGAAAAAAAAAAAATTAATGCTTTCCGCAAATCATCACTTGCTGGTACAAAATTCGACATTTTTAACACGATGAGAAAATATGTGGTTGTCTGTTCAATAACTTGATGTATACTAAATATGACTCACAGATGTCATAGCAAACAAACAAACAAAAAATAAAGGCTCGTTCACAACAAATGTTCCCTATCGAGACATTTGTATCTTGACGCTCACTTCATACCGGTATACCTGGTAGAACAAATAGAACTGTGGGAATTAGCAAGTAAGACGACTTAATATCTGCCGGATTTCACAGGAAAGCACTGGATTGCAATCTTTGAATTTCTCAAATGTTAATCTCAAACAATCCCTGGGCGGACGCCACTGACAGGGCTCGATAATTGGCATGCAACTCGAATAACTGACAGAAATCAAAGCCACACAAAACAAATCAAAATGCATGCATATAATATGTTGCTGGCGTATGATTAATGCCCTGCACAGGGAATAAAATCAAGATATCAAAACGGAGGGCTACTGAAATTCTTAATAAAGATAAAGATAAAGGCTGGGCTGGGCAGGGCAGGAAAAGGATCTGTAAGTAGCTCTTCCTCGTTATGGAATCGAATGGGAACTGCGACAACTGCGACGCAATCGTGGACTCTTTTGGGCCATTCGGAATCCGGTCACGTACGGAGCGTGAGCAAACTTTAAGTTAGATTAATCGAGGCATTGATTATGTGAAGGAGAAATGTCAAAACGAAAGGATATGAGCATTTCCTTTTTTGAGTTATGATCGGTTTCCGGTTGGCTAAATATGATTTGCAGCCATCGAGGTACGAAAATGAGCGAAATGCCCTCGAGCCTCGAGATTTATAGTGCCTTAGCTCCCAGCTTATGTTTGATTTATGCCCAGGACTTCTTTCCCTCAGTTCTCCCTCCACTCCTTCGTCCTTGCACCACCTACTGTTTCCCAATAACAATGAGATCGATCCCGTGATCCCTGCAGCTGCCCCTGACCGAGTTCGCTGCTTGTCCCAACATAAAGACATAATAACCTAAATAGATCACTTGTCCGGCTCGCACCTACGAGCAAGTGTGTGGTCCTTGTCCCGAGACTGGCGCCAGTTTGTCACTCTTTTTGTGGTTTACCAATTGTGCAGGTTCCTTCTAGGGCTGATTTCCAGGGAAATCATTTCGGGCTGCCCTGAAGGCAGTTCGTTGCCTAAGTCTTTCGATTGTGCGTGCTGTGGGAAAAATCTGAGAAAACTGTAAACATTATGCAACTGATGGAAAACGAAGAAAATACAACAAATAAAATATAAAATAGATTTACCTCATATATGAGCAATAGAATTTTTATAAATATTTATTAATATTAAAGCCAAAAGGAAATTCCTGAAATATTACTTAAAATTCATCACTTCCCACACAAGAAAGACAAACATAAACAATATAACCAATTCAGATCAGAGGCAGAGACAGAGGCAGGTTGACCAAGCCCAGCCTTATTCTGTTACCGATTCCATATAGCCGTGATTCATCGCCGTGATCTCCATCATTGGCATTGTCATTGTGATTGCGGTTCATTGTCCACAAGCCCACACTCGAGGGGCTCTCGGGGCTCTCGAGCCCCTGTCTCCGTTTCAAGACTCTAATTGAGGCCTCTCTGGGGCAAACAAAACTGGGCAAAAATTAGCTCAGAGTTATGCAGAAGCCAAAAGAAAGAATAATATTATTCTTTTGGGGCGACCGCAATATCTGGCCCAAGTACTGCTTAAGCCTGCCCCAAAGCCACCGCGTTTACGCACATTTTTTTCCCCCAAAAAATGTCAGAAGAAGGCCTCCTCTTCATCGAAACGCGCCAAATGCTTGGATAAACAAATCGGTGACCGCAAAAAACAGCCAAGAGACTCCGAAAAGAAAACAAACCAAATCAGAGTAGGGTTAGAATGGGATGATGCTTTAAAAATACGAGTGTTCATGGGGATTTTGCGGATGATTAATCATGGAATTTCTTGTGGCTTAAAGTGTGCTATAAATATGTAGATGAAATAATGCGGGGCCTTTACCTTAACACAATTGCCTGGCCGGCAGATCGATGCGATCCAATGCGATGATGATTAAAATAAAACGCTCGGCCAGTTTTCAAAAATAACTTTGACAATGCGACCGCCGGCTTAAGGCAATTAATTTCGTTAATAATTGTTCAATGTAGAGCTTTGGCAAAAGTTACTGAAGCGTCGACAATAATAATAACTTCCCCAACTTAACCCTGAAATCTATATATACCCAAGATACGTGCACGGCTATATGGGGAGCAAGTCATTAACGAGCTCTCGAACAGCTCTCGAACAATGAACAATTTCAGTTTTCTGTGTCACTGAAAATCACACAACTCGGTCCAACTCAGCCAGCTCAGCCGACTATAGCCGGCTTGTAATTGGCGGCCCCCAGACGGGGGAAGCTCAAGATCGGAGATATATACTCTGGCCCTCTGCACTGTGCTGTGGTGTGCTGGCAATTGTCAAAGATTGTCAAGTTTCGGCCGCTGGCTTGGTCGTGTGCCTGAGTTTAGTGGGTGAAATTGGCTGCCTGACTTAATGCCGCTGCCGACGACCTTCCCTGCGCCTAATAAATGCATAGGAAAAACCTTGCAGATACAGGTTGCATCATAAAGCATATCCCCTCCTCCGCTGGCACACTTCTGGCATTGTCTTTCATTACTTCTTGCACTGTTCGAATCATTGAACTTAAGCACATGAGCATGACTGTCGCGGACGACGACTGTCAGAGTGACAAGCTCCGCACGGGCTATAGCTTCGCATCGGTATATCGGTGTATATAGTACTGCCCAGCGAGACCCGGCGACGTATTCTTTTGTCTTATTGTTGAGCGCGGCGAAACTTTTCTGGGTTAATTTTCATGTTTTTCAATACAATTTTCAGCAGATTTGCTGTCAAGGCCGGAATAATTTTCCATGTCTTGACGGGGCGGCAAATTAATCAAGCACACGCATAATAAAGACAAAAGAACAAATTAGTGGGATGGCCTTCTACAGTTTGTACTCCCTAAAGGTAACTTAATTAATTAATAACTCCTTAACATTTATTTTTAGACAATCCTTCATTTTAAAACAATTTATAAAAACCCAAATATATTAACCTCTCCAATATTCCGACATCTCTCATTGTCATTGATCGATTTTACATTTATTTTGTATTATTTCCCCAAGATTTCTGGGAACTCCACTGCCGGTTCTCATTAGTCTTCTCCTTGGACCCGACTGCTCGAACATGTGCTACGATTTGTCTCCGGAGCGGAAGCCCCAGCTCGACTTCCTTCCAGCACACAAAAACCCAGAGATGCATCCTCCAAAGGGTTGCTGCCTCGTTGGTTGTCATTCAACAGCTGTAGGGCCCTGCCTCTCCCTTCGAACAATTAGAAATTATTACCCTAGATATCCGATTGTCTTAACTGATTGTCAATGGCCATAAATTTATTGAGGTTCGAGCATATGAATGGCCCGAGTGCGGCCAGAAGAAATATTAATGATAAGGCACACATGCATACGAAATCAAAGCAGGGAGCATGGAGACCTGACTATTGGCCCCGGGCAAGTGCAGCATTTGTTGGCCAACTGCTGGCACTTTTTGTCCGCACATTTCGATTTTTTTTCTCTCTTTGTTTAACCCATCATAGACCACGGCCAAGTCATCAGCAACTCGCCTGCTGTTGACTTAGAATACTAATTCAGTTCGCGCAGCCCGGGCCGGATGTGGTGACATTTGGTCGAGCGATGGCCAGGCCACATCAGCTCCTCCGTGCACTAGCTGCTCTGCGAGACGCTCTCACTCCCGCCCTTTTGTCTCTTGGCCCTAACAAATATTGGTGGCAATAAAAAGCTAATAAAGAATATGGACAGGCAAATGTCTGGCCGACAAGTGTGCGGATGCCAGGGCTGGAGAGTGGCTTGGGGAAATGGGTAACCCTTTTGAATAGGTAACTTTAAGGGATATGTATTTGGGGCATATTGGTAGAGCACTAAGAAATATTACAGATACCATTTATTTTATAAATAAACCATAAACTTTTAAATATTAAATAAGCTTCATAATTATTCCAACTCTCTGACAAACATTTATAATAAAATATGTATGTATAGATTCTATTCTGGATTCATTAAAGAAATCTGTTCTGTTATTTCTCCTAAAATTATGCTTAAATATTAATAATATATATTCTCTTTCCTTTTTCAGTTCCCATGCCCACCTAGTTTATGGCCATAACCCTGGGCATTATTGGCCCTGTCACTTGCTTTCCTTTTGTTTGCTTGGCGGGTAATGCAGCGGCGTTTAACAATTCATAAACATGGCCTGCACTGACGCCACTCGTCTCGGATTTGTCGTCGTCCCCGTCTGCTTTTTGGTTCACTTTTCAGAGCTGAGCTGCTCTGGAATGGGGGTCCAGGCCGCGTCTATGCCCTGGACAGCGATCCCGAAGGGAAGTAGTGCAGACAGGGCCGTGTTTATGTATGCAAAACTAGTTTTCTTTTTAGGGCCATGTCTGGGAATCGAATCGGAATCGAAATCGAAACCAAAGCTACCACCGACACCAAAATTAAATGCAATACTATTTGGTCTACGTTTGGAGGAGGAGGAGGAGGAGTCGGTGGAGGTGGAGGGCACGCATTTACAGGGGCCTGGAAGACCATTTTGCGTGTTCGACAAATTTGTAGCTGCCTGTCCAGGGCCTGATCACGTTTTAATTGTACAAAAGCGACGACAACAAAATGTTTCGCTACTGTCTTCGGTAGACTGTCCTCTGTAGACTGGCGCCTACCGTGGGCTAATTAACATTGTCAAGGGGCAGCGGGCAATGGAGGGGGCTACCACTAAAAAAACTAAACTTTAAGTTCGACTGTGTTCCCATTCACACTCGCTAAACATTTTACTTTCTTAAATCGTTTTTAATTGTGTTTTGTCAAATGGCAATGTGAAACCGATAGACCGCATTTGATAAGGCCTTCTTCGCCTTGGGGAAGGAGTTCCAGCGGGGGAAGGTCTCGGAGGTGGCTGTTGGCGAGCTGGAGGTGGGTGAGAGCTGATGGAGAAACTGGGTTCTAGAGGTGGACCATGGAGTCGTGACTCACGAATGTTTAGTACACATATAGGAATATATTTTCAATTATTTCCATTATCTGTTGGTATTAAAAAGGTATTCTTTTTGATATTACGGTATTATTATTATTATTATTTCATAAAATATTAGTAAAATCTAAGTGGCACTAGGAATTAGAGTAATTAATTATATTTAAGTAAAGAAATATATTGCTAAATATATATCCCAACCTGATATCTCAATATTCTCTCGAAATTTGCTATTAAAATCACAAATATATATTATTATTATATTTAAATATATTTAAAATGTAAACCCCCAATATTGTGTCACGCTCCCACCTCTAACCCCCTCCAATGGCTGGAAAGCGAGCGATTCTCAAGGGTTAGGTTACCCTAAAAGATTGTTATGCCTGGCATTTAATTGCCTTGTAAGTGAGGAGCACCGGTAGCAGCTTCTCATTGTTTCGATGTCTTCTCGATTCGCGTTGCACGCATTTCACGGGCCAATACGAAACAACAACAGCAGCGGCAGCAGCATCGCCACATCGCCACATCGCAACATCAGCCGCAGCAGCGACATCGGTAGCAGCAACATCGGTAGCAGCAATATCTGTTGCAGCTAAAACAGCGACAAGCTGCGACGCTTTTGGCATCCCGAACCTCGATATAAGAGATATCGGGTATCGACGACGGCTACTGATTTTGCACCTGTTTAAATGCTTTCGATATTTGTGATCCCATTGATAATGGCTGGACATAAAACTAGGATGCCAGTGAAGGAGCAGGCAGCAGTGACTTGATGGCGGAAATGAGTCCCCAAAGTCCCAAGTACCGCGATTCCAGCGAAACGCCGCCAGCGTTTATTGGCACGTTTCCAAGGCACGAATGAAGGCACGGACCCAGCGGATCGCATCGGATCACATCGGATCGGACCTGCAACTCTAAATTATATATAAAGCACATGTCACCGGGCACACAGCCGCATACAAATGATGGCCAAATGATGAAGTGGCCAACTTCTAGACATGACCAGGGCACAGGGAATGGCAGAAACGGAATGGCTAAGGGCGCGGTCTTCTATAAATTTACAGCCCAGAAGGTCTGAGCCCAGCAGGAGAGTCTCGTAAACCCACTCCAAAATTAGAACCAACTAAGGGCCCAACTCGGTAGCCCCACAGCGCCTTTAATAGACTTCTTATGACAACTTGCAGTTTATTTTTTGCCAGTTTATTTATTAAGATTAGTGCAAAACGTTTCCTGAATTCATGGAATACTTGTTAATTAATTTTTAATGCTTTGAAATGTCAGTAATGTTTTCCAAGCCATGTCTCCGTTTTTGCGTGAATTATGCAAAGTTGAATTGCGCTCAATGGCATTGCAATTGCAGAAGAAGACTCCACTGGAAAACATCATCATCATCGCTCTATGATGATGACGGGTACGAGGCACTTGCCCAATCCGCATCCCGATGTGTCTCAAGCAGCACTAACAGCGGCCACAAATGCACGGACACATCCACATCGGACGGGGCACTTGGACCACGGTCAATAAAGACCAAGACCAAGACCAAAGGTGGAGGATAGCTGCTAGGTCCTCTTGGCCAGAGACTGAGAACCGAGAATCGAGAACCAGAACAAGAGCTCTTTGATCTCCGGCCGCCGAGAGCGGGCCATTCATTGAAGTCGATTCCCTGACACCTCTGCCAGGTCCGCGTCCAGCCAGCTCTCAAACGGTCTAAAAGGCCGCGGCCATTAGCCAATATAACAGCCACGCAACGTTTTGTATTTTATCATGTCTACAAAAGTCAAAAAGCCATATTACATCATAACGCAGCCGAGGGAGATGTGAGCGATGAGATGCTGATGCAGATGCAGTTGGGAAATGGAAATGGACACGGAGATGGTGATGCTGATGCTGATGATGGGGATACAGAGACGACTGCGGGGACTGATTCGTTTCGTGCCTAAGTGGCCTTTTGGGAAAAGTGTTCTAATAACAATAAAAAAAAAGGGTGAAAACAAAAACTGTTTTAACTGGAAAGCGGTCAGAACGGAGTGATCATCGACGGGGGAAGGGGGAAAATTGTTTGCATTTGTCAAATAGATCGCGGCCCAAAAAGGGTTTTTCAACTGACCGCCTTCGGAGAACGAGGGCGTGGGTTTAAACGGGAAAAACATATAAAATTTCCCTATAAATTTAAATTAAAAACCAGAATTTAGCAATTATAATAATTTAAATAATTTCATATATTTAAAAAAATATATATTCTCTTTAATATTAAATACTTTTCTGAAAATGGTATCTCAATTTAATTTTTGATAAATTTCTTCACTTTAAAAAAAAAGTCTTTATTTATTTAGTCATAATTTATTAATCTTCAAAATCAGATCATGTGCTTTATATTTTTTCTCTCTGTATAAAAACCCCTTTGACTTTGACTTTGACTTGACTTTACTTAACCCTGGGCGCGAGTGGTGTGAACTCGTCACGAGCTCCTCTGTCCATCGTCGCGTCCTTTTCAAATGGTCGGCAAACAATGCAACAACGCCCGCTCCTCGGACTCCGGAGTCGTTCTAATAAGCCGACCCCGCGGACCGATCATGTTGGGCAAACACAGCGGACCGGAGGATGACCAAAGGCCGCCGGCCTAACGAGGCCATGAAAGGAGTTCATTGTGCGTCGCCCGGCGGTCACTTTGAGTGTCATAAAAAAAAGGAACGGCTAAAAACTTAAAAGCCAGCAAACAAAACGCTGCTCTGCATTCTGTGCTGCCCAGCTAGAGCAGTTAATTAGAATGTGCCATGGATGCTGGGATGCTGAAAGGGCTGGCAACAGGTACCTCTACCTGCCATTCCATCTCTGGCCCACTCCAGCGATCGGAGAAGTGCGCTAGGCAAACAAGCTGGAACCAAAAGGCGGCTTGATTGAGTGGCCGCGTCCCCGGCCTCCTGCCTCCTGTCTCCTGGCGAAGGAGAAGGAGAAGGTTGCGAAAGCCACACAACAAATGGTCTTTATGAAAATCAAATCAAGTCATAGTCACCAGCCCCAACACCAACACCAGCTGGAGGAGCTGCGGGTACCAGTTATGGAGTCACGTCTTCAACGGCAACTGCTGCTCAATGGTGTGCAAGCCTTGGCCATATTTACCAAATGTCAATGCAAAAAGTAGAAGGTGCAATGCAGAAGAGTTGTGAAGAAATACGATAAAATAAACCAAGGAAAAGGGCATGTGAATACGATCTGGCGAATAATGAATGCTCTATGGGAAAAGGGTGTACGAATATTCATAAATTAATTAAATTGTACTGGATCCAATCCAATAAAAAATTTTCTGCATTTTTCCAGAACTTAAAAATATATTTAAACAATTTTTAAAATATAGAAATAGCCTTTTTGAATGCTTTATATATTTGTACATATTTTATTTTTCTAAGTAGCTGCTAAACTTTAGACCTCCTTATTTCCTTGTAATGGATTTCCTGAAAGTTTTCCCACCATTTTGGCGATAACCCAGCTGCCTTATTTTCGCTAGGGTATGTGGCCCACCGAAAAAAATAAATAAATATCACTAAACACAGGCGCAAACGATCGCGCACGTTTGGTAATGGATCACACGATCTTTGGCTGGCGAAAGACTTGAGCTTGAGCTTGAGTCTGAGCCAAGTGCACGGCTCGCTGTGGCTCCGAGCCTGCATCTGGCTCGGTCTGGCCGCAGCTCTAGCTCTGGGCCTGGGTCTGGGTCTGGGTCTCGGCCTGGCTCCGCTCCGCTCCGGGGTAAAATGACATTGACAGTGACACTGCTCCAGCAACTGCAGAAGCACAGAGCGCAGCTCTCGGAGTGGTTCTGGGTTAATACGTGCACTAAGCGTATCAGTTAACCACACAATAACCCGGCGACCGTTCGCATAAGTGTTGCGAGCTGCTGAAGAAGCCTTAAGTGTCAGCTCAGGTGATTGCCGGTCCGAAGTGGATGCCCCCAGCTCCCCCAATGTGAAGGGGGGGAAATCGAATCGAAGTCGAGTCGGGAAATGGCGAGAGGAGAAGGTCGCACACGTTGCTGGCCGCGATCGAGATCCGTCCTAATGATGTCAACCCTTTCCACCAAATCCCAGCCGGCGGACAGCTGGCTCTCTGCCCCATTAGACTAATTTAACGAGCTGTAACATAAATTCCCTGTCTCCACTCGATCTTGGCCAGATGAGCAGGAGCTCCTGCTGCGGTGGTCGCTCCTCGTACGAGCACTCGGCCCGATCGTGGGTTTTCCCACTAAAATTTTTGGCTTTTTGACTTCTTTACGAGCTATCAAAATCACTTGTGGCCCAGCCTCACGCAGACCTTAAATCTAATTTCGTTTTTCAAAAATAAATAAGGGTAACAAGATAAGACAAGGCACTAAAAAAAACAACAACCAATAATCAGACAACCAGATAGGGCAGTGCACTCAAGAAAAAGTCTTAAAGAGATGGAGGAAAAATAATAGATTTTTTACTGAATTATTCTAAATTTTTAAAAGAAGATTCTAGCTCATAAATAAATTCTTATATTTCTAATATTATTATATTTTTTGATTCCTCTTTTCTAAGGAGATTTCGTTCCACTTCGAAGTTAAACTATATTTTTCTGAGTGCCGCTTCTGCGATAAGGATCAGACCCCTGAGTTGATTTGAGCTCGAGTTCGTTAGGCGTTTTGTCCTCGTAAATGTTCGAGGTGCTGGCTGCACAAATTAATATTGTGGATTGTGGTGTGCGGTCCTCGGACGGTGGACCGGTGGACATAGGACGTAGGACACTGGAACTCTGTTGTGGAGAGGCACGCTGTCGGGGGCCAAACACACAGTAAACGAAGACAAAAGGACATCATCAAGCGGCCAAAGGAGAACAATGGGCAAATTTGTCGTAAAGAAGCAGGCCCCAGAGAGAAAGTCAACGGAAGGATTTATGCAGCTGTAACCGTGTCTGGGTTAGGTCAAGATGCCGATGATCCTCTTCCCCGTTTCCCCATGATCATGATGATGATGATGATGCTGGCTCAACTTTATCGTTGGCATGCGTATGCCTGACCTGTAAGTTCACTGGACACGCATGCACCTCGAAGAGCGAAGGAATCATTTGAAAGACCTGCAAGAGAATGCCAAAAATAATAATTAATGAACGCGAGAGGTACCCTGTAATCATTAGGTAACGTAAAGAATTTTATTTCCAGTAACTAAAACCAAAGAAAAATAAAGAATTATTTTTTAAATATTTATTAAATAAATATTTCAATATTCAACAGAGTAAAAACCCATCAGTATGCACCTTAAGCCCTACTTAATCTTCTCAACCGCATATACCCCATATTCCCCGAACCCAGTGGTCACCAGAAATCCGAAAAAAGGAACGAAACAGATACCAGAAGACCGGATCAGGTCGTACCTTAATCGCAGCACTTTAATCGACACGCAAAGTTCGTTTAAGTTAAATAAACGTTTAAACGAGAACATGGCGCGCGAAGGGAATGGCAAAGGCAAAAGGCAAACCCAGAGCCAGTCAGAATGAGAATGGGAATGAGATTGGGACTCTGGGTATGGGAATGGGCCAGGAACAAGCCAACGGCATGCGCTACACGCAGAACTTGTCCGAGGATGAGGATGAGCCAGAGAAGGGTCCGGTCCGAGTCGGTGGAAAAAAATAAACAACTGAAATCAGAATGCGTGCCCCGGCTGGGTGTGTACGAAATGTTTAAATTAAGGTGCATATCAAGTGCACCAGATCACTAATTACCAGCGCCAGCTACGGTCAGTCCCTTTTCGGGGCCCCGGCTCCGGGATCTCGTTTGAGCCAAGCGCCCCCAAAGATGCTTTCGGAGTTCCGAGCGCGGGTTAAAGGTGGTGCCGGCGGAATCGAAATCAATAAAGATGAGCCTCCGATTGGCAATGTGCCATGTGATTTGGCCAACTCGCATTCTGCGTTCTCCCGGGCTGCCTTAAGTGGGTTAATGTCTTGCTGGCTGGAAGAACAATGGAACTGTCCGTCATCTGATCGGATCGCGGGATAGCACTGAAATGCAGTCGATACATTGTTAAGGATGGGGAGAGAGTTCATCGCTGGGGTCAAGTGAGAAGTGCCACATATTATGCCTTCTATAAAGATGGGAGTTCATTAAGCACAGATCTGACAAAAATATAACAAAAATAAATTACAGAGAGCAGATTTAATAGTATTTAATATTAAAAACCATAAAGCTGCATGCTTGAATTTCTTACTCATAATTGATATATTATTTTTAAAGGCAATATTTATTATTCTGTTAATATTTTCCATTGGCACTGGCCCCTCTTAATAGATAAACTTCAGTTTTGCTTCCTCAATCCTCGGATCCTTGAGAGTTAATGATCTCTGCTGGCTCTTCAGTTCACAAGATATTAATATCGGCTGTATGTCATAGTTTGTTTTGACTCCAAGTATTTGTCAGTCTGTGAACACGCCCCTTACCCTCTAGAGGAGCTCGGCAGTAATTAAGGCCGCTACCGGACGCTAAAGCAGCCAAGCCGAGCCGAGGCATTGCCTCTGTTAAGAATTCTGCGACTTGCCTTTAACAAAATTTTATGCAAATCTTTGCATAATTTCTCATTAGAAACATGTTTCCACTATAATGTGTCAATAATACTTGCGATTTTTTTCCCCATATTGTCTCTTCAATTTCATTGTCAGATTCAAATGCAAATTGGGAATTTATATTTTTTTTTTTACGCGATGCCACTCCACTCCACTGCCACTCCGGGTGCAATTATTTAATTTAATAAACATGTTCTTATGGCGCGCGTATTATATATGTGTTGCATGCATTAATTTGAAAGCTATAACTGCGGGAACATTAGCATCGCGAACGGTGATAAATAATTAAATGCGAAAAAGTCACTTGCAGGTGCTTGTCTTGAACTATTTTTAAAGATGTGCTAAGCGCGAGTCAGCGCCTTTGTCCACATTCGCCCCGAACTCTATTAGTAATGCATCTGTCATAGATCACCGGACACACACACACACACTGCACACTCTTCCGTGGGGCCAATAAAGCATCTTGAAAGTCTTAAAATCTTTGGACCCCGTCGATGGCGCCAGGTAACTTGATCTAGCCCGCTTGTCTGCGGACATTTTCGATGGGGCGATAGGCGCCTGCATTTTGACAGTCAATAAAATTTTGAAATGTTATACTTTTGGTCCATTTTTATGCTGAATCGATTTTATTTCCCTCCGCCTGTCCCAGTCTTCGGGTCTGTTGTTGTCTAAATGGCTTTTTGATTGGAGAGATTGGGGCGATGAGACAAATGAACCACTTTTTCAGTTTGACAGCCCCGGTGAACCCAGAGAAAAGCAGGCAAACGAAAGACTTGGGCAACGAACTTGACGAATGATATCGATATAGTCTGAGATCGGGGTAAAAGTCGTTCAAGTCAGTTGTGGGCTTTGTGATTATGGAGGGAGCGAGTTGAACTAGTGACACTCGGTTTATCATAGGAAAAACAAAAGACTTAGGCCACGAACTTGATTAGTCGAAGCTATCTATTTGACAAATCGAGCTTAGGCATTCCTTAACTTGGTAAAGGTCACTTAATTGTGGGCATTCCGATCATGATTAATTAGGAATTTAATCTAAGCTGAGTTCTGGAGAAATTGAGAAGAAAAAGGCAATGAAACTAAGTTTACAGTTAGTCAAGAGTTAAATTTAATTATTAAACGTAACATATTCCAAAGAATATTTAATCTTAAAATAGTGATATGCTTATTTTATATTTTTAACAATATTTTAAATATCCCTACACCTTCTTTTAGATTCAGCATAATTTTAATTCTTTAATGTATTTGTTCCCCATTTTGATTTGAGACCTACTTAAGAGTATGTTGACACCCACTGCCTGAATTTATTGTACTTTATTTCGTGTGGCTCTTTTTTACTATGACTCTTTAATAAACTATAAAAATAAATTTAGAAACAATGACGACAAAACACACGTCGGAATGCGATCGTCGCCGGACAATGGCGTGCGCTGGTCACCCGCCGCCCCCGAATGCGCTCCATCATGCATATTGATGATATGATCTCCGATCCCATCCGATCCGATTTATTGTCGCTGACGCCCCGAGACTTCTTTTGACACAGCCCCAGGGGCGAAGTCGGGCATTACGCTACATATATATATTTATTTTTTTGCATCCAAGGAGGGGGCTCCTGCATAGTTCTCGTGCCTGAGGGCGAAGCGAACCATTCATCATCGGGGCGGAGTGGATATATGGACAGTGGGGCCGTCGTCGGGCCATAAACAAAGTTCGGCTAATTAAGTGATTAAAATTCTGGCCATCAACGGGCCGTATGACTTTTGTATGTGTTAATATAAAGTTTATTATTTGAAGCAGCACGTGGTGGCATATCGGAGGCGTACTCTAGGCATAGGCCTATGTGGCATCTGAAGCATATAAAGCGGCTCCGATCGACAAATATCTGTGCGTAACATTTGTGGCATTTTTAATTTACAACTCAGAGTTGTGCGATTGCAATGGGCAGGCACAAAAAGCACTTAACGGCCGCTATATCGGTTTTATTATCGGCCATCGGCCATCGCCATCGCCGCGGCGATCGAGTTGCAGCCGAATGTTGATTGAATTTATGCCAAAGCATTTGTTAGCCGTCTCGTTTTTGGTGTTGCCATTGACAGGCCACGCCCATTTGGCCCGTAGTTAACGAAAAGTCGAGCCAAAGACACCGCCGATCCGATAGGCCAGTAGAGAACTGATTTTGAAACAAGAGTGCTAGCTGTGGTATACCCAAGTAATTTATTGGCTTTGATCCTAGGAATGTGCGGTAGCTAGCGAAGCTTTGTTGACAGCTAATAGATACCTCCGAAAGATATCTTCTAAAGAGGCTTCTAAGGCCTTATGAAGTGCATAAGAATGTGGTTGAGTGTGGGTTAAGGGAGAAGCAATAGGAGTGTTTGGTAATTTTAATTAATTTAGGGGAAGCTATTTCTAGTTTCTGTTTGAATTTAAAGGAGTGATATATGATCAAAAATAATATAAAATAATTATAGATAACACACGCAAGCTGCCATTAATAATTTATTTAGTTTCTTTTTTAATTTAAAGGGGGTATTTATGATCAACAATAAAAAAAAATTATTATAAATATAGCAAGTTGCCATTAATAATTTATTTATACAATTCAATTAACTCTTGGTCAGCTGACTAAATTAATCCAGCATCGAAAAGATAACTGTAACTGTAACTGTAAAATTCTTTCCTGTTTAAATTCTTTTCCTGAAAATAAAATAATTAAAAACACCCAATAGTTTTAATTTTTCATCGATTTTATTTGTTCTTTTATAAAATTAAAAGCCAATCTAAGGAGATACACATAGACTAAGGACTAAAATAGAATAAAATACTTAGACACAATTAAGATCATGCTTAGACTTAACAATTTCTATGTACAATAGCGTTTCGAGGGTGGGAATGATTTCTAGCCTACATTTCTAGCTTCAAACTTTCAACTTTCGAGTACGATTGCAAACAAGCTCAAAGATATTTACAATTTTCAACGTTTCATAAAAGTAATTTTTGGATCTGAGCTCAATAGGTGTGTGTACGTGTTGGTGTGTGTGTGTGGGTGTGTGTGTGAGGGCGATGCAACTACCTGGCCTGGGCTGTCTCCGTCTCTGTCCAGCCAAACCTGTCTGCCTCTCGCTCTCTCTCTAGGTGTGAGCGAGCGCACATGAAAAATTTAAATTTTCTCCAACTAACAAAAAAGGCAAAAAAAATTAACAACGAGCCGGGGGAATGGGAGAGTGGGCTCCTCCCCCATTTTTTCTTCCAGTGTAGCCTAGACGCACACAAAGATGCCGCGCATGGCGCTGGCCGCATTGTGGGCCACCGCGAAGCCCCCGAAGTGGGTGGCTTCCGCTCCGCCGCCGCCGCCCAGCTTCTGCCGCTTCACCTCCGAGGAGGAGGAGTGCGAGTGCGAGGAACTGCTGCTGCTGAGGCACTCGGCCTCCAGCTGGTAGAACTTCCTACGCGGCGCCGCCTCCAGCTCCTGGTCCTCGCTGCCGCTGTCGTTGAAGCTGTGCACCGAGCTCCGCGACGTCTTCATGCTCAGGTCCATGGGACCGTCCTGGGCGATGGCCGCCACGGGATTGGAAACGGGTGCGAGGGCGGGAGCGGGAGCGGGAGCAGGAACATGAGCGGGAGCAACTTGAGCAGGAGCGGGAGCACTGGTCTCCCCGCCAATGGAGCACACGGAGACCGGCGACAGACTCTGCATCTTGGCGGCGAAACTCAGCGGACTGCTGGGCGTGGAGTGGAGGTGCTGCTGCTGCGGGGGCGTGGCTCGGATGGCCACCGGATGCAGGAGGTGGCCGGACTGCTGGCTGTGCACGGACTGCACGTCCTCCTCGAGGCACACATCGATGGGCGACTGTCGGGCCGAGGGAGTGGACTGGGGCATGGGAGCCGCCGGATTGCTGGCCGGGCTGAAGCGGCTCTGCGACTCCACGGAGTCCACGCTCTGGCGGTGCTTGTACATCTCCTGGCGGTAGGCTGCGTCCGCCGCCGAGGCCGCTGCAGCGGCGGCACTGGCATGGTATCCCGGGAAGAGCAGGTGCGGCGGCAGTTGGAAAGGCGACGGATGCTGGCCCATCATGCTGAAGAAGGGCAGGGCGGCGTCGGGCAGGTAACTCGGATAGCCCAGCAGGGGCATGTGTGGGTGGCGCTGCTGGTTCTGGAGCTGGTGCTGTTGGCTCTGAAGCTGGTGCTGTTGCTGCTGCTGATGGTGATGCAGATGGGCGGCCATGTCCCCGAATCCGGGGGTGTGTGGTGATCCCACCGGCGAAGAGGCCGATGGAGCTCCGCCCACGGAGGTAGGTGGCGCCTTGCCAGCCGCCGCCGCCGCCTGTTCGTGCTCCTGGAGCAGGCAGTGGATCTTGAACCAGTTGGAGCGACGACCGTAGCGGGAGCCACCCTTGGACATGCCCACATTGTAGCACTTCCTCAGACGGCAGGCCTTGCAGGTGGTGCGGTTCTTTTTGTCAATGATGCACTTGCCCTCGTTCTTGCACTCGCTGATGGTGCTGATGTTGTTGTACGATCTGCCGAAGAAGGACTGCAATGGAGAAGGTAAAGGGTAAGGGGTTAGTTGGGTTGTAAATAAGGAAAAAGCCTCATAAGGAACAGGAATTCATTCAAGAAGGTGATCTACTGCTAGAAATCATTCATATCAAAAAATGTACAAGTTAAAAAAAACTAAGATCAATTACTCGATTTATTTATTTAGCAAATTAGCAGATGCAACTCTTTTTACATTGATTAATAAATAAAATTGTTATTCTTTTGATTTTCTTGACAATTAAGTTATTATAAAGTCCAAAGAATTATTTTTTGAGGAAACTATTAGTGATGAATCACTGGCACTTCACATATTCCACTCACTGCCTGCTTTCTAGAACATTTCTTTAGTATTTCCCTTAACCCCTTACGGGTCTCGGAAAGAACTTCCTCTTTTGC
>VNJO01007541.1:0-39639 GCA_008042535.1 Drosophila tani
ATAAAATAAATACGCAAATGGAAACCAAACAAAATTCAAATATTTTCAAGATAATTACGCTAAGATAAGGCCAATATAGGGCGACTGTGGTTACTCCACAATTGCGGATAAGTCATGGACACACCACCCCAGAGTCCAGACTTAAGCCCAATTGAAAATTGGGCAATTTTAAAGAAAAAGGTGGCAAATGAAGCCTTAAAAACAAAAATTAAATGAAAACTGCCATGTTGGAGGAATGAATGCTGAATCCGGAGACATTGGACATGGAAAAAAACATAAATTCGATTAAAACACGTTTGCAGGATGTTTATGCTGCCAAAGGTGGCCATACAAAGTCTTAAAATGCCATAAACTACAAAATAAGAAGACTTAAAGTTTTTGTCAAAACACTTTATTGACTGCATGAAAAATGAATGTTATTTGTTTTTATTTTTTTTAAGAATGTTAAATAAATTAATTTTGGTTTTTTCTTCACTAATCAACTCTAAGATACCTATATATTCATAATAAAATTTGAATAATATTAAAATGCCCCTATAACTTACTTTTTTTTTGCACAAAAACATGATAAGGTGTGTTTTTTATCATTGTAAAAACACTTTCTTGACATACTGTATGTGTTGTGTCCCCCTTAAGACCAGGGCAATTGTTTGATTTATTTTCAGGCAGATAGAACACGACGAAGAAAAAGAAGTATAAATACTTAAGAAGAAATGAGTTACAGGCCATGTAAAAATCGGGCATCTGGGAGATACAAAAAACAGCGCTGTGGGTCGCGCGATCTTCTCGCTGAAGATAGCAGAAAATTAGCTGGAAAAGACGACGTGCCTACACGCGTATGTTCGATGACCCAAATCCGATTAAAGAGCCCTATAAAAAAATCTAGTCAAGTAACTAAACTAAACTAATCGCCAGAAAAGGACCAACACACATCTATCTTGATTCTTGGACAAAACTAAAGCGGCGCTGGGGAGGCATTTTCTGATAAATTTCGAAATTAATTATGTCACATTATGTAATCTGATCAGCTTCGTTGCGGTTACCGCCGCCGTTGCTGCCTGTTGTCAACGCATCCAAAAAATAAAAATCTCGACCCTTTTCAGAATAAAACAGGGAAGGGGTGGTGGCAGACAGATCAATGAACAATGGGAAATGCGAACTGGGATCCGAACAAAAAATATATATAAGAAAAACAACTACCTCACGAATTCCAGTTCCTCAGGTAGGAAATGCTGAGAGGCGGTCGCGATCAGATATTTGTGTCTTTGAAGCTGAGAAGATGTGCACTGGGATTTAGGTTTTAAATGGTAAATATGATTTTAAAGAAATATAAAATTCTTGTAATTAAGGCAGGAAGTTTGGGCTAGCCCTATTCTTTCATTAGTAACCGATTTTTAACCAACATCAGAATTCAGCTTGGTTTGCAGCTCGACCTCATTGGAAACTATAGTGACTTGGAAGGTTATTTGAATTTTATATGTATTTAAATCAAAAGTAATGACCTCATAGTTTTATCCTACATAAGATTTCTAGTTTTATTATACTTTTAAATTTTATTTAGAACTTAGTTTTCCCTATATTTTTTGAGCAGTGTTCCTGCCTTTGGCTGTCACATGGACTCAGATTCGGATTCCGCTACAGCTTCAGGATTTGGCTTTTGTCTTTGCTCTTTTCATTGAGCGAGAGAAGAAGCCTTCCGAAATATACTGGAAATGTAAGACGAAACCCCGAACGAATTCGGAGCAGGTAACGACGGCAGGCAGGCAGGCAGGCAGTCAGCCACCAGTCCTGGGCCATATAATTAAAGGCTGAATTACGATCTCCCTGGCAGACTTTTTCTGCGGTTATCAATGCAATGAGATTTCTGCAGATCGGATTTGGATTTTTGTGGGCGTGCATTGTCAATGAGGTGGAGAAATCGACCGAAAAAGGGGAATAATTAAAGGTAATCTCATATATATTCCTACTGTTCGAGCCAAGTTTATTGATGAAATATGAGAGGCAGAAAAACTCAGCTCGAGGATATAATTCAACCCCTTCTCCAATAAAAAAAAAACCATTGAAAAAGATTAGGCATTGTTAAGGACATTAAAAAAATATAATTCGAATTTATGGACAGCAATGATGTAGTAATAACTTCCCCTTAATAGCCCTCAAAAGCAGGAAAATCATTTTCCAGAGTATCTTTGTCTCTCCTTTTCGGTTGGGTGGAAACTCTAGTGGAAATAACTCACGCTCTCCTGCTCTTAATCCCCCGTCTAATGTTCTCTAAGTCCAAATTATGGGGGAAGGAGGAGAAACCCTTTCACTTTTATCATTAAGCCATTGATAAATAAAATTTCCATAACCTTAAAAGGAGAAAAAAAAGGTAAACAGAATGCAAAAAGAGCTTAAAATTAATTGAAACTGTATCCTTTTTTTATCCGCTGGACATAAATGTAAAAAATGTAAAAATTGCATAATTGGGCGAAATTTCGCTTTAAGCCAGCTGAGAGCGTTATTTGTGCAACATTTAAGCTGAGAGTTTATGGCGACTCCCCAACTCTTGGGCGAAATAATACGCTTTTAATTGCATTTTTAGCGCTTCTCAGTTGGAAACTACAATTTCAATGGCCCAAAACGGTTAAAGCCAAGTCTGCTGCTGCTGCTGCTGCCGTTGTAGTTGCTTTTGTTTGGCTTTCATGCACTGCAGACTTTGTCTGGCCAATTTAAATCCATTTTGCATTTGCATAAAGCCAGCAGAGGGAAAGGGAAAGGTCCCCAAAAAAGCGGTTGGCCATTTTTACTTATTTTGACTGCAACGATTTCTGAGAGGAATAAAGTATATATACATATATATATATATAAAGAGGAAAAAGTCCGGAGGTCTGGAGGTCTGAAAGTCTCCAAGGAAATGTTGTCGTTTGTGTCATTTGCATCGGAGCTTCAGCCCAGCACACAAAATGCACTTTATCAACTACTTGCAATCTTTGCAGAAGGATGTCCTGGCATTCAGTTCGCCTTTTGCCTTTACTTGTCCTTTTCCCGGCACCCCAGCAGTAAAAGAAAAATGGACAAAAATATGATTATTTGCGGCGATTTATTAGCCGCAATTTAAATTCATAATTCCAGAGAACTTTCCGTGCTGCAGGAAGGAGAAATAACAATCAAGGAGAAAATAAAAATAAACTATAAGGAGGAAAATGGAAAATATAAAAAATAAGTAAAATACTACAGGCAAGCGTGGCGATGTTCAAGGATATAGTATATATATAGAGACAGACTAATCCCGAAACGACGTCTGTCTGGGCTGCAAACTGCAGCTTAGTCGCATAATTGGCAACAACTGCACCAGCTGCGACATCGATTTGCGATTTCCATATATGGAAAAAGGGAGGAAGTCCCTGTCCTGGCCATGTGCAGCAGCAATTAGGCAAACTACTTGCAACACTCTTGCACACAGCAACTCGTGCGGCAATTAAAAACGAGTTGCCAGCAATTCAGACGTAACAAATTAAAGCAGACGCAAACAGGATCAACTGCAACTGCATGTGCATCCCAACAGAAAAGGGGTTGCAACCCCTGGTTATTTTCAAAAATATATTTTTACTTTTTTCTTTTGAACTTTAGTGAGGGTAGAGAGGCCAAAATAGTTACCTAGATTTATTTAATGTATTCTTTAAACCTTAACAGTAGAGAAAATATTTAATTGAGAGTTCAAAAACTTGTAAGTTTTTATTTTTTATAGAAAACTTATGGTTTTTCGACTTATCTACAAAATATACCTGATTCAGGATACATTTTTTGCTACCGAAATTTGTACACAAAAGGTTCGGGCAGCTGGAAAAGACTTTAACTTGATTTGCTTTGTTTTCGGCTTTTTGTTCAACTCGATTTGATGATCTTCCATTGTTTGCCTACTTTTTTATTCCTTCCAACCAGATCCTGACTTCTTGAATGATGGGAAAGGGTGGAAATAATGGCAAAAGGCGGTATCCCTTAAGCAGGCTGAACCTGCGCAGTTGGGAATTGCGTCGTCGGATCAGAAATGGAAAAAGGGAATCCTTGTTAAATGCGCAGTTTACTCGAATTAAGATTGACACACGATTGTCAGAAAGTGCGTAGTTCTGCCGCAGGCCTCTGAGTGACAGCTCCATAAAGGACTCGACACCGCAGATAAGCCAACAGGACGAAAACAATCAAATTGAGACGCAAATAGAGAACGACACTAAGCAGCAGGAATTTTTTTTGTAAGGGGTTAAGGTAAGGGGCAAATCCTAAATGGCAAAAGAAAAGGGGAGTCAAACGACGTGGTTTGTTCACCTTTTCAGCTCCAGCGGGCTGAGCAAACAAATAGCAATAAAAGCATACAAATTCAGCCATTGTTGGCCATCGTAGCTAATAAAAATTTGCCCCGCCAAAAAAACATAAAGCCAGCAGCAAAAACAGAAGCTGCATATAAAAAAAAACTTCAATGAGAAAGTGCAAGGTTGGTTTCTATAAAAGAATACTCTTTCTAGGAAAGGAAATGCGATTCTGGTGTTGCTTCTAACGCTGTTTATTCTGAAAAAATCTATAACCTAATTTTAAAAAAATATATAACTATGTTACTACTTTTTAAGTTTTTTTAAAAATTCTAGATCACCTTATTTTTTTAAGAAAATATCCTAGTTAAAAAATATGCCATCCCTATACTGAACAAATAAATTATATATATTAAAACAATTAAAAAACCGGAAGATAAATAAAATCAACAACCTAAAGTCTCATTTTTCCTATACAAAAATCCGAAATACCCACCGAAAAGGGTATAAAAGATAGACAACACGTCGTATGAGCGATGGGTAAAAGGTACTGGTAACGAGAAGAAACTGCTGGCTGGCAACTAATAAAGTTTTTGCCATTTCCCCCCTCGGGGCTAGAGCTGGCCAAGTTAATGCAGCGGAACTTCGTTTCGGCCATTTCGCCGTGTTTTACAACTCTTTCAGTGCAAATGCACATTCGCTATGTGCTGCTGCAGCGTGTTTATTAAGCGCATTTATGCGTTGTAAATAAAAAGCCAAAAATTACGCGCTCAGGAAATTGCATTTTCGCATCGAGGAGAGCTTGCTCGGGATAGTGACACAATTTGGTCTATAAAAGTTTTGAATGGCCGCAACGTGAGCAGACTATTCGCCAAAGGTGTGTGCTTAACCTCCTGGGAACTATTGCTAATTTTACAACGGATCCATAAAAGAGAAAAAAAGAATATATGCTTTAGCTACGAGCCAAGTAATTTGGAGCCGATGAGTGGTGGTCAAAAAGCCATAAAGCCTATCTCTGATCTAGATAATAATTTATGTTTCCGTTGATGGCTATGAAAATGAATGCATGTTGACTGAAAAAGTCAGTGTTTAAAGGATGGAAAACTATTTTTAATAGACTTAGCTATGGTTATTTGCGATAAATTGGATATCTAGAGTGTACAAAAGTTAAAGTTAAAGTTTTAACTGTAAGTAAAATAAAAATCGCATGAATTTCAACCATTACTCAGTCTCCTGAGAATTATCTTCATATCGATCCGACTCAAAACTATCCAAAGACTCACCCGAGAATTACCACCTTTTCCGATGCAACAAACAAAAAGCGTTAACTCACCTGCAAAGAGAAAGAAAACATATGAAATTAATATCAATTAAAGAGGATTTGCTTGTTTTGTGTGTGTGTGTTTTGCCAGGGAGAGGAAAATTAAAATTTAATTACACTTGCGTCCAGACGCAGCCCACAAAAGGTCAGGCGAACACAAACGAGCGGGAATAAAAACCAAAATAATGAATAAGAACGAACCCCAAGCCAAGCTCAGTGAAAGTTTTGCTCGCAAAAAGGACTTTCCCCAGCAGACAGGGACCGGCACATGAGCTCGTAACTAACATAAACTCTTTTTTGCTATAAATGTTTTTGCCACGACGACCATCATCCATTCTCTGGTCTGTTCAGTGCCCATTTTGTGCCGCCATTCCCCCTAGGAGAAGCACCTGCAGCTTTGGCCAGGATTCTTTGTCTGGGCGAGCGTCATAAATATCACATTTGTGGCAGACACACACGCATACATATGTCTACACACACACATTAAAAGCCATATATAGACGCCGAGGATACGACTGCAAACTTTCGTTCGCATTGTGCTGCATACAGCAAGGCGCATTTGCCGCATTTTATGAGGTGCAAATAAAAAGTTTGCCATAAAAATTGCCATAGACATGTGAACACAACTCAGGGAAAAAGCTTAGTGTACACCCGAGAAAATTATGGGCTTTGTCAGAGAGTTCGGAAAAAAGTTCACTATAAGAAACATGGTGGATTTGCTATTAAAACAAAATTCAAGATATTTAATATTATATTTTAAAGTGTCTAAAAGTAGGAAAAATATGAGAAAAAGCAGGTTAATTTGCTATTTAATAAATCTAGAGATTTAATTTCATAACTTAAAGTATCTAAAAGTATGTAAAGAATTTTTCTAATTATGAAAAGGTATGGAAACAATGGTTAGGCATCAAAACTAATCCTTACAAATCATTCACAGCCATTAGTAATTTATTTTAAACGCTATTCATATGGTAAATGGTCATGTTTGCTACCATTTACATACTTTACATTTAAAAATTGATAGAACAGAACACTTTATTATCTTTAATAATATCAATTTTATATAATTTTTCACCGTGTAAGAGACGGAGGGTGGTCGGAGCAGCTAAACTAAGTAGAAAAATGCATGTCTGGCACACTGGAGTGTGTCTAACAAGCAATCGGAAACACGCCAAAGGAAGTCGGATACCCGCCGCCCTCTGTCCCGCTGAGAAGAGTGTTCTCCTCTTTTGCCCCGTCATTTCCGCGAGCTTAAAGCAAACTGAAGAGCTTTAATTAATTCTGGAAATGGGTAAGAAAAAAGGTAGGGGGACGAAAAACGCACGTCAGGCACAGGTGCAATTTATATATTGTACTCTTCTGGCTGGCACACACACTCTGGAAAGCAGTGCTTGAAACAATAATCCTTGACAGAGGAGCGCAGCGCATTTATTATTGAACTATTCCACGGCCAAGTCAAGTGGAGTCGCTGCTGCTGGTGCTACGTGCCGAGGGAACTAAGAAGCCAGTAGACGGAAAATAAATCGGAAAGGGGAACCACCAACTCGCGTGTGTCAACGACATTCCTCATGCCCCATTCCCCATGCCTCATTCTCTCTTAGAACCGAAATTGAAATTGATTTGCAAGCTGATCTCCGGCATATTAAATAAAAAACTGGAATCGAGAGCTGGCTTAAAATAAACTTACTCGATTCTCCAGTATATTATTGGTTCTATTATTTTTTCAATCATTTATTTTATTAACAAAACGCCAAGCACATGTGCCTGGGAACGGGTGAAATCTCTCTCGATTTAATTGGCAAAGTAAACAGAATGTAATTAGGGGAACAAAAAGTTGGTCTGCAGTTGAGCAAATCGAATTAGTTTCGTTTACATTGGGGATTAGGTGTACTTAGTAGAGGAGCTTCAACTTCCATGACAGACGAATAGTACCAGTAGCAGGTGCCACATAAATGCTATGTTTCCCCTCTTACCCAGCGGAAGTGAGTGAAGAACTTCCACTTCAAAATCGAATTTTCCTGCAGCATTTTATCAGCGAAAGGTCAGACTTCTTTTTGTTTGGGTGTGTGTGTGGGTGGGTGGGTGGCACTACAAATTTCTTATGCACACAAAACTAACAACAAAAATAAAAGGAGGAGGCATGGTAAGGAAAGGTAAGCACTTGGCGAGTCTATGGCCCAGACACTTGAGTCGGGTCGAGCGGCTATAAAGGTGACAATAACTTAACGAGCAATGAACTCGGTTTGTTGTAGCTGCCTGTTCTTGATGAGCTTGATGTTGTTGTCTTACATGGGAAGAAATTATATAAAACGATTAAGTAATTACTAGGATACTTGAAAGAGAATTTAACTATTTTATAATATTTTTAAAGTTGGGATTTAGAAATCTTGAAGTTCATAATTAATGTAATTTCACACTTTTGTATATTTCCATTAAAGTTCTTAATATATTTGGGATACTCCTATATTCTAGACATTTATTCTTCAATTTCCAAGTAGTAAACCCTCATTTCTTTCGGTGCATCTTTTTTTTATTTTTGTTACAACTTCTGTGACCGGCGACGGTTTTGCAAGGAAGTGCCACTAAATTGTGGCAGATAACAACTACTAAAAGGTATGGGGCAGAAAAACATGGACAACACAGCATGTGGTCAGACCTGGTCTTCTCCTCCAACCATTTCCCTTTTTTTTTTTTACTGTGTGCCCTTAAAGTACCAGCCTGTTGTTGTTCAACTTTTCCCCTCTCCTTTTTTGTGGTGTTATCTTTAAAGGCTGTCAAAGACTTCAATAGGAGGATCCTCGCCCGAAAAAAAAAACCGAATTTTTTTGTATTTGCTGCTTGGCTGGGACAACAGTGCGTATGATGAATGGCAGTTGAACTACCTGAGCTTCAGCTGCTGCTGCTGCTGCTCCGTTTTGTTGATTTGCACGTGTGAACTGAGGAGCCAAGAGAGAAGAGCCAACGAACCCCGAAACGAAGAGCAGGAGCCAAGAAATGAGCTGCTGAAATGGCAATTTAAGTGACTGTCGAGTTGAAGTGAAGTCGCAGAGGAGAAGAACTCTGTTTGCCAGATGCCAGGATAAAAGCTCAAAGGCAAACACACGAAATACTCAAAACCCAAACAACACAACACCAAATGCGAAATATTCAAACAACAAAAGGAGCAGCCAGCTAACCAGCAGATGAACAGCAATAATAAGGATAAGGGGTTAAGGATTATAGTCGATTGGGAGGTGCTCTTATCTGTAAATTATTTGAATTTAAAGTTTTCAAAGCACAAAGAATTTTAAAGCATTTACAGATATATGTTAACTTTAAAATGGGGATATAAATGATTTAAGTAAAATATTAAATTCCATAACAATATAGTGGAAGTGAAAAAGCCAAAAATAATACGAATCTTTCCAGGAACCCAAAGTAACTTCCCTCACTGCGAAAAATAGGTAAACTGAGAGTGAAGCTGAAACGGAATGAATCTCTCAGGTTCACAGTCCAACGCCTGCCTTCCAGAGATGGCATCCTCACAACTCGCTCATTCCCCATTCATTCATTCAGTCATTCATGATGGATGCACTTTCAGGTGAGAGGCACAAGCTGGAAATGCATCAAAGTGGAAGACGTCGCTCAAGTGGAAGCAGCAGCAGCAGCAGCAGCCAGCACAGGCAGCGGCGGAAAACTCGTGGAAAACCCGTGCCACAGGCGAGATGATGCGTGGTGAGCGAGGGGAGAAAAAGTCATTAAAATCGCATAAAAGTGGGCCCAGGAAGAGAGGTCCAAACACGGGCTTTGACACGGTCGGTCACTGGCCAGAATGATTAATTGTTCTACCAGCCAACGTTTCCCCTCTCCGTATTTTTTTTATTTTTAATTTTTTTTCAGTGACTTCTCCCTTTGATTTTTATGCCGCACTTCTCTGTATCAAAAAGTCGTAAAATCTCCTCACCTCAATTTATATTAATGACAAAAATGTTTGACAAAATCATTAAACGAGCGCGCGCTTACAAAAAAAAAAATGAATAAATAATTATAAACACCCCAAAAAAGGAATATTTAAATAATAAAGAAAACGTTTTTTATTTTTTTCACATGTCCAATGCTTTTTTAATAACTTTTGTGGCCGCGAAATAAATGATTCAGACTGAAATGTGAACTGCTCCCAGGCGCTCATTAATTTCCCGCATTTCCCCCCTGCTCCCAGGGATTATTTGGGACAGGGGAAAACTCTGTTGAATATCATTGTTCTCCTTCTGCTTTTTTTTTTTTGTTTTTGTGTGAAAAATCATCTACGCTTTTTTCCTAAAGTGTTTTTAAAAACCGCAATGGCAGTCCCCCCGTCAGACATGAACATGAACCATTAATCATCGCCAAATGTAAGCGGCAGGCAAAAACCACAGCGAAAAGTTTATTTCTTTTTTAGGGGGGGAATAACATATTTATATGCATTATATATACTCCATACTCCATCTTCACCCGCAATCGAAAATAACTCTCACTTTCTTTTCTTGCCCAATGTCATCAGGCAATTAAATGAGTCTCCTCCTATATGAGTCACTCGCTCTGTTTTACTTGCAATTTTTCATTAAGCGAAATTAAACTGCAGACAGCGATGATGGGCGAGGGAAGTGCAAATAAAAGGCAAACATTGAAAAATGAAAACTCAAATACAAAAACAGAAAATTGCCAACCAGCCAAGAGGAAAAAAAAAAAAACAGAAGAGGAGCAAAAACTTGACATTAATCATTACAAGCGCAGACAAAGAGCAAACCAACTGAAGGGGAAACCGGGGGCCAAATGGGAAGATTGTCGCGTGTGTAGTTTTTTTTATATATTTTTTTATTCTGCCAAGCATATGGTAGGGAAAAGTCGGAGGAGACAAGGAGGAAAAAGATGATATGCAGTTGAAATAACGGTTATAATACCAGGAATTAAGGAGCCTTACTAATAGGATGGAAAATGGTAACCAGAAATTAGAATTAAAGGCAGGAAAAGCAATCTGTATTTTCAAAATAATATAATAAACTCTAAAATAAATATTAAATCATGTTCTATATAAATGAAAACTTTATAAACTTTTTATCCAAACTAGTTTGTAGTTATTAAATTAACATTAACATCTTTTTAGATTTCCCTAAATGTCAATAACTATTTATTATGCCAAAAATCTCTTAGCAACGTTACCTAATACTCATAATCATCACTTAAAAATGTATTAAATTAGCATATTAATGTTGAATGCATGATGCCATTAGAAAGCCATATATTACCTTTAAATTTATAACTTTCTCTAAATTCCATATTTAATATGGCAATAAATTCTAATAAATTCTTGAATATATTAAGAAATTATTGCTAATTAAACGGGGATTTCGCAAAAGTATAAAATACCTCTGAAAGCCTGATTTTGTTACTCTTTTCGCACAATTAAAATATCTTTCTCGAAGCACATTCCCCGAAAGCGAAAGATTTCTGAAATTCCTAGACGAAATTTCGCCTACCGGCGCCACCACCCCCGAAGCGAGTTATTCATGGGTCAAACCCAGTGGCAAACTCATTGGGAATTCAGCGGCGCCTCACTCATTTTTACGGGGACGTTAAGCGCAGCAATTCCAACGCCATAAAGTATGCCATAAAAAGCCAAGTATTTCAAAAATAGACAAGGATAGGCCTCCGAAAGGACGACAGCACGCCCCCCAAGGCGGCACGCCATTAGTCGCCACATTAGTCACGGGGGATTTTCGGAGGCGCACACAGCACACAGTATTTTCCACGAAACTTTCTCAATTTCCCAGCAGCAGCTTCGGGAGCCTCGCTGATATATACATGCAGAGTTCGGCGGTTGTCTCTACACCCGCTCTGCAAAGGACATTAAACCCGAGTTGCAGGAGGTGGCGGCGACGGCTCCTACAGAAAATTCTACGCAGGCGCCATAGGCATCGGCTCCTACTCGACGAGCTTTTCCGCAGAGAGCGATGCCGGCCGGCTTTTTCTCTCTCTCTCGATTTCCCATGGCCATGGCCGTGACAATGGCCCTGGCATTGAAGTGCCATATGGCTCACCTCCTCCGAACCGCCTGCCCGCCCCCTATTTTATGCTCTCTGAATGGTTGTCCTTGCACTTGCCCTTGCGTAGGCGCAGGATATCAAGGCTTCAATGCTGCCACCTATTCCTGGCCCCCCCTTTTCAGCGCTTTTTCTTTTCATGTTCAGCCTCAGGCCGTTTTTAAGGGGGAAAAAGGAAGCAGCCAAGGAAAAGGTGGGGTGTTTTCATGCTGATTTTCATATTGTAAGAAAATATATTAGCCATTAATTTGGGGGAAAGTTTTAGATAATAATGTTGATGGGAAATTATTGTTGATGTAATATAAAAGGTAAGTAGATTTCTACACACCTAATTAAGGACTTAAATATATTGTTGTATTTTTAGCATTTAATAGAAATAATTGAAAGCAATTTTTCGCAGGTTTCCTTCATGCTGAATTAATTAATATTATAATATTGCTTTTGCTGTCCAATATTTTTAATTTTCAATTATCCTCTTTTTATAATATATATTTTTGGCTATTACTGATATTATCCTTTCCCTAATTTAGGCTATTTCTCTCCCTGTAAGAAGCCCCTGCTTTTGAATGTTAATAAACCTTGCCTGCACACTCGAGGGCGTGCGCAGAGGCCTACACCTCCTACATAACCACTCTCTCTCTCCCCCCTAATAAACCGAGCTTTGCCGGGTGCTTTGACCTTGTCCTTGCACCTATCTCCTGCCCGCCTACCGCCGCCACGCCCCCTTCCGCCTCCTGTGGGAGTTATTTGGCAAATGTGCGGCACGCAGACTTTCTGACCTCCCCCCGGCTACCCGAAAACCAGTCTGACGCATTTATATATTATTCAAGGCGAAGGTCGCAATGGAAAATGTTTTGGGGGGGTTAGGCGAGGAAAACTCTGCCTGCTATATATGCGTGGGAAAATCTGGGTTTTTCGGTGGCAAGGGGATAAGGGAGAGAGCTCTCTCTGCAGCAGCTTTAAGTGGGATTTTATGGCATTCGCTGTAGACACAATTTAATATTGGAGGAGAATAAAAAATAAATACGGTTAGGTGTCTGAACCTGCTGCACAGACAATAAATAGCCGGGGTCCTGGGCAATAAAAGTTGATATTCCTTTCCCTTGTGCGCCCCCACCGTAAATATTTGATATTTAAATTTGGAATTTCGGTATAAAGTCAAGACGAGGGCGACGAGGCTTTGTCATAAAATTGATTGGTTTCCCTCTCGGCTGCTTCTTGTCCATTTTCAGGTTCAAAGCGCATTTTCAGCGCTCTTTCTTCTTTCATATTTTTTTTTTTTCGCTGTTCGACGACAGGTGTTGGAACTGCTCAACGAAGCGGAGTGGCAGAAAGAAAAAATATATACGTATATTTAGGTATATGTAAAAAATAAAATAAAAACAACAATTGCTCAATTGAACGAGGTCAGTGGCTGGACGAAAGGAAAGCCAGAAAAAAAAAAGATAAAAGGGAAAAGGAAAAGGGAAATGGAAGTGGAAGTGGAGTTAAGTTCAGGCTGCTGCTTCGGCTGCTGCTTCGGCTGCTGCCACTGCAGCTGCTGTTATTAAAAAGTTTTCGCCTAATTGGCAACTTTGTAGACAGACGCCGAAAAACCGCCAAGAGAAGCATAAAAATTTGACCAAAAATATTGATAAAAGCAATCAGAGGAAGAGGAACAAGAAAGGAGGCTAGGAAACTATACTAGAAATACTCTAACAGATCCTAAAATATTTTTTAGAGCTTTTATATAAATGCACCATTAATTAAAAAAAAGAGACTTAATTTAAGAATTCGATTTTCTGTACAGAAAAAATCCTACACCTAAAATATTACAATAAAACCTCATGGAATAATAATAACAACCAATTTCCTTTCCTGCCTTTTTCCCACCAAAAAATCATAAAAAACCCCCCAAAACGTCTGCAAAAAATCCACAAAAAAGAGTAAATCGAAACCTAAACCCCCAAGACCCAAGAAGGATGCAAGTCCTTGGCAAGTTCACTTCGATAATGGCCAACATAAAGTCAGCTTAAAAACCGTTATGACTGCAACACCACCAAAGTGAGCAGCAAATGTTGCAAGCTGAAGGGATAAAAAGCAGAAGTATGGAGAGTTGGGGGGACACAATAGCCAACTTGTTCTCTCTTTGATTTTATGGCCAGAAATTGGTAATTTCAGCGCACATCGGATAAAGCGAGATGAGGCGAATGAGGATAATGACGTTGTCCCTGCTCGTGCTGCATGGGAATGGGCGATAAAAAGCATTTTGCCGGCTCAGAGCAGCTCAGAAAAATCGTTCGATTATTTGGCCATAAGCTAGAGCCAGTCAACGATCGACGGGGGTTATCGTGGGTAATATGTTTTCATAATAAGAAAACTATCTCACTCTTAACGTGACTAATTTAATATTTAAGGATTATCTACCCTTCACCTAGTTATTAAAAATTTAGTAAGGCCCTGGATTTAACTGCAATTTAAGTGTTTTAAATGCATAATTAACGTTTTTCCATTTACCTTTTGTTTATGCACCGGCTGGCCTTGTTGTTTTTGTTTGTTTCTGGTCGTCATGACAGCCGAAAAACATTAAATTTATTTTTGCATGTGCCCCTACGACCGACGACGACAGGCGAGAAAAAATTACTTTGAATTTTTCAATGTGCAAGCAAACTAAACAAATTAAGCAATTTATTTTCATTAACACAAATAAAACTAAAGAAACATTAATTTGCTGCCCTCAAGCGTGACCACGCCCCTAAGAAAACTACGAGAGAAAAAAGTTTTCAACTTGAAGAAGAAAATTTTAATTGAATTTCGCTCACACACATATGTTGACATGGAAAACCAGCTAACAATTACGAGAGAAAAATGTAACATAAATCAAAGTCAAATGGAAAAACATCGAACAAAACATGCTACATTAAAACCCCCAGCAAAACTAAAGCCGAACTAAGGAGATTTATAGGCCCGAAATGGGGGTGATGTTGTAGTAGGTGTCTCGCATTCTGTCTGGCAAACTCGAGGGTGTAGAGCGGTTTTAGGAATTATGTCATCGCCAACAATGAAATCGATTCAATTAAAATGGTTTTGCGGGGGACAGAAGCGGAGAATTGCATTGGGGATGGCAAATATATCGATATGTTATGTATATATATTCTTAAAATATAAAGAACATTTAAAAATATTCATTTTAAAATATCCCTATATTTTGGTTCGATAATTAATCGATATTTTAAAGTCGAAAACGATATTTTCGACATGTATACATTTTAAAATGTAATCTTAATCTCGTTGATGATATAAATTTAATAGTTTTGGACAGTTTCTATATTAAATATTTATAATGTCGATGGTCTCTTTTCGATACCTTTGATATTCAAAATATCGATAAATCGGAAAATTTTATGTTCGCTCATATTTAAAGAGTAATATTTTTCTCGCTCTGCATATCTAGTAAACGAATCTGGGTGCCTCCGAATTACAATAATTTTCAATAAGCCTTAACTTGATTGATATTCCACAGCGCACAATTAGACTGCAGTTGCTCGGCTCGACATCTCTGACACTTGAAAACGCTCAACGGCGACGACGACGACGACGATGACGATGATGATGACTATAATGATAACGATGATTGCCCTGGTGGTGATGATCGTCATTAGCATCGGGCAACGGACATTATGTCAGTCAGGCAGCTGTCATACAGCCAGTCAAAGTTGTCTGTTTCCCCAGCTCAATTGTCCGGACTTGAAGGCAAACAATCCCCGAAATTCACTCAAACAAATGAAATAAAATAAAGTAAAATAATGTACATATAAATTACATTTTCAGACTGCAGACTGCACCTCATCCTCATCGGTTTCATTTTATTTCTCCCCCCATTTTGGCCAATTTCTCTCTCTTCAAGGCAAATGAAGCGTTAAAAAAAAGGAAGGAAAGAAGCGAAAAAAAACACCAAACAAAATTGCAACCCGTTGCGGTTCAGTGGCACAACGGCAGCTGCAATTGCAACTGCAACGTACACACATCGGCAACGAAAAATAATTCCAGGCCGAGCCTTTAAAAATTTCAATTAACTTTCGAGCGCGAAAACAATGCCAGAGAAATGCGGAAAATTGTTGGCGAAAAAGCGTGATAAATATGTAAAATATTTTCGTACATAATGCAAACGTTAAGCAGAAAAGCCCTCAATGAATAATAAAATATGAATTAAAGTCGCACAAAATGCGTGAAATTTAATAACATGAAATATATTTATTCTATCAGAGATCATTAACTTAAATTTAATTTACAGAAATTTAGTGCTATAATCTGATTGACAAATATTTAAATTACCTTTTTGTCTCATTAAAAAGCCATCTAAATTATATATTTACGTTTATCTGTTTCTAATGTGGTTATTTTTTCTAAAGCCTTTTAGAACGAGAAAGAAAGCTAACTTCGTTAAACCGAAGTTGGTATACCCTTGCAGTCTGTAATTGGATCATTGAAAATCGAACCATTTTAGTAATGTTGAAAAAACATCGAATTTTGTAAATTTTACATTTTACATGTAGAATTTTACATTTTCATATAAATGGACCGATCGATTCTATGGCAGCTATATGATATAGTGGACCGATCTTAATGAAATTAAAACCGTAATTCTAGAACCTTAAAAAACTGCTATGTCTTAAAATTTATAGAAATTCGTTGAAAAACAGAGAAGTAAATTTTTTTTTTACATTAATTTCGCCATCATTCCTATGGCAGCTATAGGATATAGTAGTCCGATTTCGGTCGTTCCGACATATATACTGCGTGCTAAAGAAATAAGACTATGCTGAAAATTTCAGCTCGATAGCTCAAAAACTGAGAGACTAGTTCGCGTAGAAACCGACAGACGGACAGACGGACAGACGGACAGACGGACAGACGGACAGACAGACGGACATGGCTAGATCGACTCGGCTGGTGATGCTGATCAAGAATANAGAATATATATACTTTATGGGGTCGGAGATGCCTCCTTCACTGCGTTGCAAACATCTGGTCAAAATTATAATACCCTCTGCAAGGGTATAAAAATGATTTAGACAAACAATCAATTACGTTAGATAGGATAAATAAATATTTATACAAATGATTAGATAATTTTTTAGTATCTGTGAAATTTAACAAATTTAACTGGCTTTTAAAACCATGTCATCGCGTAAAATTTTTGATTTAAGGGGAAGCTGAATTGAAATGTCAGTTAACTCATTGACCTTGCTGCACTTTTGGCCATTTAAAACATTTTAAGCATTTCGATTTTATGTTCATAAAGGCCTCGAGTCGGACTTGGGGCTCCAACACCTCCATCGCTTAACTAAACACAGTACGGTAAGCTCTCTAAAGAATGAACTTAAGGTGGAGATTTTTAAGAGAGCAAATGTATTAACTAAATACTGTGTCATGGACTAATCTTGAAAGCCCTGCCTTTACGATTTGGTATTATATATTAACTAGACCTTATTAATATCTGAAACAGGTTACACATTTCGTTTTAAATGTTTCCCCTCGTCAAGAGCTCACTGTAATTTATAAACAAAGCCACACTTTTGTTGTTTTACACATACAGCATATGTCCATTTGTATTTGTACAACTTTTCGTGTGTGTGCGCGATAAATCTAAATGAAATCATAAAATTTGAGACGAGAGACAACAACGTCGATGTTTTTTTGTGGGTGTGAGATTAACTCAAGCGGAGAAAGAGACAGAGAACAGTCATATAAATAAAAAACAGACTGCTGCTTTTCTCACTCGACTGTTATTGTTATTATTGTTGTCGATTGTAAACAAATGCTTAATTGTTGAATGCAAATGACGTTGACTTTTTTTATATTCATTTTTTATTATTTTTATTTTTTGCTCTCTGCAAGTGTGGGCAGACTTTTGAAGTGTTTGTGTTATTTTTTTTAGGTTAAATAAATGTGCGTGTATGTATTGTATGTGCTCGTTAACATCACAAGTCAATGCATTTTAAATTTGTTTAATGCGCGCCTTTTTTAGCATTTGCGGTTGTAATTAACGCGACCAACGAGTGTTCACTGTGGAGTGAGGCAGGCGAAAAAAAATACATAAAAAAGTGTGTAGAACTTAAATTTATAATAATACATAAAATGCAGGAGAATTGAAAAATATTTTTCTAAATAAATCAAGCAAAACGTTTCTTCATTATATAAATTTATATTTTCCAGCTCTCTAGAATTAACTAAAATTAATAGAACCAATTCCTTTTTTTCAGAAGTCTTTCTGATTACAGTTCCTTTAACAATGCTCCAAAATTCTTCAATCATGACTTCCTTCTTTAATGTTTGATTTCCTGCTCTGCGCTCCACTGTGCAGCTTACAGTCACAAAGAGCTAATCGATGTGATAAAGTAAATACTCAATATGAGATGACGGACAGGACAGAAGACCGCGCGACTTGTTGAGATGTCTCATGTTGAGTCCACCTTTCCCCTTCGCAGTTACCTGTTGCCCCTATTCCCTCCTCTACCACCTTGGGTTGACATTTGGTTTTCGCTGTTTATGGAGGCAGAGAACCAAGGCAAGTTCAACAACATTTCAATGTCGGTCGCTGGGTCTACTGTCTTCTGTATTCCGTCCTCTTTTTCATCTGCACTCTGAGCCCCTCTCTTTCAATCATTCTCAATGTCTGTCAGGACATGTCTTCGTCTCCTCTGTCTGTCCAAGGACGGCGCCGACATTATCCTGTGCCTGTGCCTGTGCCTGTCTCAGCCAGGCGGCAAAACTTAACGACGGGAAATGCGGGAAAATCACCTAAACACAGAGACAGAGGGAGAGCCACAGAACGAGAGTGAAAGAGACATAACCGCAATAAGTTGATGAGAAAATTGAAATTAAATTTTCCCCACAAAATGCCATTCAAAATTGGCTACCGAAAAAGGACCTATAAGCCGAGGGGTCAAGTCAATGAACTGTGTTCAGGGGATTAAAGACAAGACAAATGCGGTTAAAATTGTAATAGATGATGCGGCTTTTCAGGTAAAGTTAATAGGGAAAAGTAAGTTGAATAATGATGTTCAGGCTGTATGCCCTATTTAATATAATTTTTAATTACATTTTACTTTTTGTAAAGTAATAAAGTGCAAGCATAGACTTAATGTCAGATTTTGCCGGGATTGCAATTAAAATTTCCAAGTACGAATTCAGCGAATAATTAATTTAAAAACCACGCAAAATTTGTAAGTTTGTCTGGTAGCAAAATATTGTACTGCACTTACTTTTTCTTTAAATAACACTAACACAATAAATAATTTAAAAATAGTTAAAAATCTTAAAATACTAATTATTTCCCTTATTTAAACCCACAAACTGATCTTATAGTTTTACCCCCAACTGTATTCATAACTTTGCTTATTAGAAATATGTTTTTGTCACTGCCTCGAAGGCATTTAATTAAGCTTAGCAACAGACAACAAGCTGAAGGGGAAAAAGACATGCACAAAGGCAGCACAGAGCCCAGCCAAACATAATTATTCATTTTCATTGCGCACTTTGGAGGCACTTGAGCAAATTTTGTGCAATTTGCACCACGCAAAAGTGCAGAAATTGAAATAAATGGTTGATAAGCGAAAGGGGTTGAGTTTTTAGGTGGGGAGAGCTACAAATGGAGTGGATGTTTGTCTGCTTGCAGCAGCCACTGCAGCGCAGTAGTGCCTGAAACATGTTGCCCTGACAATGACTGTCGACGTTTGGCGCCGTCTGGCAAATACACACACACACACGCAGATCTATATAGTATAAGTACACACGCGGACAGACATACCACAATGCATATCAAATGCTTAAATGACAACAGCAACATCTCAGCCTCCAGCGGGAGGGACATCAGTGATTGCACTGGGAAAAAAACGTAGCTACGCTATAGCAAATGTCACTTTCATAGGTACTTTTTACCATTTAATTAACTTTAATCTATAATTTACTCTATATCATATTACATTTTGAAAATTAGCTCATATAATTATTCTGTATTAATGATATTAGTATTCATTCTATACAATTTTCCTAAATTTTCTTCCCCTGCAACAGCCACATCAACGTGTGACAAAGCTCGGGGGCTAAAAGCGGGAACTGTGGCTGGCAGGCAGCCCCGAAAGACAGTTACAATAAATGTCATGTTTAAGGCAGTCAAGCGACGCACATCAGTCCTCGAGAAGAAGGGACTGACTGGATGGAACTGCCAGGCAGTAGAATCAGCAGCAGCAGCAGCATCAGCCAAACTCCATCAGCAACATCCGCGCACAATGGCAACAACTTTGGCAAACATGGCCCGAAGCAATGCCACCACTCGTACCTGAGTGGGCGTAGACAAGTCTGAGACGTTGAGAACTTGTGCATAAATTTACGGGCTTTAATAAAAATTTAAATCCGAGTGGAATTTGTGCAGTAGTGGTTGTAGCATATGCCACATTTTTTCTACATTTTTTATTGTTGCTCCTTTGAGCAGGATTTTATTATTGTAGACTGCATAAATTTTCAGGCCTGTCCAGTGTGGCGCCCATCAAACCGAATTTTTTTAGTCTCCCAGCCTCTCACAGGAATTTTCAGCTCAAAATTCGCTGACACTTGCAAAGAACTGAAAACTCTTTTGGGGGCAGAAAATGTGCAGCCATCAATCTATGGAAGTGTCGCCACTTCAGAGTCCCGAAAAAAAAAAATTGGAGAAAAATTAAGGAAGGGAAACTGTGAATACTCTTTGCAAAGTGTTTTAGATATTTTCAATTTTTATTTATCATTAAAAGTCTTAAATAAATATTCTTTAAAAAATAGTAGTTTGAAAATTATTTACTAAGGGATTCTTCTCTCATATTTTCTACGAATTTCTCTAATACAGTGGGTGACAACTTCCTTTAGAGACATTTTTTAATTATATATTCCCTGCACTTTCTTTTATATCTTCAGACTCCTTTTCAATCGGAAAACTATCTTCTAAAGAGTGTCAGCGAAAGCGGAAAACGAAACCAATGAGTGCCTGTCGTGCCTCTACTTCTACTTTTGACTTTGACAACAAACTCGGAAAATTTCCGCCATCGAGTGCAAAAGGAAATGCCCTGATGTGTAATGTCAGTTCAAAATGTGAGCAGGAAAAAATATATATAAAAAAAATGATCACAAACAGCCAGCGGAACATTTATTTATTTCTATTCAAATTTGAAATTTCAGACTGCGGTTGCAGACACAGACACAGACACACGCATGTGGCGTTTGCTCATCAATCATTTATATAAAAACTTATTTTCTTGCTTAAAGTTTGCTCGGCAAAAGAATTCGCTTTGCCCGAGAGAGACAAAGATTGATTGGCATATTAAAAACGCGGCGATAAAAAAAAAGCAGAAGAAAACAGAGCAGATCTCAACTGAATCATCGGACACACCCCTTTGGGCAAAAAATAAAGGATTAAGGAAGAGATGAAACAATTAGCAGATGTGCGGACCGAGTCCGATTTGAAGTTCAATCCCCGGCGTTCTGTTAATTATAATTATGGTGCTCGCTCGTCTCGCTGCTTTTTTAGCGTTTATTTTTGACACAAATCCCTTGACGGCCGAAATGTCGACAGCTGATTGGGAGAGGGGTTAACCCTCTCGAGTCTATGATATGCTGATTAAAAAATCGGCGAGCCAACAACAACCCTTTCGGGACTCATTGCTCAAATTGCTTGATGATTAACAAGTTGACTTGTGTTAATTATGACGAACACAGCCCGACCGGTTTTTCTTTCGATTTGATCCGCTTTGTTTGGCTTTGGGCTTAGGGAAATCCTTCGGGCAAACAACAGTCGGAAAACTTTCCTTTCCAGCATTTTCCTTTTTAGTTTTCCAGTTGTTCCAGTTCTTTAAGCCCGGCTAAAACTTTTAGCCAAGCAGATCCTAGACAGAGAAGAATTTAATACGCCAACGCGTTGCCTTGGCTTGGAGTTTGAGGTTTTGGGGATTCTGGGGTTGCATGGCATTTTGAATGGCATTAAATATTTATAAATTCAATACGAAATGCAATTCGGAATGCATGCCAAAAAGGAGCAGCAATGGTGGCGGCACCAACAACAACAAACAGATTGAATTGTAAAGTTTTTAAAAGCAATTCGCTCGCCAGACAATGCTTTCTCACTCACACTCTCGCCCTCTTTCTCCTCGGGGGAGCAGCTGCCGCTACAGATACAGAGATGCAGAGATACAGATACAATTTTGGCCACACGCAAAACATATTCAAAGTCCTGTGAGACAGGTGAGAAGGGCAGGCAGGCAGAGCCCTCTCCTTTTCCGTCTGCTACTTATGAAATATTCAAGGCATTCGCTTGGATGCCAGTGCGTTATGATTTCATGAGTTGCTGCTGCTGCTGCTGACCAGGAGACCCCGCCCGGTCGACGGCTGCATAACCACAAATGGAGAAGAGAAGTTCGCCTTGGAGGCTCGCTAATTGCCACTTGAAAACAATCCCCCGAAGCTTGAATCTTCGGGTTCAGACTGCGGCTTCGAATGGGTTTACACTCGGTTCAGTCGGTTTGCTCGGTTCAATACACCCGCCCGCCACAGCCACAGCCATAGCTTCAACCGCAAACCCAATCATATCAATCGAAGCAACATTAACAACAAAGGAGCCTATATAATCCATAACAATGTGCAGTTTGAAGGGCTTAAGAAGGGCCTCCTTCGTCTCGAAATGCACAGAAAATAATTAGGGATTTCTAGGATCTTATAAAGCAGTGGTGCCCAGAGCCCTGACTCGATAGTCAGCCTCTGCCGGCACACGCACAGAAAACAATTGTAATTTGTTGTATTAATATTTTAGAGATAAATACTGATTTATTTTTTGTTCAGTGAAAATGCCAAACAATTGAAATCAACTTACACTTGAGCCATCGATGATACCCCTCTCACACTCACACCCACGCCCCTGGCATTACACCAAGTGTAAACAGAGAAATCGAAAACAATTCCAAAGGGGATATATATAATGTGAAGTATGGGGAAAATAAGAGAAAAAAGGCTGAATGAGAGGCGGCGAGATTGAAAGATAAGCAGGCAGACCAAAGACTTTTTCCTCTTGATTGGCTTCCAATGCACTCATTCACAATCGATGATTCCATGCACCGAAAGAAATTAATAAATGAGCAAAGTATTAATCACAGAAACTCTAATTCATTTTCTTACAGATTTAAATTAATTTTTCTACCCATTTTTGTTAAGGAAAAGTTAGCTAAGACTCCTGTTAATAATATTTTGAATATTTTAAGTCTTTAAGATATTTTTCTCAGCTCTCAAAAGTTAAACAAGACCTGACATTTTCCTAACACTTTGTTTTCCATTTTCAGATTATTTTCCTAGCTGCCGCTCTCATGTGACTGAAAAACAGCTTAGACAATGAATATTTGTATTTTTCTTAGCTGCATTTTTAGATCGGTTCTTCCCGAGAATTCTAGCTCAGCTCAGCCAGCCTCCACAGACCAGCTGGAAATTATCTAATCCAGTAAACAGCCCCTCCTAACCATATCCCTCTGCCAGTAAGCGAAGGCATATCCAATTGCAAGTTTGCCAAGTCAGGCAGATTTTTGTTTGTGTGTTTCTTCCAAGAAAGCAAAGTCAGGCACAAACTTTGCGGTTTCTCAATGAGTGAATAATAATAAGCGGAGTAGTGAATGAATGTGTGAGCACAAGAAATATATATCTACACAGATATTTATTCATGGACATAACTCACCTTGACTTGATAAGAATTCAAACGAGTCTTTGGCAGCAAATTGAACGACGTAAAGTCCAGGCGACGTGAAAAGATCCCATTGCAGCCAGATGTGGAGCTAAAAGAAATAGACAGACAGAAAAATAAATATATATATCAGTAAAAAAGATAGATAAGCGCAATATAAATGCAACGCAAATTCCTGCTCTCTCTCTCTAAATAAAAATGTAAATTCGATGACAGCTTGGAAATTGCATATGACAAGCGAGCGGAAATTCCTCGAGCTCGAATTCAAGCCGGATGGCTTTGGTGATAAGGATTTCCCCCTCTCAAATATAAATTGGCTTTAAGCCACGTAACATTCGCCAGGGAGCTAAGCGAGAGTCTGACTAATCGAAAATACAAACGCTAAAAAAATATGCATATTATATTATTACGTGACTTTTTAGTTTTATTTCGATAACATACAGGGCACGCTCGATACAAAGAGACAAGGCTACAAGGTTGTTCAATTTAAATTTAATTATAAACAAACACCAATTAGGATTAATATCTACTTAACAAAAATTGAAATTAAATTAGTCTTCGTAATATGGAAAATTTGGAAAATAATGCTATAATTCCCAAGTGGTGTCAGCTTTCCATAGCTTGAAAACTCTTTAAAATCTAACTCCGGTTAGTTATTAATATTTTAAAGACATTTGCAATGTTATTATTCTATTTTAACTTGGCTTATAACATATTGTTTACTTTTTGAGTGTTCACCCAACATTTCTTTCCGTTTCCATAATCCATTTTCACAATCTCTCTGACGTCATTGGGGGAAAAATAAAGTAAAACGAAATTTGTTTAAATGCCTTAAGAGCTTACGAACGAAAACCAACGAACAAAATTATAAAATTAAAACAAATAAAACTTAATTTAATTCCGTCAAGCTGCGTTGCTTTTGTTGTTGTTCTCGGCACGGGGTGCTGAGAATTCTTGTATTTTTTGTTTTTTTCTCTGCTGCTGCTGCCAGCTTGTTACTGCCTACAGCCAAAGCAAATAAAGTTATCAACAATGCTCAATATAAAACAGAAAAAAAGACAGCAAAAAAATATAACAACAAAAAATATACAGCAACAAAAAAATGAAGAAAACGAAAGCAAACAGAAAATGTGCAAAAACGGCAATAAGAAAGAGAGTGAGAGAAGAAACGTCAAGAGACAAAACAGTCGAATTTATTTGTTGTCTCGGTCTCAGCTGACCTTGACATTGAATAGATTTTGTTTTGTATTTCTGAGTCTCTTTTTTCTTTATTTTTTTCTTTCCAGCTTTTATTAGCATTTATTTTAATTTTAATTTTATTTCTACGGCGCTCTCCCTCGCTCTTATCAATTCGGCAGGGGGTAGGGAGTGAGTGGGCGGAGTGCCATTAGCTCATGTGTGGAATTTCAACTTATCTGCCTGAAAAAAGGCAAGAAAAATCTTATCTGAACTCCCTTTTTTTTCTGTATTGTTGCTGCTGCCATTAGAAATGCTATAATACGTTGTTTATTTACACCTTGGCTTCGATTATATAACGTAAACAAAGCAGACTGAATGTCGCGTCATCCATCGTCTCCGCTCTGCTCCCTTTTTCTTAAAATTAGTCACCGGTTTTTGCTAATCAGCAAAGCGCGGCGAAATTTGTAATTTATTTTTGAAGCAGCAATTACAGACGGCGGCGGCGACCGCGGTGAGGAAATTCAATTTTGAAAGGTTAATTAACGTACATTCCACCCACAAAATGGCCCCTCGTAACCTCCACCCCATCAATAATTTCGAGATTCTGCTAATTTGGGCAATATGAATTTTAATTCGAATTTCAGCAGCGGCAGCAGCTGGCCGCGCTCTTTATTGTTTGCTTATTGATCGGATCCTCGCACTCCAGATCGAGATGTGCACGGCTAATGAATTTTAATGGCCCAAATGCGTTGGCCTTCTCACCGCCACCGCCTATTATTTTGGCCGGAACACGTGCGCCTTCTTTCTGGGGCCTTCTTTCGTTATAGAACGAAAGCGAACTCGATTTTAACGATCGCAAAGGTACACTACCCTTCCTTATGCGGTTCACAATGTGATACAATAAAATCGGTCATCGAATATGGTTTGTTTATGAACAGAAATATTACTTTTATGCATTCATTTAATTTGGGCATCGAATGTATGGAGCCCGGAGTAATTATGTATTATTATCACATATTAGCCACAGCCATTTAATGGTTTTTTAATTGACAAAAGTAGGGAATGGGTTTCGAAGTTGAACGATTACATTTATCGAGTTTGTTTATCGATTATAATTTTCCAAGAATTTATTGCTGAGAATTTAAATTACAATAATAGTAGTTATTTTGCAATCTAAAGTATTTGAAATATTTTTTCCACATAACTTTATCAAAACTATTGGGACTATAAAAATCTTTTGAATTCTGACGATTAATTTTTTAATCGATTTTAATATATCGATAAGAGTTGATAATCGATTCCAATGTATAGCTAACAGTTGAAACAATTTCTTAAAATTGATAACTATAACGATATTTGTCTTCCTTAAACTATTTTCATTAATTTTACAATCTTTAATATATTTAATTTTCAGAAATTTTCAAAATTAACCACCTCTTCCATTAAGGGTATAGAATGATTAAGTTTTCTATATGCCTTTAGTGTGTCATTATGAACAAAATTTCTGTATTTAACCAGACAATCATTTCAAGATCTCCCAACTGACTCATGAGTCGGATCCGCCTCCTGTCATCTCCATCTATATAGCGTATATATGCCTGTCTGTCATAGAAATAATCGATACTCATTGGTTTAGTGGGCTGGCCCCGTTCTTCCTGTCTGGACTTTTGTTGGATTTCAATTTGGACTTGAATGGAGTTCAACTGAAGTGCAGGGCCAGCCAAGCAGCCAGCCATCCAAATGGATATGTCCGAGCCCAAAAGCAAAGCTGAAGCCAAAGAATCAGAAACCCAGTCCGATTCCAAGTCCGATGAATGCTGTAATTTATAGGCGGCGTCGCTTCCGTCCGACGGCTGTCAAATTGAATGGGCCGAATGAGTTGAGCAGCCGCCAAGACAAAGGCGTTTCGAATTAGAATACCAAACATTATCACATGTTCCGAGCAGCTGACTCTGACCTTGGAATGGCGAAAAATAAAGCAACACAAGCGAAGTAGTGTTGTTAGATTAGCTTTTTGGTAGCCAAATAGGGGGTTGTCAATTAGGAATATTCTTTAAAAAAATATATAGAAGAATTGTTTAATTTTTTTATGTTTTGGGATGATCGTTTCGGGGGAGGCCTTCGTCCAGCTGTCAGTCGAGAGATGAAATGTCGGGGACGGAGGCTAAAGTCGTGCTGCTGCTGTGTGGACTTGCGGGCGGGATGCTGCTTCCTGGCGCTCTTTGAAATAGTATCGGCGATCCTTGGCTTCTTCGTGGGCGAAGGTAAGCGGAGGTAAGCTCTGCTCTTTAATCTCTCCGATTAAAAAGATAATTATACTTGGAAATCCTTACTTTTCCGATTTGCAGGGGGTCGCCTGCTCTTGATCGGTCGGTTTGCCTATATGCTACACTTTATTGGCTCGATTTTCCTGCTGATGAGCAGCTTCATGGTATGTGATCCGTTATCGCGGACCACTCTCTGATCCCATAGCATCTCTTGCAGCAGATCGAACTGCTGGTGATGATCTATCTGGGAACCAATATCTTTCATCTGATCTTCTGCACAGCCTTCTTGATTGACTACGCCCTGAGCTGCCAATTTTGCGTCCTGGAAAGCCTTCCTGCCTTTGTGACATTTAGTAAGTATTTCTAATTATTAGAATTATTTAAATGATTTATTTTCATTCAGTTTTCAGCGTCTACTTCTGGCTTGTGGCATTTGCCTACTTGCGACGCCTTCAATGGGAAAACGATCCCGAGAACGACGACTGAGGCCAGACAGGACTATAGATTATTCTAGATCTTGTGTATTCTTCTATATAGTGATTGCATTTGCTCTATTTACTATTTGGTTTTGGCCTTAATTTCACACTAATTTGTACATTTTTGCCTTTAATGCCAAAGACAAGGAAAATACAAAAACAAAAACCCCAAAAAGCGCAGACAAAAGAGCAAAGTTCCGCAAATTGTTTGTCCAAAGAAATATTTTGTATTCGCCCGGAGCAAAAATCAAATGAATTGCAGGCAATCAGAACTGCAGAGAGAGAGAGAGCGAGATAGAGGGGAAAACTAAACTATTTTCCTTCTTGGAACCCAATCACTTCATTCCCGGGCAATTTTCAATCACGTGCTAAGTGCTGCCAGACGGAAAAGAGTCGATTTGTCTGCCGCTGCTGCTGCCACGTTAGCATGCAACGGGGCAAGTTGGTGGGGGGAAAACTCGAAGGGAAAACTGGAGCTGATTTGTGTGCTGCATAATTTTCCGTGCCACAAAAATGGAGGGATTGCCCGGAGGGGAGAGAAGGGCAACCATCAAGTGGCAAACTATTTGCCCTATCACGTACAAATTAAAAATGTGAAATGTTTCAATTTCTGTCTCTCTGTGTCTTCTCGGTGTTTTTGCGATTGCCTCACAGCAACGGCAACAGCAATGAGCTGTTGTTCCACTCTGAGTTCGATATTGTGGATCCCCCTTTACGTTACCAATTCCCCGCCGCCTCTGTATGAGCCCCCTCTTCATCGGTCGCCATCCATCGGTTTATGTAAATTCATTTGCGGTGACTTTGCTTTGGCGCCCAATTAGTTTAATTTATGCAAATACAACGCGGGCCACTGACAGTGCGTGGCGAAGATGTAAGGCGTTATGGTTGTGGATAGCAGATGGTGTTTGTTATCGAATATTAGATGATTTGAAAGTATATTATCAAAATTCAGTTATCGATATCGATAATATGTTTAAAAATGTATGCTTCATTGAAAAGCATTGTAAATATATCGATAAAATATCGAAACTTCACAACTATTGATTACATTTAAGTCTATTTTCCATAAGTTTATTTTTTCCTCTGCCTTTACACTCATGTTCCCAACTGTTTAATCTATGTTATTCATATTTCGAGGCTGCTAAAATTAGATTTGTCTCCAAAGCAACAGCTGTCTCAGCGAATTTGATGATGATTTTCAATGTTTGTCGATATTTCTTCGGTCAAACTTTGCTTGGCTGCGATCTCCGATCTTTGATCTGATCTCATTTCTGTTATTTCTTCGACCCTCAGTTCGATATCTCATCTGCATTTGAATGCAGATCAGACCTCAAACTTTGCGTCAGTTTCTTCTTCCGATTGTTTTGGCCTCCAAGTAAATGGCAAATAACCGTGCGATTTGCAATTAATCCGGCGCCGCCACTTGCTTTTTTTTTTTTTTTTTTAGATTTTATTTTCTAGTACCTGTCCGTGCGATTCCCCAGGCTCGCTTCCAACTGTCATAGAGATTTGTATTTTCGATAATTTGATTGCGATAGCTGTTATTTCGGCTGTGATGGCGGGCCACACCTCTATCAATAAATTAGACGCTGCCCAAAATGCGCAACAAATGCAAAAATAATAATAATAATGCCAAAAGTAAATAGACGAGAGACGTACACAGTTTTCGTGCAACTGCCTCGTCTCACGTTTTTCCCATAAATAAAACTGGCTCTGTGGTGGCGGTGGTGGGCCCCTCCAAGCACCTGAAATTCAATTTTAATATATAAAAATAAATAAATTTGGGTATATTTCTAAGTTTGGCGTTGCTTCTGGTTATTGATTATGGCTGAGACAATCCCACACCGCCCTACCATTTGGTCACGCCCCTTCATTTGTTTCGCCTATCATTTGATTGAACTTTTCCCAAAGCGAAATGAAAATCCAAATGAATAAAAGAAAAACTGCAGTAGGCCATAAAAAAAAACAAAGATAAATCAATGCAAATAGGAGAGTGAGTGGTCATGGCAAGGAAAATGGCAAAGTTGGCACCGCAAGCATTGGATCAAACTCGAAATGTGTTTTCATCTCGCACTGAGCTGAAGCCCAAATCAAATCGAATCAAAAATATTATACTTTCATTTCTCTGTTGCCAAATTTTCTCCAATGGGTGCGGTTTATGTTCAATAATTTTCCCAGGGTAAAAATCCCAAGGCACGCACCCACAAAAAAGGAAAAATAAATAAAACATTTAAATCGAATTTTCCTTATCGCCTCTTTAGGGACAAGAGGTAATGCATTTTCATGTTGCAGACATGAACAAATTACAAAATGTATGAAATACGATAGGGAGTTATATGCAATCTCGCCTGCAATGAAAATTAGGTACAGTAAACACTTGAAAATATGGAAAAACTATACAAAAAATGGCAGTTCATTAATTAATTAACAAGCTTGAAATACTCTATAAAGTTCAAAAAATACAGTGTAACTAAACAATGAATATATTTATTAGTCCTCTTAATTTTTTAAGTCATTTATTTAAATATAAAGTAGGTATTGAAAGGCAACAACTCAATTTCCGCAAAGTACCCGAAAATTCTCCTTTATCGACTGTCAACTGTACTGCAATCTGATCTCAGGCCAAAAAAAAAAATAATAAAAAAATAGTGAAAAACTGACCGCATCGAGACGCAAGATCAGCGCCGAGTGCAAATTGATTAATGGATGCTAAATATTTAAAACATTTTCCACAGACCGAGTGTAGTTGTTTTCGCTGCTGCTGCTGCTGTGTAAAGCGAAACCATGAAAAGTTGCTGCGCTGCTGCTGCTGTTATTAATTGTTGTAGTTTATGCCTTAAAACGGCAACCAGTTTAGTTGAATGACTATCGCATCTGTTCGATCTTAGTAAACGATCTCAAATTGCTGTGGAAAATGGAAACGAACTTTTAGCTTCAGTTAATTGCGCAAATTTAGCCAAGAGGCTCTGATTTAATCCATGGAAATAGCAAATGTTAATCATGTGGCTGGCTTGTGGGTTGTGTCTCTCTTGCCCAGAAAGACAGAAAGACAAACAGTCAGACAGACTCTCCTCTCTCGTACGAACAAACTCATTTCTTGCCACACATTCGCCGCCGTCGCCGCCTTTGTTCCAAGTACGAAGCGGGCAAATTAATTAATAAAAAATACAAAGCGCGGGGGAAAAGTAATGGAGAAAAAATGAAACAAATCGAAATAAGCATAAACAATGCTGAGCTAATTAAAGCAGCAGCAACAGCAAGAGCACAGCCCAACATCAGAGCAACAAATGCCAAGCCAGTCCGACCCACATCTAAATAAATGTTGAAAAATTAACAGAAAAAGAGGGTATGCTCGATCGTTGAGATACTTTATAGGTAGCTGATTTTATTTAATTAAAATTAGTAATGTTTAGGTAAAATTAATGGGGGTATTTTAGAAAAGAAGATATAATCTGACGTCTCTGATAATATTAATAAAAATAACTACAAACCTCATCACTCACATTTTTATCTGAGATTAAATTTATTATTTCAATGATTAAATGCAGTATTTATTTATTTATTATCAAATCCCCATATTTATATTTATATTATATATATATTTAAGCCTACTATTGTATTTGCAATCGTGTAGACTCCTCTTACCTCTCCCACTTATTATAAAATAAAAACTGTTGCACTTGAAGCGCAACGTGAAAACATAAATCATGGCAACAAAAAAAGTCATTTTACAACAATTCCGAATCGGAATCCGCGCGCAAAAGGCCAAATGGTTGGAGGGGGTGACAGGGGGGAAAGCCACGCATGAACTCGAACTGAACCTGACCTGAACTTTAAGCCCAGTAGCAATTGTCGGAGGAGGGCGTGTGCCCGTGCCGTCGCAAATAGCGAAGGGAAATCATCTGAGTGCACAGAGAATAATTCAGAATTTATTATGAAGGATGCGAGGGATTTATGAAATAAAACAAGAAAGCAATTGGAGTGAGATTTTAAACCAATCACTCTTAAATAATAATAAGCTTTGCAAGGGAAACTAACGATAGGGATGAACAACTTTTTAACGATTTAAATTGTTCACACTAACACGATTTTATCTACAATTTCTATAATTGAATCAATAAATTGGGGACTATTTTGGTTTAGATAATTAATATATTTAAAAAATATATATAATATTTTTCCGTGTGCCTTAACAAATCGTGAATGTCACTAAAGTCAAATCAGGTTGATGAGCAATTGGACACTCGCTGAAAGTAAACTAGTTCTCGAGCCTGCCGTCTCCCCAGTCACACAGGCCAGCATTCTGGGTGCGGTCTCCTGGCCGACACGAACTCAAACTTTAAGCCAAGTTAAGAGTGCAAGGAAAAGGCTTTAATGCTTTCGTAGCTAGCTGGTCTAGTAGAGAGTGCAAGAAACCCATAAATTAGCCCAGAGTGCGCCTGCCTTGCCTTATCCGTGTGTATGAGTGTGTGTGTGCGAGACGTGGTGCTCCATCTGGGTTTGTGGTCAAATAAATAGAAAATTAGCCAGACATTGGCCAGCCAAGCAGCACAAGAAACGTACAAATAATGTGCTGGATGTTGCTGCAGCATAAAGAGAGCAATAACAGCGCAAATAACACAAGAAACAACACTGGCAACAACAACGGCGCACATTAGTTGCCATAAACTGAAGCGTACTCGTATAGCCCCAACCGAAACTGAAACTGAAGCTGAACCCAACGGCGGCAGAGGCAACAGCTCATTGCCGCTAATTAATTGCGAGCGGTCAGGCGGGCCCCACAAAGAGAGGTGTTTGCCCAAAGAGAGAGAGAGGGGCAGAAACTGGGGGCCCTGATAGGGGGATCCTATAAATTTACCAACGTCAGCAGCTGGCGGCCAGAAATTTAAGGCTCCTTTCAGCTTGTAAGGAAGAAAATCAAGACAAATTGAAGAAAGGAAAATTCTTCTTAACGATTTGTTTGCATTCTTTTTAGCTTTAAATAGAAAAATGGTAATTAAGATGATTATGATTTAATAAAATTTATTTACAGGCTATTTATAAAATAGATATTAAAATAAATGCAATTAAAAGCTTACAAGAAAAGATTTGAGTGATTTGAGTATAAATTATAAAATAATATATAATATATCTATCTGTAATATTTAAAATAATTATTATAAATATCAAAGGAATGTTACAAAATATTTCAGATATTTATAACACCTATTAATTTCTATTTTTTGCCTTCATAATCTCTTTTAAATCTTACCTAATCTGTAACTCGTATGCCCCCCCCATGACTCACGCAAGACTCAATAAGTTGGAAATATTTTTTACGCTTGCGTGTTAATCGCAAACAAATTAAAACTAAAACACACACACACTCGCCTACTAAAAATCCATATGAAAAAGAGGAGGGGACAACACACTCGGTCGTCGTTGCTGTTAATGAAAATGCCACAAAATTCCCATAATGCATTTCGAGGCTGTCTAGGAGACAACTACGACTTCACGCTGCGCTGCTCGGCGGCGGCTAAGGCACTATGTAAAAAATACTACAAAAACCACGGCGCAAAAAAAAAAAGAAAAAAAGAGCTGTGAAAAGTCTCATTACTTTGGACAAATATGCAGTGTTAGTTGGCAAAGAGTTGGGGGCAAATGTGCAAAGTTGCCAAGTTTTTGCACAGCAACTAGACCGCAGCAGTTCGCGTGTTGCGGTGGCAAGTTCATAGACACAGGCTCTAGGCTACAGATACTACACATACTATACTTTATATATATGGAGCAGGCCAGGCGGCAACTGTGACTTGATCCCTTTTCACTTCTCATGCCACACGCACAGTTTTTGCAATTAAAATGGATTTTGTAGCCTCTCTTGCAACACATGTGGCGACGCGACACACACACATTTTTTTCTGTCCAGAGGCGTCAAATTAATTGCCACAACTTTTGCCAGAAAACTAACATTTTATTTTATTTCGTATTCAAATTATTCAATAGAAGAAAGAAGGAAAAAGTCCACAGGATGGGGTAAAGGCGACGGATCGATGGAGAACATGTGTAAGCCAGGCCCAGACATGGACACATTTGAATATTATTTCTGCTTTTAATTAATGCCTGCCTTTCTTAGCTTTTGTTCGGAGTAAACACATTTAATTACATTTAACCCAATAGCCTGCGACATGTGTGCTTGGTAAATTCGTGTGAAAGGAAAACATTTACATTAACATTTATGTGTATGTGCGAAAACAGGGAATTTTTGGGGAACTTTAACGATCAATATTTGGGAGAGAATTTTAAATTATTTAATTATATAAAAATCACTTTTTGAAGACCGAAATTTGTCTTAAAATTTTCCACTTGCCGAAATCTCTTAAAAAGAGACTCTATTTACCCTTCGCAGAATTTTTGTGATCAATCAATATTTAAGTAACACAAACATAGCCACGAAGAACAAACAGCAGGAATAACTCTGCAACTCTGTGACTCCCATGCGTAAGACAGGTGAGAAGATCAACTCTAGGCAAATATCGGCCAGGAGAAGGTCGTACTACTTCAGCCATAAAAGCAGCCCGGAGACAGCCTCCGAAATGGTATAAAGTATCTTTGAGTAACGTATGTATCTCTCTGTCTCTCGCTCAAGACAAATTGAGCTGTCAGCGGCGGCTCTTTTTGAGCCGCGCAAACTTCCTCTATAAATCAATGTATTTTTTCGGTGCTTTGGATGGATGCCTTGGACCAACCCATTCCGCCGACCAACAAGTGCAAATAGCTGAGAAATATTCAAAAATAATTGGAAACATGTCCGACGACGACGACTCCCCGTCTGAGTCTCAGTCGAAAAAAAAAATCTCATCGCAAGTGCTCACATTAATTCTAATTGGCAATATTTTTTCAGCGCTCTGTTGATTTTCGTTTCATTTGTTATTATTTAATTCTTATTTTTTTTGTGTGTGCCTGTCTAACTATTTCTTTGGGTTGCCGATAGACAAAGGCACGATTCGAGGTGATTTGAACTCCACCCATTTTATTCCACAATTTTCAGCGTTTTTCTGTAACTGACACTTGACATGCCGACGACGACGACGAGGGGCGGGCACTGAGGACTCTAAATGAATGCACTCGTTTGATTTATGCATTCAATTAAGCGGCGGCCCGGCTACAGTGCGTATGATCAACGAAAAAAAACTTGAAAATGTTACGAAACTTTAAATTCTGCCACAAATAATTAAGTATTTCATTGCACTCCTCTATAATTATTATAAAAAATTATGTATACTATACATACTTGCCATAAACTTTCGAAAACATATTGTGGGTATCATAAAAAATTTAATATATATATTTAATGGTCTAATAAAGAGGTAATTATATGTGTTTGCAAAGGTAAACGTAAGTTTGTTATCTTCGGGGTAAACTGATCAATATAATGACTTCTTATCATTTTCACACCAACCTTAAGGGGACAATAAAATGTTCGAACTTTCCCGGAATTTAATAAAGTTTATATTATTTGATTCAGTAATAGTTTCCTAAAATTTTTCAAGAACAAATTGTAATCATAATAAAGTAATATAACGATCTATTTAAAATTATAATTGTCTGGCGAAGGTAAACGGAGTTGTTGAATTTAAAATAACTTGGTAACATAAACATTTATTATGATGTTTGTTTTGTGTACCACAACTTGTTTTTATTATTACTAAATAATAATAAATGTTGTAAGATAACTACAACTAGTAATCACAGAAACCATAAATCGTTTTATAGCCACGACTCTCACTGTGTTTAATTTGCAATTAACCGATAGGCAAATATCCGAAAAATTTCGTGTGTGCATAGTTTTCCAATCATGTTTCGCACTTATGTTTTGTAACAATATTATTTTCTTCTTGCTGTCGCTGTTGGCCAGTTGGCTAGTTGGCAAACAATATCATTGTTGGTCAGTGGCATTGTTGTTATTATTGTTGCCGCGTCTGGCTTATTTATGGCCGCCAAGCTTAGGCTTAGATTTTTAATTAATTCAAGGCTTTTACAGCGCGAGCGAGCGAGCACACACATAGACAGAGCACTTCATTCCCCCCGTCGTCTCTCGCATAATTGTGTAATTGTTGTCTGTGGTCAACAAAAGTACTCCTCCCCCTGCCCTGTTGAGTCATCACCACCTCTCAGCGCCGACGCAATTTGCTTTTCGTGGGCGTTGGCGTGAAAATTCTTTAGCGGAAAAACTACTGACCCGTGCTAACAGCTAGAAAATGTCAGCGGCGCCGGGGTAAATGGTGGGAATTCCCTTTATTCGGAGGGGTCAGAGTGCATTACCTGCCAGATTGCAATTAAAATTCATTAGCAAGCGGACAGCTAAAAATAAAACAATTGGAGTTCCAAAATTAGTCAAGTCACAAGGCAATGGCAATTCACTTAACGACACGGCAGCCCACATGGCAGCATAATTAGACCAAAACCAAACACGTTAGCCAACTACAAAGGCAGCTCTCCGCCGCACAAGTACAAACATATTTTGTGGCAACTTTGATGGGGTTGGAAAAAAAAAAGTAGGGGGGACAAACACCATCAACCACCATCAAAACTGGCCGCAAAATAGTGAGGGATATTTCCCTGCCGGCTGTTGATTAAAGACTGAGAACTACCAGGCTATACCCCTATGGCAAAGGTGAAACCTTCAGGTGCCTTAAAGTAAAGTTTTCTAATTCGTTTTATTTTCAAAAAAAATTAATTTGAGACCACCCAAGGCGTTGATTGTATTTTTTGCACCAAAAATATTTAAATTAGAACACACGACAAAAAAAAAAAATGCTGAAAATATTATTTAACAAAGTTAACCAAAGAAAATTCTCTTTAAATCGATATTAAATATAAAACCCTTTTTTTATTATTTATTTATTCCAAATTTAAGGTATTTAAAATCAAAATATACCATTAAATGCTTTAATTTTGTTGTTAAAAACCCCAAATTAGTGCTTTATCCGAATTAAATGATAACAGACTTACCTTTACATGATCATTAATATAAGAAATTTAAAAAAAGAAGCCAAAAACAACGAAAAAAAAAAACCCTAGATGTTATAAATAAGATATCTTTGTAGTACAACCAACTTTCTATCTGAATTATAACCACCTTTTTTCTAAAGAGTACAAAAAAATAAGCAAATTTCGTATGAAATATGCTCGGGGAAAATAAAGGGAAAAAGGGGAAGTGAGACAACAGAAAGGGACAAGGGCCGAATGTGTTGAGACCACAACATGTTAAGTGTTATTTATGCGGTCGGAAGATTTCTTATTAAGATAGGGCTAGACTAAGGTCTCCAAAACTTCTGTACCTGTTTAAGGGCCATAACAAATGTGCTTGGACTTATGACAACAAAAAGGGTTATTTTTTGTTGCGGACCGACAAAAATCTCCAAGAAATTTGCTGCTAGGCGAAGAATGTAAGAAAACAAGTAACTTCCATAGGGAATTGCGGAAATCTCGCCTCGAACCGAGAGTGACATAAGCTAAGGCGGAACTCAATGAACATTTCCGAGTGCAATTCACATTAAGCATACGCCGGGTTTGCCAACCCAGCGATAAGAAGGCGAAAGCCCAGCGGAGCGCTGTGAAAAAGATAACAAAAATAATAATGGCCAGCGCTCAAAAACAAAGAAAAATATTTAATAAATTATAAAGAATATAAACAAGTAACAATAATATGGCGCACCGCTTGACATGACTAATTAGACAAGCAGTGAGGTCTTGGGTATTAAGCACTAAAGCGACGCCCATGTATTATTTTATTTTCTATTCAAGACCAACCAGACAATGTCATCATCACCATCACCACCACCAACGACAATCATTAAGTTCAGGGTGTAAAAATAGATCTCACTCTCTATCTTTATCTCTCTGTGAATGCACAGTCCATAAATTACAAAGCGTTTAATTGTTATTCAAAGCAAAAACGCCATATATATTCGCCGCAACTAGAATATTTTTTGTAATTACTGCAATATTCAATTAAGTCCATCTACATACGGCAAGACTCAGCGATCCATTTGCGATCGTTCATCGATCGAATCAATATGTGTAGTGACATTTCATTAATTACAGAATTACAGTTAATTTGTAGCTTGTTGGGCATGAAAATGGGAGGGGAATTACACTGCTGTCATTATGAGGAAATTGTATAAAATTAAATGATTATTAGTTAGGGGAAAATATGGAAATTATTAGACAAGTCAAAGGGTTGAGAAGAGAGTCCCTTGGCTATCTAGATTTATGTGGATTAATTATAGCAAGTAAAAGTATCAAAAAATCAGCCAATAATTTATTATTTATTTATTATTATTATTAAGCCCTTTTTTTCTGTGCCCAAAAAAGATCAAGTGCAAAAACGCATCCATTTGGGGGAGTGAATCATTCGGAATCGTTCGATTAAAGCTTCAGTAGCTGTGCTCTGGCGCTGTGTTTTGTTTTTATTGCTACTTTTGCCATTTTACTGTTAGAGCGACGACAAGTTGACTTAAAAGTGCATTGCAATTTCCAGCTAAATGCAGCGGCAACAGCAACAACAACAATAACAATATAGTATGATGTCAGCAATTTAGAGCTGTATCAATAAAGAGAAAGAGTGCGAGTGAGAGCACATTGTGTGGGCGAGAATCCCAATTTGGCATCATTTAAAGCCGAGCGAGGGAGACGCAAAAGAAAATGTATTTTTGTGCTAAGTAATTTACAATAATTGTTGTTAACGATGACGTTCGCGTTCGCGCGCTGCTAAGGCAATTTAAATGCAAATAATTTGTGTAAGAAATTTACATAGTTTTAAATTTGAATATAATTACACAAATTAGATGCCACACAATTGCCTGAAAGCGTAGCCGCGAATAAGCAAAAAAAAAAAAAAAAAAAAAAAAAAACGAGAAAAGGCATAAAACAAAAGCCCACGCCCACAATTGCCCACTTGTTTTGAGCTTTCTACTTCCACTACACTTTAAAATTAATTTTGCAACAATCGCACACACACAAAGCGAAAAAAAAAATTACAAACGAGGTTCAACAAACGCAAAATTGTGCAAAGCAAAAAAAGGCAAACAACAAAAGTAACAACCACACAACTAGGCAATTGTTTAAGTAACTTGTAACAGTAGCAAAAACGAATTTATTTTGCCATTGCAGCAGCACGTCAGATGGATGAGAAGAAGAAGCAGCAGCAGCAGCAGCAGCAGAAGAAGGTGACGCAAACAGTGGGACAAAGTGAGTAAGATCGCTCTAAAAATAATATTTTATTTTGTGGGGAAAATGTTTTCAAATAAATTTTAAGATAAAATAATAACAATAACTGATCAGTAACTGTGGCGCTCTTTTGAAACCTATCCCTAAACTAAGACTTATGAAAACCAAAATTAATCCTCAATAAATCCTCTAAATATATTAGTATAACCTCCATCTAAAGATATTTTTAAACTGCAAGTCACGTTTAAGCTATTGATCATTTAAAAATACATCAAGCAATTCCAAGCTTTTGTGCCACCGTTAATTTGCTACCGATCACAAGCGCCAGGGGGCGCTGCTAATGAAGATGATATGGCAGAAAAAAGGCAGAAAAAAAATTAAACAAAAAAAAACAAATACGGGTAATAGAAAAATAACGGTCGTTGGCAGCTACCAGCTCAAAAAAAAAAGGAGGCGTGGCATTAACAGAAAGAGATGGCTGCAACGAGATTGCATTCAAGTTGAAACTAAAACTAAAATTGAAAGCGAATTCGCTTTCCATTTCGGCGTCGTTGCAGTTTGGAAATCCAATTTTTTCAGGGTGACAGGTGCTCCCAAAACAAAAAAAAACAAAAAAAAAACAAAACGAGAAAGAAAGCTAACTTCGGTAAACCGAAGTTGGTATACCCTTGCAGTCGGCAATTGGATCATTGAAAATCGAACCATTTTAGTAATGTTGGAAAAACATCGAATTTAGTAAATTTTACATTTTACATGTAGAATTTTACATTTTCATATAAATCGACCGATCGCTTCTATGGCAGCTATATGATATAGTGGTCCGATCTTAATGAAATTAAAACCGTAATTCTAGAACCATAAAAAACTGCTATATCTCAAAATTTGTTAAAATACGTTGAAAAACAGAGACGTTAAAATTTTTTTTACATTAATTTCGCCACCATTCCTATGGCAGCTATAGGATATAGTAGTCCGATTCCGGTCGTTCCGACATATATACTGCGTGCTGAAGAAATAGGACTATGCTGAAAATTTCAGCTCGATAGCTCAAAAACTGAGAGACTAGTTCGCGTAGAAACCGACAGACGGACAGACAGACAGACAGACAGACG